>CM032165.1:8913390-9111896 GCA_018901935.1 Pugionium cornutum | reverse complement strand
AGCACCAATGATCTGTTTAGAATGATCATTTTAACCGGTTGATCAACTTGGCATGTCTGCACTAAATCGTTCGTAACTTTTGATTTTGTGTATGAAATGAAACGAATACAACGCCCACGTTAAGCTAGCTCAATTTTCTATATTGGGACAAAATTTAAACCAAAATAGCTACGACAAAGCCTCAAAGTAATCCAATCTATCCCAAACTGCGTGATGCCATGCATTATGCTTCATTTATTAGTTTTTACTCAAGGAGCACCAATGATATGTTTAGAATGATCGTTTCAACTAGCTGATCAACTTACATGTTGGCACTAAATCATCTTTAATTTTTAATTTAGAGCTCAGAATGACTAATCCAACGCCCACATTAATCTAGCTCAATTTTCCATATTGTGACAACATTTAAGTTTGAAAGAGCTACGACAAATCTTGCAAGTAATCAAATGTATCCATAACTGCGTGATGCCGTGCATTATGCTTCATTTATAAGACTTTACTCAAAGAGCACCAATGATCAGTTTAGAATGATCATTTTAACAGGCCGGTCAACTTGACATGTCCCCACTAAATCATCCTTAACTTTTGATTAAGATTTCAGAATGACACGAATCCAACGCCACGTTAAGCTAGTTCAATTTTCCATATTGTGACATCATTTGAGGTTGAAAGAGCTATGACAAAATCCTCCAACTAATCCAAGATATCCGAAACTGCATGATGTCATGCATTATGCTTCATTTATAAGCTTTTACCCAAGGAGCACTAATGATTTGTTTAGAATTATCATTTCCACTGGCTTATCAACTTGACATGTCGGCACTAAATCGTCGAAAACTTTTGATTTAGAGTTCAAAATGACAAGAACCAAACACCCACGTTATGCTAGCTCAATTTTCTATATTGTGAAAAAATTTAAGATCAAAATAGCTACAACAAAGCGTCCATGTAATCCAATCTATTCCAAATTATGTGATGTTTGGCATTATGCTTCATTTATAAGCTTTTACACAAGGAGCCCCAATGATCAGTTTAGAGTCATCATTTTAACTAACTGATCAACTTTCATGTCTGCACTAAGTCGTCTTTAACTTTTGATTTAGATCTCAAAATAACATGAGTCCAACGCACACATTAAGCTAGCTCAATGTTCTATATTGTGACAATATTTTAGACTAAAGGAGCTACGGAAAACCCTCCAAGTATGAACCAATGTATCCTAAACAGTGTTATGCTATGCAATTCATTTATAAGTGTTTAACCAAAGAGCAACAATGATCAGTTTAGAATGATCGTTTTAACTGGCAGATCAATTTGATATGTCCGCAATAAATCATCCATAACTTTTGATTTGGAGTTCAGAATGACACAAATCCAACGCCCACGTTAAGCTAGCTCAATTTTCTATATTGTCACAAAATTTATCACTCAAATAGCTACGACAAAGCCTGTAAGTAATCCAGTATAATCCCAAACTTCGTGAAGTTATGCATTATACTTCATTTATATGCCCTTACTCAATGACCACCAATGATCTGTTTAAAATACATTTAATTAGCGAATCAACTTGACATGTCCGCACAAAAACATCTTTTCAACTTTTTATTTAGAGCCCAAAATGACATGAATATAAGGCCCATGTTATGCCAGCTAAATTTTTCATATTACGACAACATTTAAGAGTGAAAGAGCTACATCAAAGCTTGCAAGTAATCCAATGTATCTCGAACTACGTGATGCCATGCATTATGCTTAATTTATAAGCCTATAATCAATGAGCAACAAAATCAGTTTAGAATTACCAATTTAACTGGCCGATCAACTTGACATGTCTACACTAAATCGTCCATAAATTCTGATTTAGAGTTCAGAATGACACTAATCCAATGCACACGTTAAACTAGCTCAATTTTCTATATTGTGACAACATTTGAGATTGAAATAGCTTCGACAAAGCTTCCAAGTAATCTAATCTATCCCAAACTGCGTGATGTTATGCATTATGCTTCATTTATACGCCCCTACTCAATGAGCACCAATGATCATTTTAACTAGCTGATAACCTTGAAATGTCTCCACTAAATTGTCTTTAACTTTTTATTTAGAGCTCAAAATGACATGAGTCCAACACCCATTTTAAGCTAGCTCAATTTTCCATATTGTGAGAACATTTGAGACAGAAAGAGGTACGAAAATGGCTCCAAGTAATCCAATTTATCCCAAATTGCATGATGCCATGCATTATGCTTCATTTTTTAGTCTTTACTAAAGGAGCACTAATGATCCGTTTTGAATTATCATTTTAACTGGATGATCAACTTGATATGCCAGCACTAAATAGTCTGTAACTTTTGATTTAGAGTTCAAAATGACACGAATCCAAACCCAAGTTAAAGTAGCTCAATTTTCTATATTGTGAAAAAATTTAAAACCGAAAGAGCTACGACAAAGCCTCCAAGTAATCAAATGTATCCCAAACTGCATGATACCATGAATTATGCTTCATCTATAAGCCTTTACTGATCAGCTTACAATGATCATTTTAATTGGCCGGTCAACTTGACATGTCCATAATAAATTGTACGTAACTATGGATTTAGAGTTTAGAATGACACAAATCCAATGCAAACGTTAAGGTAGCTCAATTTTCTACATTGAGATAAATTATAAACCAAAATAGCTACGAAAAAGCCTCCAAGTAATGCAATCTATCCCAAACTGCGTGGTGCCATGCATTATGCTTCATTTTTTAGCCTACACTCAAGGAGCACCAATGATCTGTTTTAACTAACTGATCAACATTCATGTCGGCACTAAATCGTCTTTGAATATTGATTTAGAGCTCAAAATGACATGAGTCCAACGCCCATATCAAGCTAGCTCAATTTTCCATATTATGACAACATTTGAGACTAAAAGAGCTACAAAAAAACCTCTAGGTAAACCAACGTATCCCAAACTGCATGATGCCATGCATTATGCTTCATTTATTAGCCTTTACTCAAGGACCACCAATGTCAGTTTAGAATGATTAATTTAACTGTACGATCAACTTGACATATCGAAACTAAATCGTCTATAACTTTTTATTTAGAGTTGAGAATGACAAGAAACCAATGCCCACGTAAATCTAGCTCAAAATTTTTTATATTATGACAAAATTCGAGACTAAAAGAGTTACGGCAAAACCTCCAAATAATCCAATGTATCCCAAACTTTGTGATGCTATGCCTTATGCTCCAACACAGACGTTAAGCTAGTTCTATTTTCTATTATGACAAAATTTATGACCAAAATAGCTATGACAAAGCCTCCAAGTAATCCAATCTATACCAGAATGCGTGATCCCATGCATTATGCATCATTTATAAGCCTTTATTTTAAACCAATGATCAGTTTAGAATGATTATTTTTATAGGTCAATCAATTTGACATGTCTGCACTAAATTGTCCGTAACTTTTGATTTGGGGTTTAAAATGAAACAAATTCAACGACCATGTTAAGCTAGCTCAATTTTCTATATTGATACAACATTTGAGATTAAAAGAGCTACAAAAAAGCCTCCAAGTAATCCAATCTATCCCAAACAGTGTGATGCCATGCATTCTGCTACATTTATAAGCCTTTAGTCAAGGAGCACCAATTATCAGTTTAATATGATCATTTAAGCTAGCTGATGGTCTTGACATGTCATCACTAAATCGACTTTACACTATAAGAAAACATTAACATTTCCGACGGCGTTTTCGATGGAAATAAAATCTTCCGAATATTCCAACGCTTAAGTGATGGTTTTTCGATGGTTTTTCGATGGTTTACCGAGCGAATACATATCGTCGGTGTTCTGTCGGCAAAATACCGACATTGCACCACCATCGCGAAATCGATGTTAAAACCTGGCGAACATCCGTCCGGTTTCTGATGACAATGTGGGCAACGGGATATCCTCTCCAAACCGTTAGAAATTGCTGACGGAATTAAAACCGTCGGCTTTTTACCAACTACTTCCCGATGGATTGTTGTTTTTACTATCCATCTGGAATCCGTCGGGAATATATCGGTTGGTTGATTCCACTTAATTCTAAATGTCGTCGGAAATCAATCGGTGTTCCCGATGACTTTCCGACGAAATCATATTTTTGGCAATTGTTAGTTTGGCCAATATGTAAACATTGAGTGTCGTCGGTTCGTCGTTGGAAATATCCGAAATTGGTCGGAAACCATCAGAATTCCATCGGAAATGGGAATATTTTTATGAATAATCTGTTAAACATTTGTGATTATCTGTTAAAAATTCGTAATAATATGTTAAAATTTCATAATAATCTGTTAAAATCCATAATAATTTGTTAAAATTTCATGATAATCTTCTAATTTTCAATATAAATATGCTCTGCTCCTTCACAATTTCACAAGAACAAAAAATCTTAACAAAATGTCTTCTTCAGCTTTTTATGATTATTTTCGATCTTGGATGGATAAACCTTGGTATGATTCAACAAAAGGGGAATTTTCGGATGAATTTGCGCAAGGTGTTGAAGAGTTCATGACATTTGCATCAAACAATAGCATGACATCGGAATACGGTAAAATGTATTGTCCGTGTATTAAATGTCGAAATCATAGATTAATCTCTGTTAGAGAAGTACGTAATCATTTGTATATAACTGAATTTATGTCGGGTTACAAAATTTGGTATTCACATACAGAAACTGATGCAACGATGCAATATGCAACGATGCAATATTATGGTAGTACTTCAAAAAGGTTAGATATTACTAATGTTTGGGTAGAGGAACCGGCTTCAGAAGTTTATATAAATGGAGGTACTGCTCAGATGGTGAATGATGCGTTTCGTGAACAAAGAGCATCCTACATTGAAGATAGGAGTAGAATAGAGGAACCTAATTTGGAAGCGGAACCTAATTTGGAAGCCCGGAAATGTTTTGATATGTTAGATGCATCCAAACAGCCTTTGTATAAAGGATGTAGAGATGGAGTATCGCCTTTATTTGATGCAAGCAGGTTTATGACGATAAAGCAAATTTCAACTTGGCTGAAGATTGTGTGAATGCGATAGCTGATTTTTTTTAGAGGTATATTACCTGAAAATAATATTGCACGTGCTTCATATTACGAGGTTCAAAAACTTGTATCTGGTCTTGGATTTCTGTATCAGATTATCGATGTATGTATTGACAACCGCATGATCTATTGGATAAATGATGAAAACCGCATGAAGTGTCCATTTTGTCACAAACCTCGATTTCAAGAAACGAGTGGTAGAGTACCTATTCCGCATAAACGGATGTGGTATTTGCCATTAACACAGAGGGTAAAGAGGTTATATCAATCTGAACATACGGCAAAGCCTAAGAGATGGCATGCAGAACATAATTCGAATGGAGAAATTTTGCATTCCTCGGATGCAGAAGAATGGAAACAATTTAAAGAGGTTTATCCTAGTTTTTCATAAGAGTCTAGGAACGTATACCTCGGGTTATCTGCAAATGGATTCAACCCTTTTGGGAAGCATGGGAGGCAATACTCGTTCTGGCTAGTTATCGTGACACCTTACAATTTGCCTCCTTCGTTGTGTATGAAACGAGAGTTTTTGTTTCTAACAATTCTCGTCCCCGGTCCAGAGTATCCTAAGCGATCGCTTGATATTTTCTTGCAGCCACTAATTCATGAGTTAAAAGTGTTGTGGTCAAATTGGTGTCAAAGCATTTGATGTTTCCAACCAACAGAACTTCTTGATGCGAGCAGTACTAATGTGGACCATAAGTGATTTTTCAGCATATGGTATGTTATTAGGATGGTCGATGCATGGAAATTTAGCATGCCCATATTGTCGAGATAATATTGATGCGTTCCAACCGAAACACGGACGAAAGACTAGTTGGTTCGATTGTCATCGACACTTTCTACCACAAGATCATCCGTATCGCCGGAGCACGACATTGCTTAGGAAAAGCATTCAAATTTTTGATGGTCCACCTCCTATACTTGACGGGAATTATATGATGACTCAACTTAGAGATTTTGGTGGTGAGAGAACGGCTTCATGTGGAGGTAACGGCCATTATTTGTTGATGGTTGTGGTGAATACCATAATTAGAATAAGAAGAATATTTTTTGGGATTTACCATATTGGAAGGAACATCTGTTGCACCACAATCTAGATGTTATGCACATTGAAAAGAATTTTTTCAACAACATAATGAATATTGTTCTAAATGTGCAAGGGAAAACGAAAGATAATTTGAAAGCTATATTGGATTTACCAGATATTTGTTCCTGTAAGAAACTACATGTAATGTCGAATGGAAAATCATTGTCTCCCGCATTCCGGTTGGATGCACATGCAAAAGACGAGTTGTTTGAGTGGATTAAGTATAGTGTTAAATTTACAAACGGATATGCACCTAATCTTCGTAATTGTGTCGATACTATTGAAGACAAATTTACAAGGATGAAATGTCACGATTGTCATGTTTTCATGCAAAAACTATTTCCATTTGCCTTTAGCGTTCTTCTGTCTAAAAACGTCCACGGAGCAATTACAGGTACGTTTACATTATTTTATATATAATCATAATTTCTCGCCAGATTATTAACTTTTTTTATTATGCAGGAATTGGTGCTTTTTCTGAGATTTATATAGAAGATCACTTACTGGAGACGATATACAAAATTTGCAGGAAACAAATACCAGTTCTCATTTCTAACCTTGAGAAAATATTTCCACAAGCAGCTTTTGATGTTATGGAACATCTTCCTATTCATCTCCCTAGAGAAGCAGCACTTTGAGGACCTGTTCAGTACCGATGGATGTATCCTTTTGACAGATATATGTTCCACCTAAAGAAAAAGCTAAAAATCTTACAAGGGTTGAACATTCAATCGTCGCACAAAGTATTAATAAGGAAACATCTAATCTCGACAGTTTCTATTTTCCCTCACAAGTCCAAACAAAAAATTGACGACCTGCACAAAATGATGATGGAGGAGAAAAACAAAGCTATCCAGTGTATGTTCTAGAAGTATTTGCACAAATTGGACGTTTAAGTGGAAAAAGGAAGACGCGACGTCTATTAGAGAAGGAACACAAACACTTGCATCTGTATATTTTGACAAATTGCGATGACGTTCTGGAATATGAAAGATATCTTGCATTCATTTAAATGTATTCTGTAAATGTTATTTTAGTATATTCTTAAGAAACAAAATAAATATGCATGACTAATTAATCTGAATATTTTTAAAATTCTTGAATATTTATGAAATTATATTTTATAAATAAAAATATTCACTATTTTTGTTAACAAATAACAGAGCCATCGGAAATCCATCGAAAACGTCTGATGGATTACCGATCACACTACTACATACGACGTGGACTGACAATTTGGCGAGCATGCGGAACTTTTGGTTTCCATCGAAAATCCATTGATCCTTTCCGATGGAATGCGGACGATATGAAATTATATGTGGGAAAATAATTTACCCCGCAGGTTTTCGCAAAAATATTTATTTGTGGCTGACGGATTTCCGATGGTTTTTTCCGTCAGAAATATCTAATATAAACTATGATCCCACAACTTCTCGTTCAGTTTCTCTCCCGTTCAGAAAGGTCTCTTCCTCTCCCATTCGGTAATACGCCTCCTCTCCTGCCGCTGACGTCGCCAGAAGTCTCCTCTCGGGTCTTTGTAAGTGTAATCGCCAGAAATATAAGTTTTTCCCTCACAACTTTATAAGTTTTGCTGGAAATCGGGTTTTTGTTTCTTTTTCGATCAACACGAACAATTACCTTCGTTTGCAAAATCAACCATGCCTTCATTTTTTGATTATCCATGAGTCACCCACATAATTGGATCTTCAATCCAATTGGGTCAAACATAAATCGGTTGTAACATAGTTATCGGTTTTTGCAGCTCAATGTTTTTTGATCGGGAACATAGTAATCGGTTGTAATTTGGTTAATGCTAAATCGGTATTTTTTTACTCAAATAAAGGAATCAACAAATGTTCCTCGTTTCATGATTCATCAAACATAGTTCGCTTAACAAACTTACAAGTTCATTTCATTTGCCCGATTCAAATCCTAGTAAATAGTAATCGATTTAAATCCACGTGAGAGTTGATGTTTTATTGTCAGATCCTAATAATCATTTTGAGCAGATAAAGTTTCTTCTAAATGTTCCCGATAATTGTAATCACTTCAAATTTATTTTGGGAATAATAGTTTTAATCAATTTCCAAACGGTTTTTATCATTGCAATTGGTGTTTTTTTAATTTGTGTACATACAAGATTAATGAATATCAGTTTTTTCTTTAACTTGCGTGTAAATTTTTTAATAAAAGATATAATTGTGTAAAACGTAAAATCATATGGAAATGCATGCATAACACTTATATTCTATGTGTTTTGCTTTATATGGTACTAATTAGACTTGTGCTTATATGGGTATCAAAAGTATTTAATTTATTGATTTAAATATTTGAAGTCCGGTTGACAAAAAAGTATTTGAATTCCGATTTTTAAAACCGCACAATTTGACCCATACAGTTTTGTAATATGCGATGTCCTGTTTCCTATTTCCCAAGAACCTGTGCAAAAAGATAAATAGTGCCATCAGCAACTACTGGTGGGCATCAGGGAGATCAGAAAGGGGCATACACTGGCTCCCATGGGAAACCCTATGCCTTTCCAAAGCAGATGGGGGATTAGGATTCAAAAGCCTAGAGAGTTTCAATAAGGCTCTACTAGCAAAACAATTATGGCGTTTGGAGAGATCTCCCACGTCATTAGTAGCTCGTGTTCTGAAGGGACGATACTTCAAAAACACGCATGTATTCCAGGCAAACACCCCATATCGGGCATCATATGGCTGGAGAAGTCTCTGCTCAGCCAGAGATTTAATAGAGCTGGGAACCAGAAAGATCTTGGGCACCTCGTCTGAGGATAACATTTGGACGGATAAGTGGATTCCGGACAAAATCCCACGAGGACCACACAACGAAAAGCAACCACAGTACCCGGAGGCAAGGGTATGTGATTTGATCTGCCCACGGGGGGGAGGATGGAACATCCCAGAATTGAGGAAGTTATTCAACTCTGAGGACGTAAGACTAATCACCTCCATCTCCCCGAACACTAAGAGGAAAGACAGTACCCTTTGTTGGCACTTCACCAAAGAAGGGGAGTTCACAGTCAAGTCGGGATATGAGGTCCTCCAGAGACAAAACATAACAAAAGGAACAACTGGGCTCCAACAACCGTCTATATCGCCTTTAAGACAAGCGACATGGAAATTAAAAATTCCTAGGAAAATTCAACATTTCCTCTGGCAATCCCTCTCTGGAGCAATAGCCACCAACGGACGGCTCCACTATCGTCATATCCGAAGCGAAGCCTCTTGCGAGATATGTGGTCATGAAATGGAGGACATCAACCATGCCCTTTTCATGTGCCCGCCGGCGTGCCAAACATGGGCAATATCGACCATCCCCTCAGCACCACACATCTTCCCCACAAGTGGAGTATATAGTAACATAGACTACCTATTAAGAAGGCAAAAGGCGGAATCACGGACAGAACCAGATTCCACCATCTTTCCATGGATTCTTTGGTTCATCTGGAAGGCTCGCAACGACAAGGTATACAACAACATTGACCATACTCCCATGGAAATCCTGGCAAAAGCCCAGAATGAAAGCAAGCTCTGGGAATTGGCCATGGAAGCTAGTGCCAAAGGAGAACAGGTGCCAAGAGATGAGACATCACTGGAATCGTCACTGGTAGCGTGCTACGTCGATGGTTCATGGAAAGAGGACAATACCACATCAGGGATAGGCTGGATCCTGAACTAAAGGAAGGGACGAGTGACCTGCTGGGAATGCGAGGCACGTATAGAGGGCAATCCCCGTTACATACGGAGTTCCTTAGCCGTCGATGGGCGATGTTTAGCCTACATAAGAGGCGAAGATTTTGCGGAATTTTCTGTACCGATTCCTTGGATCTTATCAATTTAATCAACAATAAGGACAAATGGCCAGCCTTTTCAACGGAGATAGATGAATTCAAAGAGCTTCAACAACACTATCCAGAGTTCGCACTCATCTTCCAACCAAGGGAGAGGAACATACAAACGGACACACTATGCAAACAAGCACGGAAAAGGAACACTATCTTCTCATACATAAGCACATCAATACCGCCCTGGTTCGAAGACATGTTAAGTGTCTTCTGATCAAATAAGAATTGTATTGCTTATGAAAAAGTGACCAAAAAAAAAAAAAAAAAAAAAAAACAGTTTTGTAATATAGCTCAACTACTTATTCTATCAAACCAAATGTATCAATTAATAAAGCGTAAAGTTTTCATATCAAAACATTATCTGTATTCATATTAAATAGTAAAAACATAATTAGTAAAAACATAATTAGTAAAATCATAATTAGTAAAAACATAATTAGTAAAAACATAATTAGTAAAAATTATAAAAGAGTAGAGCTAATTCAATTTGAATTGAATCATCGATTTAGGTGTTCAGTTATAAAATCTGAAATGAAAAATTCATTTCATATTAGTTTGTATTAGTTTATACAATTAAATATTATTATTAACATTTGTTATATTCATGTAATAATAATATTTTAAGATCGTATGAAAAATATCGATGTGGTGAGTTGTGCACTACGACTTTATACCAACTCAAGTTACAGATTTGGAAATGATTGTTTTCGACAAATGATAATTGAATAACTTGTTCAACAAGTGGTCGTGAACTTCTTAGTTTTCTTGATCCGAGAGATTAGGGAAATTCGACATAGTATATTAAATTTTCTATAATTAGATTTAAAATTTATTATTTTAACGTTATTTTAATAAACATTTATAGTTTTGGTATTTTAAATAACGGAATAAGTAAATTTATATTAAAGATACTTCATTCTCTTTTGAACAAACCATATACAAAATTTAGAGATATACGTACGAAAAACGTCATATATGGTTCAGTACATTAATCTATTTTTAAATATGTAATTTTTAATAATTTTTTAAGAATATATAAGTAAATTTTGTAGCAATAATTTACATGGGATCCCATGAACACAAAATTGGTGGAAGAACCTTTTCAAAAAGAGAATTCCGTACAATTTTCCCGCCACATTAACGAGTGGAAACAAAAGTGGAAAAATGGAAAAGACAAAAAAAGGATTGAATGACTCAATTGGAACGACTTTATTCGTAATTGTGAATCTTCCAGCGCTGAGGCCATCTCGAGGACTAATTCGGGAAATCGGAAGAGCGACCGATGAAGCAAAGACATTTACATTCACAATGTTAGATCGACTAGTTTTGTAATATGAGCCGATTAATTGGTAAATCAATTATTATATTAATTTTATTTATTATTATTTAAAAATTTTTAAAATATTAATTTAGTATTTTAACTTTTAGGCACAAACATTTAGAGCGCCTCCAGATCATTTACAACTTCTCGAGGCCATCCACACGAACAAAAAGAAAAGTCGCATCCAAGATGGTCTTGTTAGTGAGAACATCGAAAAAGTGAAAAAAAAGTGATATTTTGTCTCAGCAATCTCAAGGTGGTTCTTCATCGTTGGTCGCTGAATTGACTCGTTTTGAGATTAACCGTCTAGTTCTTGATGTAAGTTTGATTTATTTTGTATTTAATATTATAATACTTTCTTAATAATATTTTTTTGTTTTTGCGGAAGTAACATTTTTTAAATCTCATCATCCAGAACTCGGGAAATTGCAGATATCTGTGGTGCCACATCTGCGGCTGGAAATAAGGAGAATGCACAACTAAAAAAATAGCGGCTATAGAGATAAAGATGCGAATCTTAAATATATGGTAGATATTATGAAAACAAAATTTTCTGATGAAGTTTTTTCTCCTCCTTCTCCTCCTCCTCCTCCGATGTAATTTCTAAATTTTAAACCAATTAAACTTCATATATTATTATATTTATAATTAGAAATATTATTTTATTTAATTGGTTTAATATTTTTATTAAATATTTAAATAATATTAAGTAAATTTAATAATTAAAAATTTTATTTTCAAAATAAATAAATTTTTTAAAAATATTTAAAGAATAATTTAAGAAAAATTATTCAAATTTTTTTTCAGTTGTTTGGTCATTTTCGATGGAAGTAGTCGTCGGAAATAACCAATGGAATTTTGTACGTCGGGAAGCTTATTTTATCGTGATGTCATCGGTTCACTCCCAATGGGTGAAAACCGTCGAAATATACCATCAGTTGTGATTCCCGACGGCAATGGTTATTGGAAGTCCTCAACGGTCCAACTGATTAAATCCATCGCAAATATGTCGGTAATTTCTGACGGACAAGACCACCGAATATCCGTCGACATTTGCTGACGGCTTCCTTTATCGCAAACACGTCGATAATTCCCAAAAATTTCCCGATGGAAATTGGTTTCCGATGAAATAGTCCCGATGGATAACATTGGTCGGAAAGTCGATGGGAATTGCTTTTTCTAATGGATTGCCAACGAATTTCATTGTCGGGAAATCGATGTTTTCTTTTAGTGTCAACTTTTGATTTAGAGCTCAAAATGACATGAGTCCAACACTGATACAAGCCTCGATTCAAGGCCTGGATGCACGTGGGCTGTTTGGAGAAGTTTAGGTGAGAAACTCGACCTTAAGCTTATGGATAGGGGTTTTCTTATTGGTATTGGATGGAGGGGTGAAGTGAACCATACGAGGGCTGATGAACCTCGTGATAAATCAAAAACTTAGAGCTAGGATGGCTGGTCTCAACTAGGTTCTAAGCGCACAAGTCTCTTGAGAGAATAACTTGTTGAAAGAAAATTCCATCTTTATTGATTAGCAAAAAGGTTGTCGAACTACAATGCTGGAAGGAGCCTTATTAATATGCTCGACAGCTTGGCCTTCTAGGGTCGACTCAAAGAAAGAAAAGGAAAGTTTACAAAAGTGCACAAATGGAAAATGTACAAAAGTGCATAACCGAAAAAGGACCTATTCCTAAAATGTCTTTGACTCAAAAATGTAAACAATCTAGATCCTACCCTACAAAACAGAAAGAGGCATATATTCGAATTGAAAACTTATCTTTCTTACCTCACGGCCAAGAAATGGAAGGTGGCCGTCCTTGTGGCATGCACGCACCTTGCTTCTAGTCTTCGACTTGGTGTAGGGTTAGGAATCTTTGGGCCTAGACCTCTCTTGCCACTAAAGCCCAAGTCTCTGAAGTCCCTTGCATTGTTGAGAGGACTTTGGACTCTTCTTTACACTTCTGGCCCACTTTCCTTAGTCGATCTTCCTCTAGGAGCTTGTCGACCCATAAGCTGAACTTGTGGAAGAGTGCTCTTGATCTGCTCCTTTTCATTGCTCCTGGTGGCACCACTGGTGTAGAGACTTCCTCTAGATGCATGTCCTGAAGCTGGTAGCTTATCTGGTCCGAGTCTCCTTGTGTAGATGTTGAAATGCTCGTGTACTCGGCTAGATCGGTTGTACCGGCTGGACTGTGCGAGATACTGGCCGGAATACCTTCTGGACCGGCCAAGTTGAACCCAGAGTCGGCGGCGTCACCAATGGTACTGGCGGTGTCATCTACGTTGCCACCAGTTGGGCCGGAGGTTTGGGCCTCTCCGCCGGCAATGCTGATTGGTCTGGTCCTGTTGGTCGAGGGTCCGGCAGTACCGCTTGTGCCGGCAGACGTGCCAAATGGCCTGGCTGTCACGGGCAAGCTTCCTGGTCGGCCAGTCTGGTCTCCTGGCCGAACATACGACCTGATGTCCCCATCATCCCCTCCCTCTGCAGTAGGTTTTTAGCTCAAAACTGGTTCATCTGCATGGAAAGGGGCTAAGTTAGTTACGTTGAACGTGTTGGACACATTAAACTCACCTGGGAGGTCGATCCGATAGGCGTTGTTGTTGATCCTCTCCAGCCCTCTGAATGGTCCATCTCATATTAGTGCTAGCTTGGAACTCCTTAGGTTGGGGAACCTCTCCTGCCGTAGGTGTAGCCACACCCAATCGCCTGGTTGAAAGATCACCTCCTTTCTTCCCTTGTTAGCATGAGTCACGTACTGCCGGGTCCTCTTCTCCAAGTTCTCTGCTACCTTTTGGTGTAACTTCCTTATGAACTCTGCCTTGGATGCTACATTGAGGTTGGTCATTTCTGCTGGTGGCAGTAGCGTTTGCTCCAATGGGGTGAGAGGGTTGAAGCCGTATACTACTTCAAATGGTATCTTCTTGGTTGCTGAGTGCACGGCTCGGTTGTAAGCCAACTCTATGAATGGCAGGCACTCCACCCAAGTCTTGAGGTTCTTCCCTACTGTAGTCCTGAGAAGAGTTGATAGTGTCCGGTTGACAACTTCAGTTTGGCCATCAGTTTGAGGATGGCAGGTGGTAGAGAAGAGTAGCTTCGTGCCTAGCTTCCTCCAAAGCGTCCTCCAGAAATTCCCGAGGAACTTGGTGTCCCTGTCTAACACAATGGTCCTTGGCACTCCATGAAGCCGTACTGTCTCCCTGAAGAACAGCTCGGCTGTTTGTGTGGCATCATTGACATTGGCACATGGAATGAAATGTGCCATCATGGAGAATCTGTCCACCACTACAAAGATTACATATTTGTGGTTGATCTTGGGCAGACCTAGAACGAAGTCCATTGAGATGTCCACCCATAGATGTGTAGGTATGGGCAGTGGGAGATACAACCCGTGAGGGTGCACTCGGGACTTTGCCTTTTTGCAAGTGATGCACCTTGCACAATGGGCTTCTACTGACCTTTTAATGTGTGGCCAGTAGAAGTGCTCCTTGACCACTGCTAGAGTCTTGTCGACACCAAAGTGGCCCATGAGTTCTCCTCCATGAGCTTCTCGGATGATAAGCTCTCGTAATGATCCTTGTGGTATGCACAACCTTCTTTCTCGGAACAAGAATCCCTCATGGATGTAAAATTTTCCATGACTCCCTGTGCCACACTCCTTGTAGCTCTCGGCAAAGTCAGGATCATCCTTGTACAAGTCCTTGATGTGCTCGAATCCTAGGACCTTTGCCTCCATGGTGGATATCAAGGCAAACCTTCTTGATAGTGCATCGGCTACCACATTGTCTTTGCCCTTCTTGTACTTGATGACGTACGGGAAGGTCTCTATGAACTCCATCCACCTAGCATGTCTCCTCTTGAGATTGGTTTGCCCTCTGAGGTGTTTGAGAGTCTCGTGATCAGTGTGGATCACAAACTCCTTGGACAGCAAGTAAGCATAAAGCTCCTTGTTGTAAGTGGGGTAGTTCAGTGAGGCACCACCTAGCTTCTCACTGAAGTATGCCTCTGGCCTCCCTCCTTGGGTTAGCACTGCTCCTATGCCTATTCCAGAGGCATCACACTCCACTTCAAATGTCTTGTTGAAGTCAGGCAGGACAAGCACTGGTGCATGTGTAAGGCTGTCCTTCAAGGCCTGGAATGCCTTCTCCTGAGCTTCTCCCCAGCTGAATCCCACGTTCTTCTTCACTACTGTTGTCAATGGTAAGGCAATGCTGCTGAAGTTTGGCACGAATCTCCTGTAGAGGCTGGCCAGTCTGTGGAAGCTCCTCACTTGGCTGATGTTGCTCGGTGTTGGCCATTCTTGTATGGCTCGAATCTTCTCTTCATCAACCTGTAGACCCTGTGAACTTACAACAAAACCTAAGAAGACAAGTTTATCAGTACAAAAGATGCACTTCTTGAGATTGGCATAAAGCTCTTCTTGTCGAAGGGTTTTAAGCACCAACTCAAGATGTGTGAGGTGATCCCTTAAGCATTTACTATAAACTAAAATGTCATCGAAATAAACTACAACGAACTTACTGATGTACGCCCTAAGAACTTGGTTCATAAGGCGCATGAAGGTTCTTGGGGCATTAGTCAAGCCGAATGGCATGACTGTCGACTCGTAAAGCCCTCGCTTTGTCTTGAAAGCAGTCTTCCACTCATCACCTTCCTTCATCCTGACCTGGTGGTATCCACTCTTGAGATATATCTTGGAGAAGACCGTGGCTCCACTCAGCTCATCTAGCATGTCATCCAGCCGTGGTATCGGATGCTGGTACTTGACTGTGATGTTGTTGATTGCTCGGCAGTCCACGCACATTCGCCACGTCCCATCCTTCTTGGGCACTAGTAGCACTGGTACGGCACATGGACTGAGGCTCGCTCGAACATAGCCTTTCTCCAGTAGCTCCTTGACTTGCTTCTCAAGCTCCTTGGACTTCTATGGACTCATCCGGTAGGCAGGCCGGTTGGGCAGGGCTGCTCCAGGCACTAGGTCGTTCTGGTGTTCTATGCCACGTAAAGGAGGCAAGCTTGCTGGTATCTCCTCTGGGAAAACATCTTGGAACTTGTTGAGGAGAGTTGCTACTTCAGGAGGTAGCTCTACCTGTACCTGTTCTATACTCAAAGTTTCTTTGAAAACCATTAGTAACATTAAATCCTTCGAGGCTAAAGCTCTCCGGACATGGCTTGGTTGAATAAGAAAATTAGACTTGATAAGTTTCTTTTCCTTACTCATTTGGAGTTGTAGCTCGTGTACCTGGGCAGGTGTAAGGGGAGCCAAGCTGACCTTTCTTTTGTCATGTACAAAAGTGTAGAGATTGGTTCGGCCATCATGCCTGGTCTCTTTGTCAAACTGCCATGGCCTTCCTAGCAGAAGATGGCCAGCTTGCATGGGCACCACGTCGCACACGACTTGGTCTTGGTACATGCCAACACTGAATGGCACAATGACTTGCTCATGGATCTTGAGCTCCACTTTGTCATCGAGCCATCTAAGTCTATATGGTCAAGGATGCCTTGTCTTCTCTAGACCTAGCTTATCAACCATGTACGCACTAGCAACGTTAGTGCAAGAACCACCATCTATGATGAGGTCACATACCTTGCCCTTGATGGTGCACCGACTGTGGAAGATGTTCTCCCTTTGGATGGTCTCTAAAGGATCCACCAGTGCACTGAGGATGCGTCTAGTGACCAGCACTTCCCCCACATCAGGGTACTCAATGTCACCATATTCTCCTTCTGGTTCATAGTCCTCTTCATCTTGGGACTCATACTCTCCAGCCTCCGTAATCAGCATGACCCGGTTGTTTGGGCACTACCTTGAGATGTGTCCACGACCCTTACACTTGAAACAAGTGATGTCACGTGATCTTTGAGGGCTAGAGGACTTACTAGGCTCTCCTTGGTCACGGGTTGGCTCAGGAGGCTTTCTCTTGAACCTTGACTCGGTCTCTATGCTTTTGCCTTTGTCTACGGGCTTGGTAATGCTGCTTGGTGCCCAAGGCATCTTAGGCTTACTGCGGATTTCTTGGCTCTTACGTTTGACGTGCTGCTCAGCCTGGATAGATAGGTGGAACAAGTCTTTGAAGTCATTGTAGATTTGCCTTTCCACCTTGCGGCTGATTCTTTCTTGGAGTCCATACAAGAATTGTGCCATCAAAGCTTCCTCATCATCATTGAGTTCCAGCCTGTTCCTTAGTCTCTCAAACTCTTCATAGTACTCCTCTACTGATATGGTACCCTGCTTAAGAGTACGAAAATGTCGTTGCAAATGTCTATGAAAATAAGGTGGAACAAACCTTTGTCTCATGAGGTCTTTCATGTCGACCCATGAGTCTACGGGCCTCAATCTTTTCCTCCTTCGGTCAGACACCTCACGATCCCACCAGATGAGGGCATTGTCCGTGAGTTGTGCTACTGCCATGGAGACTCTCCTAGGGCCTGGTTGGTTGTAGTGATCGAAGATGTGATCCATCCTTCTCTCCCAATCTAGGTAGGCTTCGGGGTCAACTTTTCCTGCAAAACTCGGAGTTGTTAGCTTAACATCAGGATGAGTTACCCGGTTGTAGGCATGTTCATCTCCATCCTCATGATGTCTAGGAGGCATCCTTGGTCTCTGGTGATGTCCATATGGCTCGAAGCCATCAGCTTCTGCCTCTGGTTGCCGTGGAGGTCCTCTCGGCCTATGGTGATAGTTATGAGGTTGTGCGTCCTCATCTCCATCTGGCTGGGGCTCCTCCTATTTGTGCCGTGTCCTAAGGTGCTAAGGACCCTCAGCATGGTCTTGCTCAGCTCTCACGTGCTTTATGGTCTGGAATCTCACAGGCCTCTCCACGCGCTCCAACCTCTCGCCTATTGATGCGAGTTGCGTTTGGAGGGTGGTGAACATGGCCATCATGGCCTCGGCTGCATCTCTATTCTCTTCTGCCATTGTGCTACAAGAAAGAAACACAAGTTATTTTGCTCCTAAGTGGATTAGGAGGGTTTTCTTTTATAGGGGAATTCGAATTTGCAAAAAGGAAAAAGTTGAGAAAAAGGAAAAACCTGAAAAAAAGGAAAGTTTAGAAAAATGGAAAGTTCCTACAACTTGTGCTAGCTGTCCAATTCGAATTCTTTTGGTATTTTTCCTATTTTCTTTTTTTTTTAATTTAACTTAAAAATAATGGAAATATGATTTAAACAAAAAGAAAAACGTGAATGGCAATGCAAAAGTAAATCTAAACCCTAGTGATACACGTAGAAGCTAGATGCACTCGGTTTGGAGTTTGATGTTATTTTTTTGATTTTTCTTGAATGCGACTTAAACTAATGCAAGAACTAAAAACAAGACTAACTAAAGGATAGATAAAATCTAGTTTAGGAGCTTTAAGCTCTGATACCAAAATGATACAAGCCTCGATTCAAGGCTTGGATGTGTGTAGGCTGTTTGGAGAAGTTTAGGTGAGAAACTCGACCTTAAGCTTCTGGATAGGGGTTTTCTTATTGGTATTGGATGGAGGGGTGAAGTGAACCACACGAGGGGGTGATGAACCTCGTGATAAATCACAAACTTAGAGCTAGGAGGGCTGGTCTCAACTAGGTTCTAAGCGCACAAGATTCTTAGAGAGAAAGCTTGTTGGAAGAAAGTTCTACTTTATTAATATCAAAAAGGTTGTCGAACTACAATGCTGGAAGGAGCCTTATTAATATGCTCAACAGCTTGGCCTTCTAGGGTTGACTCAAAGAAAGAAAAGGAAAGTTTACAAAAGTGCACAAATGGAAAACGTACAAAAGTGCATAACCGAAAAATGACTTATTCCTAAAATGTCTTTGACTCAAAAATGTAAACAATCTAGATCCTACCCTACAAAACAGAAAGAGGCATATATTCGAATTGAAAACTTATCTTTCTTACCTCACGGCCAAGAAATGGAAGGTGGCCGTCCTTGTGGCATGCACGCACCTTGCTTCTAGTCTTCGACTTGGTGTAGGGTTAGGAATCTTTGGGCCTAGACCTCTCTTGCCACTAAAGCCCAAGTCTCTGAAGTCCCTTGCATTGTTGAGAGGACTTTGGACTCTTCTTTACACTTCTGGCCCACTTTCCTTAGTCGATCTTCCTCTAGGAGCTTGTCGACCCATAAGCTGAACTTGTGGAAGAGTGCTCTTGATCTGCTCCTTTTCATTGCTCCTGGTGGCACCACTGGTGTAGAGACTTCCTCTAGATGCATGTCCTGAAGCTGGTAGCTTATCTGGTCCGAGTCTCCTTGTGTAGATGTTGAAATGCTCGTGTACTCGGCTGGATCGGCTGTACCGGCTGGACTGTGCGAGGTACTGGCCGGAATGCCTTCTGGACCGGCCAAGTTGATCCCGGAGTCAGTGGCGTCACCAATGAGACCGGCGGTGTCTTCCACGTCGCCCCCAGTTGGGCCAGAGGTTTGGGCCTCTCCACCAGCAATGCTGATTGGTCCGGTCCTATTGGTCGAGGTTCCGGCGGTACCTCTTGTGCCGGCAGACGTGCCAAATGGCCCGGCTGTCTCGGGCAAGCTTCCTGGTCGGCCAGTCTGGTCTCCTGGCCGGACATACGACCTGATGTCCCCATCAAACACCCACATAAACCTAGCTCAATTTTCAATATTGTGACAACAATTGAGACGGAAATAGCTACGAAGAAGCCTACAAGTAATCCAATGTATCCGAAACTGTGTGATGTCATGCATTAAGATTCATTTATAAGCCTTTACTCAAGCAGTACCAATGTTGAGTTTAGAATGATCATTTTAACTCGCTGATCATCTTAACATCTCCGCACTAAATTGTCTTTTAACTGTTGATTTTGCGCTCAAAATTACATGAACACAACGCCCACGTTAAGATAGTTCAATTATCCATATTCTGACAACATTTGAGACTGAAAGAGTTATGACAAAGCCTCCAACTAATCCAATGTATCCCAAACTACGTGATGCCATGCAATATGCTTCATTTATAAGCCTATACTCAAGGAACACCAATGCTAGTTCAGAATGATCATTTTAACTCGCTGATAACTTGACATGTGTTCACTAAATCATTTATAACTTTTGATTTAGAGCTCAAAAAGACATGAGTCCAACGCCCACATCAAGCTATCTCAATTTTCTATAATGTGAAAAAATTTAAGATGAAATAGCTATGAAAAGGTCTGCAAGTCACCCAATCTTTCCCAAACTGCATGATGTCATGCATTAATTTGATATGTCCATACTAAATTGTCCGTAACTTTTGATTTGGAGTTCAGAATGATATGAATCCAATGCCCACCTTTTGTTCCGTGAGTATACCAAACGGTTCGCTTCTAACGTTAAGCTAACTAAAACCTTTATATTGTGACAACATTTGGGACTAAAATAGCAACGACCAAGATTCCATGCAATCCAATGTATTTGAAACTGTGTGATGTAATGCATTATGCTTTATTTATAAGCCTTTACTCAAGGAGCACCAATGATCAGTTTAGAATGATCATTTTAACTGGCCGATCAACTTGACATGTACGCACTAAATCGTGCGTAACTTTTGGTTTAGAGTTCACAGTGACATGAATACAACTCCCACGTTAAGCTAGCTTAATTTTTTATATTGTGACAAAATTTAAGACCGAAATAACTACGACAAAACCTTGAAGTAATCCAATCTATTCCAATTTGCGTGATGCCATGCATTATGCTTCATTTATAAGCATTTACTCAAGGAGCACCAATGCTAAGTTTAGAATGATCATTTTAACTAGATATTTGACTTGACATGTTGGCACTAAATCGTCTTTAACTTTTAATATAGATCTCAAAATGACATGAGTCCAATGCCCACGTTAAGTTAGCTCAATTTTTCATATTGTGATAGCATTTGAGACTGAAAGAGCTACAAAATAGCGTCCACATATATCCCAAACTGCGTGATACCATGCATTAAGCTTCATTTATAAGCTTTTACTGAAGGAGCGCCAATGATCAGTTTAAAATGATCATTTTAACTGGACGATCAATTTCACATGTTTGCGCTAAATCATCCAAAACTTTTGATTTATAGTTCAGAATGACACGAATTGAATACCCACGTTAAGCTATCTCAATTTTCCATATTCTGTTTACATTTGCGATTGAAAAAGATTCAAAAAAGTTTCCAAGTAATATAATGTATCCCAAACTGCATGATGCCATGCATTATGTTTCATTTGTAAGCCTTTAATCAAGGAGCACCAATGATCAGGTTAGAATGATCATTATAACTGGCCAATCAACTTGACATATCCGCACTAAATCTTCTGTAACTTTTGATTTAGAGTTCAGAATGACACGAATCCATCGCCCACATTAAGCTAGCTCAATTTGCTATATTGTGACAACATTTGAGACTTAAGAGATACTACAAAACGTCCAAGTAATCTAATGTATCCCAAAGTGCGTGATGCCATGCATTATGCTTCATTTATAAGGCTTTACTCAAAGAGCACCAATGATCAATTTAGAATGATAATTTTAACTGGCCAGTCAACTTGACATGTCCATACCGAGATGTTTGTAACTTTTGATTTAGAGTTCAGAATGACACAAATCCAATGACCACTTTAAGCTTGCTACATTTTCTATATTGTGACAATATTTGAAAATAACAGAGCTACGCCTAAGCCTCCAAGTAATCCAATGTATCCCAAACTACGTGATGCAATACATTATGCTTCATTTATAAGTCTTTACTCAAGATGCTTCATTTATAAGTCTTTACTCAAGGTGCTTCATTTATAAGTCTTTACTCAAGGAGAACCAATGATAAGTTTAGAGTGATCATTTTAACTGGCCAATCAACTTGACATGTCCGCATTAAATCGTCTGTAACTTTTCATTTAGAGTTCATAGTAACAGGAATTTAACGCCCACGGTAATCTAGCTCAATTTTCTAAATTATGTAAAAATTCAAGACCGAAATACTTTGGACAAAGCCTCCAAGTAATCCAATATGTTCCAATTTGCGTGGTGCCATGCATTATACTTCATTTATAAGGCTTTGCTGAAGGAGCATGAATGATAAGTTAAGAATGATCATTCTAACTATCTGATCAACTTATCGTCTTTAACTTAATATTTAGAGCTCCAAATGACATGAGTCCAACACCCACATTAAACTAGCTCAGTTTTTTGTATTGTGACAACATTTGGGACTCAAAGAGCTACTATAAAGCCTCCAAGTAATCCAATGTATACCAAACTGCGTGATGCCATTCATTATGCTTCATTTATATGCCTTTACTCAAGGAGCACCAATAATCAGTTTAGAATGTCATTTTAACTGGCCGATCAACCAGACATGTCCGCAATAAATCGTCCGTAACTTTTGATTTAGAGTTTAGAATGACACGAATCCAACGCACATGTTAAACTAGCTATATTTTCTATATTGTTCCAACATTTGAGCCTGAAAGAGCTCCCAAAAAGCCTCCAAATAATCCAATGTATCCGAAACTGCATGATATCATGCATTATTCTTCATTTACAAGCCTTTACTCAAGGAGCACCAATGATCAGTTCAGAATGATCATTTTAACTAGCTGTTCGACTTGACATAGATATCCGCACTAAATCGTCTTTAACTTTTGATTTAGAGATCAAAATGACACGAATCCAACGCCCACGTTAAGCTAGCTACATTTTCCATATTGCGAAAACATTTGAGACTTAAAGAGCTACGACAAAGCGTCCAAGTAATCCAATGTTTCCCAAAGTGAGTGATGCCATGCATTATGCTTCATTTATAAGCCTTTATTGAAGGAGCACCAATGATCAATTTAGAATGACAATTTTAACTGGTTAGTCAACTTGACATGTGCGTACCAAGACGTTTGTAACTTTTGATTTTGAATTCAGAATGACACGAATCCAACACCCACTTTAAGCTTGCTACATTTTCTATATTGTGACAATATTTGAGACTGAAAAAGCTACGACAAAGCTTCCAAGTAATCCAATGTATCCCAAACTTTGTGATGCAATGCATTATGATTCATAGCATTTACTCAAGGAGCACCAATAATCAGTTTAGAATGTCATTTTAAGTGGCCAATCAACCAGACATGTCCGCACTAAATGGTCCGTACCCTTTGATTTAGAGTTCAGAATGACACGAATCCAACGCCCACGTTAAGCTAGCTACATTTTTTATATTGTGACAACATTTAAGACGGAAAGAGCTCCGAAAAAGCCTCCAAGTAATCCAATGTATCTCAAACTGCATGATAGCCTGCATTATTCTTCATTTACAAGCCTTTACTGAAGGAGCACCAATGATCAGTTTAGAATGATCATTTTAACAGGCCGATCAACTTGACATGTCCACACTAAATTGTCCGTAACTTTTGATTTTGATTTTAGAATGACATGAATCCAACGCCCACGTTAAACTTTCTCAATTTTCTATATTGTGCAACATTGGAAACTGAAAGAACTACGACGAAGCCTCCATGTAATCCAATGTATCAAAACTGGGTGATGCAATGCATTATGCTTCATTTATAAGCCTTTACTCAAGGAGCACCAATGATCTGTTTAGAGTGATCATTTTAACTAGCCGGTCAAACTTGATATGTCCGCACTAAATCGTCTGTGACTTTTGATTTAGAGTTCACTGTGACACGAATCCAGCGCCCACGTTAAGCTAGCTCAATATTTGTGCGAAATTTTAGACAGAAATAGCTATGAAAAACACTCCAAGTAATCCAATCTATTCCAATTTGTGTGATGTCATGAATTATGCTTCATTTCAATACCTTTACTCAAGGAGCCCCAATGATAAGTTAGGAATGATCATTTTAATGGGCTGATCAACTTATCGTCCTTAACTTTTTATTTAAAGCTAAAAATGATATGAGTCCAATGCACACATTGACATGAGTCAATTTTCTGTATTTTGACAACCTTTGGGACTGAAAGAGCTACTACAAAGCCTCCAAGTAATCCGATGTATCCCAAACTGCGTGATGCCATACATTATGCTTCATTTATAAGCCTTTACTCAAGGAGCACCAATAATTAGTTTAGAATGTCATCTTAACTGGCCAATCAACCAGACATGTCCGCACTAAATCTTTCGTAACTTTTGATTTAGAGTTCAGAATGAAAGGAATCCAACACCCACATTAAACTAGCTACATTTTCTGTATTGTGACAACGTTTGAGACTGAAAGAGCTCCGAACAAACCTCCACGTAATCTAATTTATCCCAAACTGCGTGATGCAATGCATTATGCTTCATTAATAAGCCTTTACTCAAGGAGGACAAATGATCAGTTTAGAGTGATCATTTTATCGGGCCGATCAACTTGACATGTCCGCACTAAATAGCCGTAACTTTTGATTTAGAGTTCAAAATGACACGAATCCAACACCCACGTTAAGCTAGCTCAATGTTATATATATTGATTATATTTGAGACTGAAAGAGCTACGACAAATCCTCAAAATAATCCAATGTATCCCAAACTGCATGATACCATGCATTATGCTTCATTTTAAACAATTGCTCAATGAGCACCAATGATCAGTTTAGAATGATCATTTTAAGTAGCTGATCAACTTGACATGTCTAAACTAAATCGTCTTTAACTATTGATTTAGAGCTCAAAATGACATGAATTCAACGCCCACATTAAGATAGCTCAATTTGTAATATTTGGACAACATTTGAGACTGAAATAGCTACGACAAAGCCTCCGAGTATGCCAATGTATCCAAAACTGCGTGATACATTATCCTTCACTAGTAAACCTTTGCTCAATGAGCATCAATGATCAGTTTAGAATGATTAATTTAACTAGTATATAAATTTGACATGTTCGCAGTAAATCATCCATAACCTTTGATTTAGAGTTCAGAATGACACAAATCCAACGCCTACGTTAAGGTAGCTTAATTTTCTATATCGTGACAACATTTGAGATTAAAAGAGCTAGCACAAAGCCTTCAACTAATCCATTCTATCCTAAACTGTGTGATCTCATGCATTATGCTTCATTTATAAGCCTTTACTTAGCCCCAATGATCTGTTTAGAAAGATCAATTTAACTGGCCGGTCAACTTGACATGTACGCATTAAATTTTCTTTAACCTTTGATATAGAGTTTAGGAGACACGAATCCAATTCACATGTTAAGGTAGCTCAATTTTCTATATTCCGAAACCATTTGAGACAGGAAAGAGCTAGACAAAGCCTCCAACTAATCCAATGTATCCCAAATTGTGTTATGCCATGCATTATGCTTCATTTATAAGCCTTTACAAGTTTAGAATGATCATTTTAAATAGACGATCAACTTGATCTTTCCGCACTAATCATCCATAACTTTTGATTTATAGCTCAGATGACACGAATGCAATGCCCTCGTTAAGCTAGCTCAATTTTCAATATTGTGATAAAATTTGAGACCAAAGTAGATACGACAAAGCCTCTAGGTAATACATTCTATCCCAAACTTCGTGATGCCATGCATTATGCTTCATTTGTAAACCTTTGCTCAACGAGCACCAATGATCAATTTAGAATGATCAATTTAACTAGCCGATAAACTTGACATGTTCGCACAAAACCGTCCGGAACGACACGAATCTAATGCCAACTTTAAGGTAGCTCAATATTCTACATTGAGAAAAAATTTAAGACTGACAAAACTACAACAAAGCCTCCACGTAATCCAATCTATCCCAAATTGCATGATGCCATGCATTATGCTTCATTTATAAGCCTTTACTCAATGAGCACCAATGATAAGTTTAGAATGATCATTTAACTGCCGATCAACTTGACATGTACGCACTAAATCGTCTATGACATTTGATTTAAAGTTCCAAATGACACGAATCCAACGCCCACATTAAGCTAGCTCAATTGTATATATTGTTACAACATTTGACACTGAAACAGCTAATTTAAAGCCTTCAAGTAATCCAATCTATCTTAAATTGCGTGATGCCATGCATTATGTTTCATTTATAAGCCTTTACTAATGGAGCACCAATTATCAGTTTAGAATGATCAATTTAACTGGCCGATCAACTTGGTATGTACGCACTAAATCTTCTATAACTTTGGATTTAGAGTTCTGAATGATACGAATCCAATACCCAGGTTAAGCTAGTTCAAATTTCTATATTGGGGAAAAATTTAGAACCAAAATAGCTTCGAAGAAGTGTCCAAGTAAGCCAATCTATCCCAAACTGTGTGATGCCATGCATTATGCTTCATTTGTAAACCTTTGCTCAATGAGCACCAATGATCAGTTTAGAATGATCATTTTAACTAGCCGATAAAATTGACATGTCCGCACCAAATTGTCTGTAACTTTTGATTAAGAGTTCAGAATGACACGAATCCAACGCCCACGTTAAGCTAGCTAAATTTTCAATATTGTGACAAAATTTAAGACGGAAATAGCTACAACAAATCCTCTGAGTAATAAAATCTATCCCACACTGCGTTATGCCATGCATTATGCTTCATTTGTAAACCTTTGCTCAATAAGCACCAATGACAAGTTTAGAATGATCAATTGAACATGCCGATAACCTTGACATGTACACAGCAAATCATTTCTACCTTTTCATTTAGAGTTCAGAATGATACGAATCCAACACCCGTGATAAGCTAGCTCGATTTTCTATAGCAAACTGCTTGATGCCATTCATTATGCTTTATTAATAAGATTTTACTCATTGAGTACCAATGATCAGTTTAGAATGATCATTTTAACTTGCCCGTCAACATGAAATGTCCGCAATAATTTGTCTATAACTTTTGATTAAGAGCTTAGAATGCCATGAATCTAACGTCCATGTTATGCAAGGTAAATTTTCTATATTGTGACCAAATTTAATACTAAATTAGATACGATAAAGTCTACAAGTAATCCAATCTATCGTGTAATGCTTGATGTCATGCATTATTCTTCATTTATAAGCTTTTACTCAATGAGCACCAAAGATCAGTTTAAAATGATGATTTTAACTAGCCGGTCAACTTGACATGTCCGCACGAAATCGTCTGTAACTTTTGATTCAAAGCTCAGAATGACACGAATCTAATGCCCACATCAAGCTAATTAAATTTTCCTATATTGTGACAAAATTTATGAACGAAATAGGTACGAAAAAGCCTCCAAATAATCCAATCTATCCCAAACTGCGTGATGCCATGTATTATGCTTCATTTATAAGTCTTTACTCAAGCAGCACCAATGATTAGTTTAGAATGATCATTTTAACTATCGGTCAATTTGACATGTCCGCACAAAATCGCCTTTAACATTTTATTCAGAGCTCAGAATGACAGGATTCCAATGCCCACGTTAAGGTAGCTCAATTTTCTATATTGTGACAAAATTGGAGATGAAAATAGCTACGACAAAACCTCCAAGTAATCGAATCTACCACAAACTACGTGATATTATGCGTCATTAGTAAGCCTTTACTCAATGAACACAATTGATCAGTTTAGAATTATAATTTTAACTGACAGGTCAACTTGACATGTTTGCACTAAATCGTTTGATTACGAGCTCATAATGACACGAATCCGACGCTCACGTTAAGTTACCTCAATTTTCTATATTGTTTAAAAATCTAAGCCTTAAATATCTTTGACAAAGCTCCAAGTAATCGAATCTATCGCAGACAATGTGATGCCATGCATTATGCTTCACTGATAAGCCTTTACTCAATGTTCACCAATGATCAGATTAGAATGATCATTTTAGCTGGCGGACCAACTTAATATGTCCGCACGAAATCGTCCGTAACTTTTGATTCAGAGCTCTAAATGATACGAATCCAACACCCACATTAATCTAGTTTAATTTTCTATATTGTGACAAAATTTATGACTGAAATAGTTACGACAAAGCCTCCAAGTAATCCAACCTATCCCATACTGCATGATACCATGCATATAGCTTCATTTATAAGCCATTACTCAAGGAGATGCAATGATCAGTTTAGAATGATCATTTTAACTATCGGTCAACTTGACATGGCCACACAAAATCATCCGTAACGTTTGATTCAGAGCTTAAAAAGACACGAATCCAATGCCCACGTTAAGCTAGCTCAATTTTCAATATTGTGATAAAATTTGAGACCAAAGTAGATACGACAAAGCCTCTAGGTAATACATTCTATCCCAAACTGCGTGATGCCATGCATTATGCTTCATTTGTAAACCTTTGCTCAATGAGCACCAATGATCATCAAAATTTAAGTCTAGAATAGCTACGACAAGTCATCCAAGTAATCTATTCTATCGCAAACTGCGTGATTCCACACATTATGCTTCATTAATATGCCTTTTCTCAATGACCACCAATGATCAGTTTAGAATGATCATTTGTACAGACCGATCAACTAGACATGCCAGCAATAAATAGATTTTAACTTTTGATTCAGAGCTCAGAATGACACGAAACCAATGATCACGTTAAGATAGCTCAATTTTCTATATTGTAAAAAAATTTAACACCGAAATAGCTACAAAAAAGCCTCCAAGTAATCCAATCTATCGCAAATTGTTTTATGCCATGAATTCTGCTTCATTAATAGCCTTTACTTAATGAGCACCAACGATCAGTTTAGAACGATCATTTTAACTAGCTGGTCAACTTGTCATGTCCGCACGAAATCGTCAGTAACTTTAGATTCAGAGCTCAAAATAACACGAATCCAATGCTCACGTCAAGTTAGCTCAATTTTCTATATTGTGAAAAAATTTAAGACTGAAATAGCTACAACAAAGCCTCCAAGAAATTGAATACATCGCAAACAGCGTGATACCATGCATGGTGCTTTATTAATAAGCTTTTACTCAGTGAGCACCAATGATCAGTTTATATGATCATTTTAATTGACCGATCAACTAGACATGTCCGGAGTAAATCATCTATAACTTTTGATTCAAAGCTCAAAATGACACGAATCCAATGCTCACGTTAAGCTAGCTCAATTTTCTATATTGTGAAAAATTTTAAAATGAAATAGCTACGACAAAGCCTCCAAATAATCCAATCTATCGCAAACTGCTTGATGCCAAGAATTATGCTTCATTAATAAGCCTTTACTCAATGAGCACAATTGGTCAGTTTAAAATGATTATTTTAACTCGCAAGTCAACTTGACATGTGCACACTGAATCTTTTGTATCTTTTGATTCAGAGCTCAGAATGCCACGAATCCAACGCCCACGTTAAGCTAGCTAAATTTTTGATATTAAGACAAAATATAAGATTGAAATATCTAAGACAAAGCCTCCAAGTAATCGAATCTATCAGAAACATCTTGATGTCATGCACTATGATTTATTAATAAGCCTTTACTCAATGAGCACCAATGATAAGTTTAGATTGATCTATTAACTCCTCGATCAACTTGACAAGTCCGCACAAAATTGTCCATAACTTTGTATTCAGAGCTCATAATGATACGAATATAATGCCCACATTAAGCTATCTCAATTTTCTTTAGTGTGACAAATTTTAATACTGAAATAACTACGACAATGCCTCCGAGTAATCCAATCTATTGAAAACTTCTTGATGCCATGCATTATGCTTCATTAATAATCATTTATTCAATGAGTACTAATGATCACTTTAGAATGATCATTTTAACTAGCCGATCAGCTTGACATGTCCGTCTATATTGTGACAAAATTTAAGACTGAAAGAATTACGACAAAGCCTTCAAGTAATTGAATCTATCACAAACTACGTGATACCACACATTATGCTTCATTGATAAGCTTTTTCTCCATGAGGACCAATGATCAGTTTAGAATGATCATTTTTACTGACCAATCAACAAGACATGCCCGCAATAAATCGTTTGTAACTTTTGATTCAAAGCTCATAATGACACGAATTCAACGATCACGTTAAGTTAGCTCAATTTTCTATATTGTGAAAAAATTTAAGACTAAAATAGCTACGACAAAGCTTCCAAGTAATCTAATCTATTGCAAACTGCTTGATGCCATAAATTATGCTTCATTAATAAGCCGTTACTCAATGAGCACCAATGATCAGTTTAGAATGATCATTTTAACTAGCCGGTCAACCTGTCATGTCCACACAAAATCGTCTGTAACTTTTGATTCATAGCTCAAAATAACATGAATCCAATGCTCACGTTTAGCTAGCTCAATTTTCTATAGTGTGACAAACTTTAAGACTGAAAGAGGTATGACAATGCCTCCGAGTAATCCAATCTATTGCAAACTACTTGATGCCATGCATTATGCTTCATTGACAGCTTTTACTCAATGAAGACTAATGATCAATTTAGAATGATAATTTTAACTAGCCGATCAGCTAGGAATGTCTGCACAAAATTCTCTGTAACTTTTGATTCCCAGCTCAGAATGACACGAATCCAATGCCAACGTTAATCTAGCTCAATTTTCGATAATGTGAAATAATTTGAGACTGAAAGAGTTATGACAAAACCTCCAAGTAATCCAATCTATCGCAAACTGCTTTATGCCATGAATTATGCATCAGTAATGAGCTTTTACTCAATGAGAACTAATGATTAGTTTTTGAATGATTATGTTAACTCGCCGGTCAACTCGACATGTCCGCACTAAATCGTCTGTAAGTTTCGATTCAGAGCTTAGAATGACACGAATCCAGCGATTATGATAAGTTAGCTCAATTTTCTATAGTGCTCAAAAATTTAGGATTGAAATAGCTACGACAAAGCCTCCAAATAATCCAATCTAATACAAACTACTTGATGGCATGCATTATGCTTCATTAAGAAGCTTTTACTCAACGAACACCAATGATCAGTTTAGAATGATTATTTTAAATCGATGGTCAACTTGACATGTCCGCACTAAATCATTTGTAACTTTTGATTCAGAGCTCAGAATGACACGAATCCAACGCTGATGTTAAGTTAGCTTAATTTTCTATATTGCTGAAAACTTTAAGACTTAAGTAGCTACGACAAAGCCTCCAAGTAATCCAATCTAACACAAACTGCTTGATGGCATGCATTATGGCATGCATTATGATTCATTAATAAGGTTTTACTCAGCGAGCACAAATAATCAATTTAGAATGATTATTTTAACTCGCCGGTCAATTTGACATGTCAGCAGTAAATCCTCTGTAACTTTTGATTCGGAGCATAGAATGCCAAGAATCAAAGGCCCACGTTAAGCTAGCTAAATCATCCATATTGTGACAAAAATTAAAACAGAAATAGCTACGACCAGGCCTCTGAGTAATCGAATCTATTGCAACTGCTCGATGTCATGCACTATGCTTCATTAATAAGTCTGTACTCAATGAACACCAATGATAAGTTTAGAATGATCATTTAACTCGCCCATCAACTTGACATGTCCGCACAAAATCATCCGTAACGTTTGATTCAGAGCTCAAAATGACACGAATCCAATGCCCACGTTAAGGTAGCTTAATTTTGTATATTGTGACAAATTTTAAGACTTAAATTGCTACAAAAAAGCTTCCAAGTAATTGAATCTATCGCAACCAGCGTGATGCCATGCATAATGCTTCATTAATAAGCCTTTACTCAATGAGCACCAATGATTAGTTTAGAATGATCATTTTAACTGACCGATCAACTAGACATGTATGCACTAAATCGTCAATAACTTTTGATTCAAAGCTCAGAATGGCACGAATCGAACGCTCACATTAAGCTAGCTCAATTTTCTACATTGTGAAAAATTTTAATACTGAAATAGCTACGAAAATGCCTCCAAATAATCCAATCTATCGCACCCTGCTTGATGCCATGAATTATGCTTCATTAATAATCCTTTACTCAATGAGCACCAATGATCCATTTAGAATGATCATTTTAACTACCCTGTCAACTTGAAATGTCCGCATAAAATTATCCGTACTTTTTGATTCAGAGCTCGTAATAACACGAATCCAATGCTCACGGTAAGCTAATTCAATATTCTATATTGTGAAAAAATTAAATCTGAAATATCTACGACAATGCCTCCAAGTAATCCTATATATCGCCAAGTGCTTGATATCATGTATTATGCGTCATTAATAACCTTTTACACAATGAGCACCAATGGTCAGTTTAGAATGATTATTTTAACTCGCCGGTCAACTTGAGATGTCCGTAATAAATTGTCTTTAACATTTGATTCAGAACTCAGAATGCCACGAATCCATCGCCCACGTTAAGCTAGCTGAATTTTAAATATTTTAACAAAAGTTAAGACTGAAATAGCTACGACAAAGACTCCAAGTAATTGAATCTATTGCAAGCTGTTTGATGTCATGCGCTATGCTTATTTAATAAGCTTTTACTCAATGAGCACCAATGATAAGTTTAGAATGATCATTCTAACTCGCCTAGAAACTTGACATGCATGTCCGCACTAAATCGTCTGTAACTTTTGATTTAGAGCTCAAAATGAAACGAATCCAACATCATGTTAAATTATCTTAATTTTTTATATTGTTAAAAATTTAAGACTGAAATAGCTACGACATAGCCTCCACATAATCCAATCTAACAAGAACTACTTGATGCCATGCATTATGCTTCATTAATGAGCTTCAATGAGCACCAATGATCAGTTTAGAATGATTATTTTAACTCGCCAGTCAACTTGATATGTCCGCACTAAATCGTCTTTAACTTTTAATTCAGAGCTCAGAATGCCACGAATCCAACGCCCACGTTAAACTAGCTAAATTTTAAATTTTGTGACAAAAATTAAGACAGAAATTTCTATGACAAAGCCTCCAAGTAATCGAATCTATCACAAGCTGTTTGATGTCATGCACTATGCTTATTTAATAGGCCTTTACTCAATGAGCACCAATGATAAGTTTAGAATGATCATTTTAACTTGCCGATCAACTTGACATGCATGTCCACGTAAATTTTGTTTTGGAGCACAGAATGACATGAAACCAACGGCCACGTTAAGCTAGCTCAATTATCTATATTGTGAAAAAAATTTAAGATTGAAATAAGTACGACAAAGCCTCCAAGTGATCCAATCTTATCAAAAGTCTGATAAGGCTTTCAGAGATAGGGAAGTAAGAAGTAAGAAAGAGTCACTCAGCGAATCGGTGGATCACACACTTGTTGGAGACAGGGAAACACCTGACTATTTAGAAAGTGTACAAGTGTTGAAATAGTGAAGTCTGGGGACAATGGCAAACGTGAGGAATGGGATCTCTAAAGCTACCCGCCCTACAAAAGAAGTTCTCAAGCAAGGGACATGCCGAAGACCTACCTCCAACAAAGTCCAAGGTGAGGACCTTTAATTGACGATGTGTTCCGTCATCAGCAAGTGGCGGCCGACAAGGCCCTTTTCCCTAATAGAAGCGAAGAGGACTTGTTTGAAACTCGTTCGGTAAGATTCTCCTGCATTTACCTAAGGCACTGATTTTCTCAATTAGTTGTGTTTTAGGTAGGGGGTTTTTCTCTTATTCTCTCTTTTAGTCCGGTCTTCTTCTCTCTTTTAGTCTGGTATTCTTTTCTCTTTTGAGTCAGGTTCTTAAGACATGGCAGGAAACCGGGTTTTATGAATATCTCTCTTCTGGCCGTTAGTTCGAGATCAAAACTTAACCTGAGAGAGACGACACTGATAGTAACCGTAGGTGCGCCTTCAGTTGAGGAGAGCTCTTCACAAGCAGTGGTTATGAGCTCTTTCTTGTTTCGATTCAGAAGAGAGATAATGCACTAGTGGGTGGAATAAACTTTTTTTAGTGCCAACAAAGTGCATGTGTTCTTGGTTAATAAAAATACGAATTTCGATAGGCTATGGGACTGATACTATAAGTAGGATAACCGCCTTAAAAGAAAAATGAAAGATTTCAATTTATCCAAGGAATCTCTTTCTTGGCATTTGTATTTGAGAGAAAGCCATGCTTAGGGTCAGTTCCATCAGTAAACTTATTTGGAAAGTTAGAAGTTCACTTTAGGTAAGTAAGTAGTTCTGTATGAAATTTATAAAACTTTCATATCTGGCGGGAGATCAATCTTAAGTGTTGGAAGCTACTGCTAAGGTACTCCCCTTCATCTATAAAGGATAGGCAGTTGAAAGAATAGGGCGATAGCCTGGTTTTGATGAAATATCCTTTTATGTGCATATCTTGTATGAGGTATACTGATGATCTGAGTCAAAGTAGGTAAGAGAAGGGGATGGATGTCTGAGCGGTTGAAAGATTCGGTCTTGAAAACCGAAGTATTTCTAGGAATACCGGGGGTTTGAATTCCATCCGGAAGTCACTTCGGTTTGACTAACATCCGGAGCCCAGAAGCTCGAAGAGTCACTGAGATGAAAATTCAGTTGTCATCTGTTCAGTCGGGTAGCTAGCCCGAGTTGAGGCGTTCGTCCCTCATGCTTCCCCCGTTTCCAAGGGGAAGAACGGTATCTTTTCTTTGCCCGTGACCACATGGACCGGCTCCTCTAATAGAGACTCTAACTCCCACGTTTAGCTTCCGCTAACCCTAAAGGTGCGGGGATGCGTCTATTTCCCAGGCGATAAAGATACAAAAAGGCAATGTGACAGGACCAGACGGTGGCTCCCGTTCCATGAGTAGCACCTAATGAAGTCTTGATTCGATGGTTAAGTCGTCAAGGGTAAGAGCGCCAATTTGTTCTACCTATCTATCGTTCATTGATAGAAAGTCTCTCTTAGGGTCGCGGGAGAGTTTCTAAGTTGTTAGCACCTAATGAAGTCTTGATTCGATGGTTAAGTCATCAAGTGTAAGAGCGTCAATTTGTTCTACCCATCTATCGTTCATTGATCGAAAGTCTCTGTTAGGAGTCGCGGGAGAGTTTCTAAGTTGTGTTTCACATCCGCCTTTCGATAATGCTTAATCTTGTTTTACTCAATGAGAACCAATGATCATTTTAGAATGATCATATTAAATAGCTGATCAACTTCAAATTTCCGCACTAAATCATCTTTAACTTTTGATTTAGAGCTCAAAATGAGATGAATGTAACGCCCACATTAAGCTAGCTCAATTTTCCATTGTGACAACATTTGAGACTGAAAGAGCTACGACAATGCCTCGAAGTAATTCAATATATCCCAAACTCCGTGATGCCATGCATTATCCTTCATTTGTAAATGTTTGCTGAATGAGCACGAATGATCAGTTAAGAATGTTCTTTTAACTGGCCGATCAACTTGACATGTCCACATTAAATCATACGTAACTTTTGATTTACATTTGAGAATGACACGAAACCAATGCCCAAGTAAAGCTAGCTCAAATTTCTATATGGTGAAAAAAATTGAACACCAAAATAGCTACGACAAATCCTCCAAGTAATCCAATCTATCCCAAACTTCGTGATGCCATGCATTATGCTTCATTTATACGCCTTTACTCAATGAGCACCAATGATAATTTTAGTATGATCATTTTAACTAGCCGATCAATGGCCGATCAACTTGAGATTTTTGCACTAAATCGTCCATAACTTTTTATTTAGAGTTTCGAATTACACGAATCCAACACCCTCATTAAGGTAGCTCAATTTTCTATATTGTGACAAAATTTAAGACCGAAAGAGCTATGACAAAGCCTCCAAGTAATATAGTCTATCCCGAACTACGTGATGTCATGCATTATGCTTCTTTATACGTCTTTACTGAATGAGCACCAATGATCAGTTTAGAGTGATCATTTTAACTATCTGATCAACTTGATATTTCCGCACTAAATCGTCATTAACTTTTGATTTAGAGCTCAATATGAGATGAATCAAATGCCCACATTAAGCAAGCTCAATTTTCCATATTGTGACAAAATTTAGGACCACAATAGCTACAACGAATCATTCAAGTATTCCAATTTATCCCAAACTTAGTGATGCCATGCATTATGTTTCATATGTACGCCTTTACTTAATGAGCACCACTGATCAGTTTATAATGATCATTTTAACTATTAGATCAAGTTTACATGTCTGCACTAAATCGTCTTTAGCTTTTAAATTAGAGTTCAGAGTTACATGAATCCAACGTATGTTAAGTTAGCTCAATATTCCATATTCTGACAATATTTGCGACCGAAAGAGCTACGACAAAGCCTCCAAGTAATCCAATCTATCCCAAACTACGTGATGCCATGCATTACGCTTTCGTTATAGGCCTTTACTAAAGGAGCACCAATGATAAGTTTAGAATGATCATTTTAATTAGCCGATCAACTTGACATGTCCGCACTAAATCATCCGTAACTTTTGATTTAGAGTTCAGAATGACACAAATCCAACGTCAACATTAAAATAACTCAATATTCCATATTGTGACAATATTTGAGACTGAAAGAGCTACGACAAAGCCTCCAAGTAATCCAATCTATCCCAAAATGGATGATGCCATGGATTATGCTTTATTTTTAAGCCTTTACTCTAGCAGCACCAATGATAAGTTTAGAATGTTCATTTTAAGTGGCCAATAAACTTGATAATGTACGCACTAAATTGTCCATTACTTTTGATTTAGAGTTAAGAATGACACGAATCCAACCCCCACATTAAGCTAGCTCAATTTTCTATATTGTAAAAAAATTTAAGACCAAAATAGCTACGACAAACTGTCCAAGTAATCTAATCTATCCCAAACTGTGTGATGCCATGCATTACGCTTTATTTATACGTTGTTACTCAATGAGCACCAATGATCAGTTTAGAATGATCATTTTGACTAGGTGATCAGCTTGACATGTCCGCACTAAATTGTCTTTAACTTTTAATTTAGAGCTCAAAATGAGCTGAATCCAACGCCCACGTTAAGCTATCCCATTTTTACATTTTGTGACAACATTTGAGACTGAAAGAGATACCACAAAGCCTCAAAGTAATCCAATATATCCCAAACTGTGTGATGCCATGAATTATGCTTCATTTGTAAACCTTTGTTCAATGAGTACGAATGATCTGTTTAAAATGTTCATTTTAACAGACCGATCAACTTGACATGTCCACACTAAATCGTACGTAACTTTTGATTTGCATTTTAGAATGACACGAATCCAACACCCAAGTAAAGCTAGCTTAATTTTTTATATTGTGACAAAAAATAAGACCAAAATAGCTACGACAAAGCCTATGAGTAATCCAATCTATCCGAAATTGCATGATGTCATGCATTATGCTTCATTTACACGCCTTAACTAAATAAGCACTAATGATCAGTTTTGAATGATCATTTTAACTAGAAGATCAAGTTGACATGTCCGAACTATATCGTGTTTAACTTCTAATTTAGAGTTCAATTTGACATGAATCCAACGCCCACGTTAAGTTAGATCAATATTCTATATTGTGACAATATTTGAGACTGAAAGAGCTACGACAAGGCCTCCAAGTAATCCAATCTATCACAAATTGCGTGATGCCATGCATTAAGCTTTCATTATAAGCGTTTACTCATAGAGAACCAATGATCAGTTTTGAATGATCATTTTAACTAGCCAATAAACTTGACATGTCTGCATTAAATCGTCCGTAACTTTTTATTTAGAGTGCAGAATAACACGAATCCAACATAATTTTTAAGCTAGCTCAATGCTCTATATTGTGACAAAATTGAAGACTGAAATAGCTATGAAAAACCTCCAAATAAGAACTCTATCCCGACCTGCGTGATTTCATGCATTATGCTTCATTTATACGCCTTTACTCAATGAGCACCAATGATCAATTTAGAATGATCATTTTAACTAGCTGATCAACTTGACATGTCCACACTAAATCGTCTTTAACCTTTAATTTAGAGCTCAGAATGAGATGAATCCGATGCCCACGTTAGGGTAGCTCAACTTTCCATATTGTGACAACATTTCAGACTAAAAGAGCTATGACAGCCTCAAAGTAATCCTATATATCCAAAAATCGGTGATGCCATGCATTATGCTTCATTTGCAAACCTTTGCTAAATGAGCACCAATTATCAGTTTAGAATGTTCATTTTAACTGGCCGATCAACTTGACATTTCCACACTAAATCGTTTGTAACTTTTGATTTTTATTTCAGAATTACTTGAATCCAACACCCAAGTAAAGCTATCACTATTTTGTATGTTTAACAAAATAAATGATAGGAATAGGTACGACAAAGCCTCCAAAGTAATCAAGTCTATCCCAAACAAGGTGATGCCATGCATTATGCTTCATTTGTAATCCTTTGCTTTATAAGCACCAATGATCAGATTAAAATGATCAATTTAACTAGTCAATCAACTTGTCATGTCCAGACTAGCTTTTGATTTTGCGTTCAAAGTGACACGAATCCAACGCCCAAGTAAAACTAGCTCAATTTTCTATATTGTGACAAAAGTTAAGAACGAAATAGCTACGACAAAGCCTCAAAGTAATCAAATATATCCAAAAATGCATGATGCCATGCATTATACTTCGTTTCTAATCTGTTCCTCAATGAGCACCAATGATAAGTTTAGAATAATCATTTTAACTAGCCAATGAACTTGACATGTCCGCACTAGATTGTCCGTAACTTTTGACTTAAAGTTCAAAATGACACGAATCCAACACAATTGTTAAGCTAGCTAAATTTTCTATATTGTTACAAAATTTAAGACCGAAATAGCTATGACAAAGCCTCCAAATAATCCACTCTATCCGAACTGCGCGATTCCATGCATTAGGCTTCATTTATACGTCTTTACTCAATGATCACCGATAATCAGTTTCGAAGGATCATTTTAACTAGCTGATCAACTTGACATGTCCGTATTAAATCATCTTTAACATTTAATTTAGAGCTCAAAATGAGATGAATCCAACTCTCACGTTAGGCTAGCTCAGTTTTCCATACTGTGACAACATTTGAGATTGAAAGAGGTAGGACAAAGCCTCAAAGTATTCTAATATATCCCAAACTGCGTGATGCGATGCATTATGTTTCATTTGTAAACCTTTGCTCAATGAGCACCAATGATCAGTTTAGAATGTTCATTTTGACATTTCCACACTAAATCCTCCATAACTTTTGATTTACATTTCAGAATGACACAAATCCAAAGCCCAAGTAAAGCTAGCTCTATTTTCTATATTTGAAAAAATTTAAGACCAAAATAGCTACAAGAAAGCTTCCAAGTATTCCAATGTATAAAAAACTTTGTAATGCCATGCATTATTCTTCATTTATACACCTTTACTCAATGAGCACGAATGATCAGTTCAAAATGATCATTTTGACTAGCAGATGAAGTTGACATGTCCGAACTAAATTGTCTTTAGGTTTTAATTTAGAGTTCAAAATGACATGAATCGACGCCCACGTTAAGTTAGCTCAATATTTGATATTGATACAATATTTGAGACTGAAAGAGCTATGAAAAAGCCACTAAGTAATCCAATCTATCCCAAACTCCGTAATGCTATGCATTATGCTTTCTTTATAGGCCTTTACTCAAGGAGCACCAATGATCAGTTTAGAATGATCATTATAATTAGCTGATCAACTTGACACAATAAATCGTCCGTAATGTTTGATTTAGAGTTCAGAATGAAACATATCCAAAGTCAACGTTAAAAAAGCTCAATATTCCATATTGTGACAATATTTGAGATTGAAAGACCAAAGACAAAGTCTCCAAGTAATACGTTCGGTCCCAAACTGCGTGATGCCATGGATTATGATTTTTTTTGTAAAACTTTGCTCAATGAGCACTAATGATCAGTTTTGAATTTTCATTTTAACTAGCCGATCAACTTGACATGTAAACACTAAATTGTCCCTAACTTTTGATTTAGAGCTAAGAATGACACGAATCCAATGTCCACGTTAAGCTAGCTCAATTATCTATAATGTGACAAAATTTAAGATATACCAAGTAATCTAACATATCCCAAGTAATTTAAGATAGCTCAATTTTCTATGACAAGGCCTCCAAGTAATCTAACATATACCAAACTGCATGATCCCATGCATTATGCTTTATTTATACGCCTTTACTCAATGAGCAACAATGGTCAGTTTAGAAAGATCATTTTTACTAGCTGATCAAATTGACACGTCCACGCTAAATTGTATTTAACTTTTAATTTAGGGGTCAAAATGGGATGAATCCGATGCCCACATTAAACTAATCCAATTTTCCATATTGTGACAATATGTGTTACTAAAAGTGCTACGACAAAACTTCCAAGCAATCCAATCTATCCCAAACTGCATAATGTCACGCATTATGCTTCATTTGTAATCATTTACTGAATGAGCACCGATAATAAGTTCAGAAGATCATTTTAACTAGCTGATCAACTTGACATGTCCGCACTAAATCTTCTTTAACTTCTTATTTAGAGCTCAAAATGACATGATTCCAATGCTAACGTTAAGCTAGGTCAATTTTTCATATTGTGACAACATTTCAAACTAAAGGAGGTACTACAAAGCCTCCAAGTAATTTAGTGTATCCCAAATTGCGGGTTGCCATAAATTATGCTTCATTTATAAACCTTTACTCATGGAGCACCAGCGATCAGTTTAGAATGATCATTTTAAACGGCCGATCAACTTGACATGTACGCACTAAATCATCTGTAACATTTGATTTACAGTTCCAAATGACATGAATCCATTGCCCACATTAAGCTAGCTGAATTTTACAATATTGTGACAACATTTGAGACTAAAAGAGCTACCACAAAGCGTTAAGTAACCCAATCTATCCTAAACTAATGATACCATGAATTATTCTTAATTTATAAGCATTTATTCAAGGAGCACCAATGATCAGTTCAGAATGATCATTTTAACTAGCAGATCAAATTGACATGTCCGAACTAAATCATCTTTAGCTTTTAATTTAGAGTTCAAAATGACATGAATCAATGCCCACGTTAAGTTAGCTCAGTATTTGATTTTGTTACAATATTTTAGACTGAAAGAGCTATGACAAAGCCTCTAAGTAATCCAATATATCACAAACTCCGTGATGCCATGCAGTATGCTTTCTTTATAGGCCTTTACTCAAGGAGCACCAATGATCAGTTTAGAATGCTCATTTTAATTAGCTGATCAATTTGATACAATAAATCGTCTGAAACGTTTGATTTAGAGTTCAGAATGAAACAAATCCAACGTCAACGCTAAAAAAGATCAATATTCCATATTGTGACAATATTTGAGACTGAAAGAGCAAAGACAAAATCTCCAAGTAATACATTCGGTCACAAACTGCATGATGCCATGCATTATACTTTATTTGTAAACCTTTGCTCAATGAGCACCAATGATCAGTTTAGAATTTTCATTTTAACTAGCCGATCAACTTGACATGTAAACACTAAAGTGTCCCTAACTTCTTATTTAGAGCTAAAAATTACACGAATCCAATGTCCACGTTAAGCTAGCTCAATTTTCTATATTGTGACAAAATTTAAGATATCCCAAGTAATCTAACATATCCCAAGTAATTTAAGATAGCTCAATTTTCTACGACAAGGCCTCCAAGTAATCTAACATATACCAAACTGAATGATCCCATGCATTATGCTTTAATTATACGCCTTTACTCAATGAGCAATAATGATCAGTTTAGAAGGATCATTTTTACTAGCTGATCAAATTGACATGTCCACACTAAATTGTATTTAACTTTTAATTTAGGGGTCAAGATGGGATGAATCCGACGCCCACATTAAACTAATCCAATTTTCCATATTGTGACAACATTTGATACTGAAAGTGGTACGACAAAGCCTCCAAGTAATCCAATGTATCCCAAACTGCATAATGTCATGCATTATGCTTCATTCGTAATCATTTACTCAGTGAGAGCCAATGATAAGTTTAGAAGATCATTTTAACTAGCAGATCAACTTGACCTATCCGCACTAAATCTTCTTTAACTTCTTATTTAGAGCTCAAAATGACATGATTCCAGTGCCAACGTTAAGCTAGGTCAATTTTTCATATTGTGACAACATTTCAAACTAAAGGAGGTACTCTAAAGCCTCCAAGTAATCTAGTGTATCCCAAATTGCAGGATGCCATACATTCTATTTCATTTATAAACCGTTACTCAAGGAGCACCAGTGATCAGTTTAGAATGATCATTTTAAACGGCCGATCAACTTGACATGTACGCACTAAATCATCCGTAACTTTTGATTTAGAGTTCCGAATGACATGAATCCAATGCCCACATTAAGCAAGCTAATGTGACAACATTTGAGACTGAAAGAGCTACCACAAAGCGTTAAGTAACCCAATCAATCCTAAACTAATGATACCATGAATTATTCTTAATTTATTCAAGGAGCACTAGTGATCAGTATAGAATGATCACTTTAACTGGCTGAACAACTTGACATGTCCGCACTACATCGTTCGTAACTTTTGATTTAGAGTTCAGAATGAATTGAATCAAATACCAATGTTAAGCTAGCTCAATTTTCCAAAGTGTGAGAAAATTTATGACCGTAATAATTACAAAAAAGCCAACAAGTAATCCCATCTATCCTAAACTGCGTGATGCCATGCATTATGCTTCATTTGTAAACTTTTGCTCAATGAGCACAAATGATCAGTTTAGAATGTTCATTTTAACTGGCCGATCAACTTGACATGTCACAACTAAATCGTCTGTAACTTTTGATTTACATTTCAGAATGACACCAATCCAACACCCAAGTAAAGCTAGCTCTTATTTATATATTTGACAATATTTAAGACCGAGATAGCTACGACAAAGCCACCAATGTTTTCCAAACTGCGTGATGCCATGCATTGTGCTTCGTTTGTAATCATTTTCTTAATGAGCACCAATGATAAGATTAAAATGATCATTTTAACTAGTCAATCAAATTGTAATGTCCGCACTAAATCGGCCATAACTTTTGATTTAGCTTTCAGAGTGACACGAATCTAACGCCCAAGTAAAGCTAGATCAATTTTCTATATTATGACAAAATTAAAGAACAAAATAGCTACTAGAAAGCCTCCAAATAATCCAATCTATTCCAAACTGCATGATGCCATGCATTATGCTTCGTTTGTAATCCTTTGCTCAATGAGCACCAATGATAAGTTTAAAATGATCATTTTAACTAGCCAATCAGCTCGACATGTACGCACTTAATCGTCTGTAACTTTTGGTTTAGATTTCAGAGTGACGTGAAAGAGCTAAGCTAGCACAATTTTCTATATTGTGACAACATTTGAGACAGAAAGAACTACCACAAAGCCTTCAAGTAATCCAATATATCCTTAACTGCGTGATGTCATGTATTATCCTTAATTTATAAGCCTTTACTTAAAGAGCATTGCCCTAATGATCAGTTTAAAACAAACAGTTTAGAATGATCACTTTAACTGGCCAATCAACTTGTTATGTCAGCAGTAAATCATCCGTAACTTTTTATTTAGACTTCATAATGATATGAATCGAACGCCCACGTTAATTTTCTATAGTGCGACAAAATTTAAGACTGACATAGCTATAACAAAGCCTTTAAGTAATCCAATCTATCCCGAACTATGTGATGTCATGCATTATGCTTCATTTATACATTTTTATTCAATGAGCACCAATGAACAGTTTAAAATGATCATTTTAACTAGCTAATCAATTTGACATGTCTGCACTATATCGTCTCTAACTTTTAATTTAGAGCCCAAAATGACATGAATCCAAGGCCTCCAAGTAATCCAATTTAACCCGAACTGTGTGATGTCATGTATTATGCCTCATTTATACCCCTTTACTCAATGAGCTCCAATGATCAATATAGAATGATCATTTTAACTAGCTGATCAACTTAACATGTACGCACTAAATCATTTTTAAACTTTTACTGTAGAGCTTAATTTTCCATATTGTGATAACATTTGAGACTGAAAGAGCTACAACGAATCCTTAAAGTGATCCAATATATCCCAAACTCTGTGATGCCATGCATTATGCTTCATTTGTAAACCTTTGCTCAATGAGCACCACTGATTAGATTAGAAAATTCATTTTAACTAGCTGATAAACTTGACTGTCCATACTAAATCGTCCGTAACTTTTCATGTACATTTCAGAATGACACGAATCCAACGCCCAATTAAATCTAGCTCTATTTTCTATATTTGACAACATTTAACACCGAAATAGCTACGCTAAAACTTGCAAGTAATCCAATCTATCTCAAACTGCGTGATGCCATGCATTATGCTTCATTTATAAGCCTTTACTAGCACCAATGATCATATTAACTAGCACATCAAGTTGACATGTACGCACTAAATCGTCTTTAATTTTGAATTTCGAGTTCAAAATGTCATGAATCAAATGCCCAAATTAAGTTAACTCGATATTCTATATTGTGACAATATTTGAGATTGAAAGAGATACCACAAATCCTCCGAGTAGTCTAATATATCCCAAACTGTTTGATGCAATGGATTATGCTGCATTTGTAAACCTTTTCTTAAGGAGCACCAATGATAAGTTTAGAATAATCATTTTAGCTGGTCAACCAACTTGAAGTATATGCACTAAATCGTTCGTAACTTTTGATTTAACGTTCAAAATGACACGAATCCAACGCCAACGTTAATCTACCTAAATTTTCTATATCGTGAATAAATTTAAAACCAAAACAGCTATGAAAAGGCATCCAAGTAATCAAATCTATCCCGAACTGCGTGATGCCGTCCAAGTAATCCAATCTATCCCGAACTGCGTGATGCCATGCATTATGCCTCATTTATACGCCTTTACTTAATGAGTATTAATTATCAGTTTAGAATGATCATTTTAACTAGCTGATACACTTAACATGTCCGCACTAAATCCTCTTTAACTTTTAATTTATAGCTCAAAATGAGATGAATCTAACGACCATGTTAAGCTAGCTCAATTTTCCATATTGTGACAACATTCAGACTGAAAGAGCTATGACAAATTGTTAAAGAATCCAATATATCCAAAACTATGTGATGCCATGTGTTATGCTTCATTTGTAAACATTTGCTCAATGAGCTCCAATGATCAGTTTAGAATGTACATTTTCACTAGCCGATCAACTTGACATACCCACACTAAATCGTCAGTAACTTTTGATTAACAATTAAGAATGCCACGAATCTAATGGGCAAGTAAATATAGCTCTATTTTCTATATTTGACAAAATGTAAGAGCGAATAACTACGATAAAGCCTCCAAGTAATCCAATCTATCTAAAACTGCGTGATGCCATACATTATGCTTCATTTATACGCCTTTACTCAATGAGGATCAATGATCAGTTTAGAATTATCATTTTAACTAGCATATCAAATTGACACGTCCGCACTATATTGTTTTTAACTTTTAAATTAGAATTCCAAATGACATGAATCCAACACCCACTTTAAGTTAGCTCAATATTCCATATTGTGACAATATTTGAGACTGAAAGAGGTACAACAATGCCTCCACGTAATCCAATATATCCCAAACTGCGAGATGCAATGCTTTATGCTTCATTTATAAGCCAATTCTCAAGTATCACCAATGATCAGTTTAGAATGATCATTTGAACTGGCCAATCAACTTGATATGTCCGCACTATGTCATTTGTAACTATTTGTTTAGAGTTCGGAATGACATGAATCCAACGCCATGTTAAGCTAGCCCAATTCTCCATATTGTTACAATATTTGAGGCTGAAAGAGCTACAAGAAATTCTTCAAGTAATCCAATTTATCCTAAACTCTGTGATGCATTCATTATGCCTCATTTGTAAACCTTTGTTCATTGAGCACCAATGATCAGATTCGAATGTTTAATTTAAATAGCCGATCAACATGACTATCCACACGAAATCGTCTGTAACTTTTGATTTACATTTCAGAATGACACAAATCGAACAAGAAAAGCTAGCTCTATTTTAAATATTTGACAACATTAAAGACCAAAATATCTACGACAACGCGTCCAAGAAAATCCAATCTATCCCAAACAACGTGATGCCATGCATTGTAATTCATTTATATGCCTTGGCTTAATGAGCACAAATGATCAGTTTAGAATGATCATTTTAACTAGCAGATCAAGTTGACATGTACCCACTAAATCGTCTTTCACTTTTAAAATAGAGTTCAAAATTACATGAATCCAACGCCCAAGTTAAGTTATCTCGATATTCCATATTGTGAGACTGAAAGAGGTTTGAAAAAACCTCCAAGTAATACAAACTATCCCACACTGCGTGATCCAATGCATTGTGCTTCATTTGTAAACCTTTTCTAAAGGAGCACCAATGATCAATTTAGAATGATCATTTTAACAGGTTAATCAACTTGACCTATCCGCACTAAATCGTCCATAACTTTTGATTTAGTGTTCAGAATGACACGAATCTAACGCCAACGTTAAACTAGCTTAAGTTACTATATTGTGACAAAAGTTAAAACCAAAATAGCTATGACAAGGCCTCCAAGTAATCCAATTTATCCCGAACTGCGTGATGTCATGTATTATGCCTCATTTATACGCCTTTACTCAATGAGCTCCAATGATCAACTTAGAATGATCATTTTAACTAACTGATCAACTTAACATGTACGCACTAAATCATTTTAAACTTTTAATTTAGAGCTTAATTTTCCATAGTGTGACAACATTTGAGACTAAAAGAGCTACAACGAATCCTTAAAGTGATCCAATATATCCCAAATTGTGTGATGCCATGCATTATGCTCATTTGTAAACCTTTGCTCAATGAGCGCCACTGATTAGTTTAGAATATTCATTTTAACAAGCTGATAAACTTGACTTTCCATACTAAATCGTCCGTAACTTTTCATTTACATTTCAGAATGACACGAATCCAATGCCCAATTAAATCTAGCTCTATTTTCTATATTTGACAACATTTAACACCGAAATAGCTACGCTAAAACTTGCAAGTAATCCAATCTATCTCAAACTGCGTGATGCCATGCATAATGCTTCATTTATAAGCCTTTACTAGAACCAATGATCATATTAACTAGCAGATCAAGTTGACATGTACGCACTAAATCGTCTTTAAGTTTTAATTTCGAGTTCAACATATCATGAATCAAGTGCCCAAATTAAGTTAACTCGATATTCTATATTGTGACAATATTTGAGACTGAAACATATACCACAAATCCTCCAAGTAGTCTGATCTATCCCAAACTGCTTGATGCAATGGATTATGCTGCATTTGTAAACCTTTTCTCAAGGAGCACCAATGATCAGTTTAGAATGATCATTTTAACTGGTCAACCAACTTGAAGTATATGCAGTAAATCGTTCGTAAGTTTTGATTTAACGTTCAGAATGACACGAATCCAACGCCAACATTAAGCTAGCTAAATTTTCTATATTGTGAATAAATTTAAAACTGAAATAGCTATGAAAAGGCGTCCAAGTAATCAAATCTATGCCAAACTGCGTGATGCCGTCCAAGTAATCCAATCTATCCCGACCTGCGTGATGCCATGCATTATGACTCATTTATACGCCTTTACTTAATGAGTACTAATTATCAGTTTAGAATGATCATTTTAACTAGCTGATACACTTAACATGTCCGCACTAAATCCTCTTTAACTTTTAATTTAGAGCTCAAAATAAGATGAATCCAACGCCCACGTTAAGCTAGCTCAATTTTCCATATTTTGACAACATTGAGACTAAAAGAGCTATGACAAATTGTTAAAGAATCCAATATATCCAAAACTATGTGATGCCATGCGTTATGCTTCATTTGTAAACCTTTGCTCAATGAGCACCATTGATCAGTTTAGAATGTACATTTTCACTAGCCGATCAACTTGACATATCCACACTAAATCGTCTGTAACTTTTGATTAACAATTAAGAATGACACGAATCTAACGGGCCAGTAAATATAGCTCTATTTTCTATATTTGAAAAAATTTAAGAGCAAAATAGCTACGATAAAGCCTCTGAGTAATCCAATTTATCCCGAACTGCGTGATGCCATACATTATGCTTCATTTATAGGCCTTTACTCAATGAGGATCAATGACGAGTTTAGAATTATCATTTTAACTAGTAGAACAAATTGACATGTCCGCACTAAATTGTTTTATACTTTTAAATTAGAATTCCAAACGACATGAATCCAACACCCACTTTAAGTTAGCTCAATACTCCATATTGTGATTATATTTGAACTGAAGCCCCCACGTAATCCAATATATCCCAAAACTGCGAGATGCAAGGCATTATGCTTCATTTATAAGCCTATTCTCAAGTATCACCAATGATCAGTTTAGAATGATCATTTTAACTGGCCATTCAACTTGATATGTCCTCACTATGTCATTTGTAACTATTTATTTAGAGTTCAGAATGACATGAATCCAACGCCATGTTAAGCTAGCCCAATTCTCCATATTGTGACAATATTTGAGGCTGAAAGAGCTACGAGAAAGTCTTCAAGTAATCCAATCTATCCGAAACTCTGTGATCATGCATTATGCTTCATTTGTAAACCTTTGTTCATTGAGCACCAATGATCAGATTCGAATGTTTAATTTAAATAGCCGATCAACATGACTATCGACACGAAATCATCTGTAACTTTTGATTTACATTTCAGAATGACACAAATCGAACAAGAAAAGCTAGCTCTATTTTAAATATTTGACAATATCAAAGACCAAAATATCTACGACAAGGCCTCCAAGAAATCCAATCTATCCCAAACTACGTGATGGCATGCATTGTGATTCATTTATATGCCTATGCTTAATGAGCACCAATGATCAGTTTAGAATGATCATTTTAACTAGCAGATTAAGTTGACATGTACCCACTAAATCATCTTTCACTTTTAATTTAGAGTTCAAAATGACATGAATCCAACGCCCAAGTTAAGTTATCTCGATATTCCATATTGTGACAATAGTTGAGACTGAAAGAGGTTTGAAAAACCTCCAAGTAATACAAACTATCCCAAACTGCGTGATGCAATGCATTGTGCTTCATTTGTAAACCTTTTCTAAAGGAGCACCAATGATCAATTTAGAATGATCATTTTAACAGGTTAATCAACTTGACCTATCCGCACTAAATCGTCCATAACTTTTGATGTAGGGTTCAGAATGACACGAATCTAAGGCCAACGTTAAACTAGCTCAATTTTCTATATTATGACAAAATTTAAAACCAAAATAGCTATGACAAGGCCTCCAAGTAATCCAATTTATCCCAAACTATGTGATATCATGTATTATGCCTCATTTATACGCCTTTACTCAATGAGCTCCAATGATCAATTTAGAATGATCATTTTAAGTAGCTCATCTACTTAACATGTGCGCATTACATCATTTTTAAACTTTTATACGCCTTTACTCAATGAGCGCAAATGATGAGTTTAGACTGATAATTTTAACTAGCTGATCAAGTTGATATGTCTGCACTAAATCATCTTTAACTTTTAATTTAGAGTTCGAAATGACATGAATCCAACGCCCATGTTAAGTTAGCTCAATATTTCATATTGTGACAATATTTGAGAATGAAAGAGCTACGACAAACCCTCCAAGTCATCACTTCTATCCCAAACTGTGTGATGTCATGTATTACGTTTTCTTTATAAGCTTTTCCTCAATGAGCACTAATGATCCGTTTAGAATGATCATTTTAACTGGTCGATCAACTTGACATGTCTGCACTAAATTGTTTTAAATTTGGATTTAGAGTACATAATGACACGAATCCAACGCTCATGCGAATCTAGCTAAATTTTATATGTTGTGACAAAATTTAAAACCGAAATAGCTATGAAAAAGCCTCCAAATAATCCAATGTATCCCAAACCACGTGATGCCAAGCATTATGCTTCATTTATACGCCTTCACCCAATGAGCACCAATGATCAATTTAGAGTGATCATTTTAACTAGCTGATCAAGTTGACATATCCGCATTAAATCATCTCTAACTTTTAATTTAGAGCTCAAAATGACATAAATCCAACGCACACATTAAAATAGCTAAATATTCCACATTGTGAAAACATTTGACACTGAAAGAGGTATGACAAAGCCTCGAAGTAATCCTATATATCCCAAACTCAGTGATGTCGTGCATTATGCTTTATTTTTATACCTTTGCTCAATGAGCACTAATCATAAGTTTAGAATGTTCATTTTAACTTGCTCATCAAGTTGACATGGCTGAACTAAATTGTCAGTAACTTTGGATTTACATTTTAGAATGAAATGAATCCAATGTTCAAGTAGTGCTTGATCAATTTTCAATATTATGACAAAATTTAGGACTGAAATAGCTGTTACAAAGCCTCCAAAAATTCCAATCTATCCCAAGCTGCGTGATGCCATGCATTATGCTTCATTTATACGCCTTTACTCAATGAGCGCAAATGATGAGTTTAGACTGATAATTTTAACTAGCTGATCAAGTTAACAAGTCTGCACTAAATCATCTTTAACTTTTAATTTAGTGTTCGAAATGACATGAATCCAACACCCATGTTAAGTTAGCTCAATATTCCATATTGTGACAATATTTGAGAATGAAAGAGCTACAACAAACCCTCCAAGTAATCACTTCTATCCCAAACTGCGTGATGTCATGTATTACGCTTTTTTATAAGCATTTCCTCAAAGAGCACTAATGATCAGTTTAGAATGATCATTTTAACTGGTCGATCAACTTGACATGTCCGAAATAAATCGTCCTTAAATTTGGATTTAGAGTACATAATGACACGAATCCAACGATCACGCAAATCTAGCTAAAATTTATATGTTGTGACAAAATCTTAGACCGAAATAGCTATGAAAAAGCCTCCAAATAATCCAATCTATCCCAAATCACGTGATGCCAAGCATTATGATTCACTTATACGCCTTCACCCAATGAGCACCAATGATCAATTTAGAGTGATCATTTTAACTAGCTGATCAACTTGACATATCCACACTAAATCATCTTTAACTTTTAATTTAGATCTCAAAATGACATGAATCCAATGCCCACGTTAAAATACCTAAATATTCCACATTGTGAAAACATTTGAGACTGAAAGAGCTATGACAAAGCCTCGAAGTAATCCTATATATCCCAAACTCAGTGATGTCGTGCATTATGCTTTATTTTTATACCTTTGCTCAATGAGCACTAATGATAAGTTTCGAATGTTCATTTTAACTTGCTGATCAAGTTGACATGGCTGAACTAAATCGTCAGTAACTTTTGATTTACATTTTAGAATGAAATGAATCCAACGTTCAAGTAGTGCTTGATCAATTTTCCATATTGTGAAAAAATGTAGGACTGAAATAGCTGTGACAAAGCCTCCAAATAATCCAATCTATATCAAGCTGCGTGATGCCATGCATTATGCTTCATTTATACGCCTTTACTCAATGAGCGCAAATGATGAGTTTAGACTGATAATTTTAACTAGCTTATCAAGCTGATATGTCTGCACTAAATCATCTTTAACTTTTAATTTAGAGTTCGAAATGACATGAATCCAACGTCCATGTTAAGTTAGCTCAATATTTTATATTGTGACAGTATTTGAGAATGAAAGAGCTACGACAAACCCTCCAAGTCATCAATTCTATCCCAAACAGCATGATGTCATGTATTACGCTTTCTTTATAAGCCTTTCCTCAAAGAGCACTAATGATCAGTTTAGAATGATCATTTTAACTGGTCGATCAACTTGACATGTCTGCACTAAATCGTTTTTAAAGTTGGATTTAGAGTACATAATGACACGAATCCAACGCTTGCGCAAATCTAGCTAAATTTTATATGTTGTGACAAAATTTAAGACCGAAATAGCTATGAAAAAGCCTCCAAATAATCCAATCTATCCCAAACCACGTGATGCCAAGCATTATGCTTCATTTATACGCCTTGACCCAATGAGCACCAATGATCAATTTAGAGTGTTCATTTTAACTAGCTGATCAACTTGACATATCCGAATTAAATCATCTTTAACTTTTAATTTAGAGCTCAAAATGACATGAATCCAACTCCCCGTTAAAATTGCTAAATATTCCACATTGTGAAAAGATTTGAGACTGAAAGAGGTATGACAAAGCGTCGAAGTAAACCTATATATCCCAAACTCAGTGATGTCGTGCATTATGCTTTATTTTTATACCTTTACTCAATGAGCGCTAATGATAAGTTTAGAATGTTCATTTTAACTTGCTGATCAAGTTGACATGGGTGAACTAAATCGTTAGTAACTTTTGATTTACATTTTAGAATGAAATGAATCCAACATTCAAGTAGTGCTTGATCAATTTTCAATATTGTGATAAAATTTAGGACTGAAATAGCCGTGACAAAGCCTCCAAATAATCCAATCTATATCAAGCTGCGTGGTGCCATGCATTATGCTTCATTTATACGCCTTTACTCAATGAGCGCAAATGATGAGTTTAGACTGATAATTTTAACTAGCTGATCAAGTTGATATGTCTGCACTAAATCATCTTTAACTTTTAATTCAGAGTTCAAAATGACATGAATCCAACGTCCATGTTAAGTTTGCTCAATATTTTATATTGTGACTGTATTTGAGAATGAAAGAGCTACGACAAACCCTCCAAGTCATCAATTCTATCCCAATCAGCATGATGTCGTGTATTACGCTTTCTTTATAAGCCTTTCCTCAAAGAGCACTAATGATCAGTTTAGAATGATCATTTTAACTGGTCGATCAACTTGACATGTCTGCACTAAATCGTTTTTAAATTTGGATTAGAGTACCAAGTAATCCAATGTATCCCAAACTACGTGATGCCATGCATTATGTTTGATTTATAAGCTTTTACCTAAGTAACATGAATGATCAGTTTAGAATGGTCATTTTAACTAGCAGCTCAACTTGACATGTCTACATTCAATTCTCCTTTACTTTTCATTTAGAACTCTATATGACCAGAATCCAGCACCCATGTTAAACTAGCTCAATTTCCATATTAAAACAACATTTTAGACTGAAAGAGCTAGACAAAACCTCAAAGTAATGTAATCTGTGTTGAGTCATGGATTATGCTTAATTATAAGCCTTTATTCAGAGAGAACCACTATTAGTTTAGAGTGATCATTTTATTTGGCCGATCAATTTGACATGTCCATACTAAATCGTCCTTAACTTTTGATTTAGAATTCAGAATGACACGAATCTAATGCCCACATTAAGCTAGCTCAATTTTCTATATCGTGACAAAATTTAAGATCAAAATACCTACGACAAAGACTACAAGTAATGCAATATACCCAAAATGTGTGATGTTATGCATTATGATTCATTTACAAGCCTTTACTAAAGTAGCATCAATGATCCGTTTAGAATGGTCATATAACTAACTGATCAACTTGACATGTCTGCACTAAATCGTCTTTAACTTTTGATTTAGAGCTCAAAATAACATGAATCTAATACCCACGTTAAAGTAGTTCAATTTTCCATACTGTGACAATATTTCACACTTAAAGGGCTACGACAAAGCCTCCAAGTAATCCAATGTATCACAAACTACGTGATGCAATACATTATGCTTCATTTATAGGCATTTACCTAAGGAGCATTAATGACCAGTTTAGAATGATCATTTTAACTAGTTGCTCAACTTGACATGTCCATGTTCAATTCTCCTTAACTTTTCATTTAGAGCTCAATATGACCAGAATCCAACGCCCACATTAAACTTGCTCAATGTGCATATTGTGACAACATTTGAGACTGAAAGAGCTAGACAAAACCTCAAAGTAATGCAATCTATATCAAACCGCGTGACGCCATGCATTATGCTTTATTATAAGCATTTATTCAAGTAGCACGAATGATCAGTTTAGAGTGATCATTTTAACTGGCCGATCAATTTGACATGTCCATACTAAATCGTCTGTAACTTTTGATTTAAAGTTCAGAATGACACGAATCTAACGCCCACGTTAAGCAAGCTCAATTTTTTATATTTTTAAAAACTTTAAGACCAAAATAGCTATGAAGAACCCTCCAAGTAATCCAATATATCCCAAATCAGTTTAAAATGATTATTATAAATGGTCGTTCAACTTGACATGTCCACACTAAATCATCTTTAACTTTTCATATAGAGGTCATTATGACATTAATCCAACTCCCACGCTAAGCTAACTCAATTTTCCATATTGTGACAAAATTTTAGACTGAAAGATCTACGACTAAACCTCACTGTAATCCAATCTATCGCAAAATGCATGATGTAATGCATTATGCTTCATTTATAAGCCTATACTCAATGGGCACCAATGATCAGCTTGGAATAATCATTTTTTAACAAGATGATCAACTTGAAATGTCCACAATACATCGTCTTCAACTTTTTATTTAGAGCTCAAGATAACATCAATCCAACGCCCACGTTAAGGTAGCTCAATTTTGCATATTGTGACAACATTTGAAACTAAAAGACCTAGACACAGCCTCCAAGTAATTCAATCTATGCCAAATCGCATGATGCCATGCATTATGCTTCCTTTATAAGCTTTTCTCAAGGAGCACTAATGATCAGTTTGGAATGATCATTTTATATGTCCACACTAAATCATACGAAACTTTTTATTTAGAGTTCAGAATGTCAGCAATCCAACGCCCACATTACGCTAGCTCAATATTCAATGTCGTGACAAAATTAAGACCGAAATAGCTACGACAAAGCTTCCAAGTAATCCAATCTATCCCAAAATTTCTGATTTCATGCATTATGCTCCATTTATAAGCCTTTACTCAAGGAGCCCAAATGATCAGTTTCGAATAATCATTTTAACTAGCTAATCAAATTGACATGTCTGTACTAAATCGTCTTTCACTTTTTATTTAGAGCTCAAAATGAAATGAATCCAACGCCCACGTTAAGCTAGCTCAACTTTCCATATTGTGACAACATTTGAGACTGAAAGAGCTAGACAAAGCCTCAAAGTAATGCAATCCATGCCAAACTGCATGATGCCATGCATTATGCTTCACTTATAAGCTTTTACTCAAGGAGCACCAATGATCAGTTTAGAATGAACATTTTAACTAGCCAATAATTTTCACATATCCACACTAAATCATCCTTAACTTTTGGCTTAGAGTTCAAAATGACACGAGTCAGACGCCCACGTTAAGCTATCTCAATTTTCTATATTGTGACAAAATTTATGACTGAAATACATACGACAAAGCCTCCAAGTAATCCAATCTATCCAAAAATGTTTGTTGCCAATCATTCTGATTCATTTACAAGCCTTTAATCAACGAGCATCAATGATCCGTTTAGAATGGCCATTTAACTAACTGATCAACTTGAGATGTTTGCACTAAATCGTGTTTAACTTTTGATTTAGAGCTTAAAATGATATGAATCCAACGCTCACGTTAAGCTAGCTCTATTTCAATATTGTGACAACATTTCAGATTGAAAGAGCTAGACAAAACCTCAAATTAATGCAATCTATCCCGAACCGCATGATGCCAAGCATTATGCTTCAGTTATAAGCCTTGATTGTAGGAGCACAAATGATCAGCTTAGAATGATCATGTTAATTACTGGCCGGTCAATTTCACATGTCCACACTAAATCGCCCGTAACTTTTGTTTTAAAATTCAGAATGACACGAATCAAACGCCCACGTTAAGCTAGCTCAGTTTTCTATATTGTGATAGAAAGTAAGACCGAAATACATACGACAAAGCCTCCAGGTAATCCAATCTATCCAAAAATGTTTGATGCCAATCATTAGGGTTCATTTAAAAGCCTTTAACCAAGGAGCATCAATGATCCATTTAGAATGGTCATTTAACTAACTGATCAAATTGATATGTCTGCACTAAATCGCTTTAACTTTTGATTTATTGCTCAAAATGACATGAATCCAACGCCCACGTTAAGCTAGCTCACTTTCAATATTGTGACAACATTTGAGTTTGAAATATCTTAGACAAAGCCTCAAATTAATGCGATCTATCTCGAACACCAATGATCAGTTTTGAATTATCATTTTAACTGGCCAGTCAAATTCACATGTCCACACTAAATCGTCTGTAACTTTTGGTTTAAATTTCAGAATGACACGAATTCAACCCTCACGTTAAAGTAGCTCAAATTTCCATATTGTGACAACATTTGAGACTGAAAGAGCTAGACAAAGCCTCAAAGTAATGCAATCAATCCCAAACTGCAAGATGTCATGCACTATTCTTCATTTATAAGCTTTTACTCAAGGATCACCAATGCTCAGTTTAGAATGATCATTTTAACTGGCTGATCAACTTGACATGAATCCAACGACCACATTAAGCTAGCTTAGTGTTCAATATTGTGACAACATTTGAGACTGAAAGAGCTAGACAATGCCTCAAATTAATGCAATCTATCTTGAACCGCATGATGCCATGCATCATGCTTCATTTATAAGCCTTTACTGTAGGAGCACCAATGATCAGTTTAGAATGATCATTTTAACAGGCCGGTCAATTTCACATGTCCACACTAAATTGTGCGTAACTTTTCGTTTAGAGTTCAGAATGACACAAATCCATCGCCGAGGTTAAGCTAGCTCAATTTTCTATATTTTGACAAAATTTAAGACCCAAAAACATACGACAAAGCCTTTAAGTAATCCATTCTATCCAAATATGTGTGATGCCAATCATTATGATTCATTTACAATCCTTTAATGAAGGAGCATCAATGATCCGTTTAGAATGGCCATTTATCTAACTGATCAAGTGTACTTGTCTGCACTAAATCGTCTTTAATTTTTGATTTAGAGTTCAAAAAACATGAATCTAACGCCCTTGTTAAACTAGTTCAATTTTCAATATTGTGACAACATTTCAGGCTGAAAGAGTTACAACAATGCTTACAAGTAATCCAATGTATCCCAAACTGCGTGATGTCATGCATTATGCTTCATTTATAAGCCTTTACTGAAGGAGCACCAATGATCAGTTTAGAATTATCATTTTAACTAGTTGCTCAACTTGACATGTCCACACTAAATACTCAACTTTTCATTTAGAGCTCAATATGACATGAATCTAATGCCCACGTTAACCTAGCTTAATTTTCTATATTTTGACAACATTTGAGACTGAAAGAGTTAGACAAAGCCTCAAGGTAATGCAATCTTTCTCAAACTGAGTGATGTTATGCATTATGCTTCATTATAAGCCTTTATTTAAGGAGTACCAATGATCAGTTTAAAATAATCATTTTAACTGGCTGATCAATTTGACATGTCCATACTAAAACGTCCGTAACTTTTGATTTAGAGTGCAACGCCCATATTAAGCTAGCTCAATTTTCTATATTGTGGCAAAATTTTAGACCAAAATAGCTATGACAAAGCCTCCAAGTAATCCAATGTACCCCAAAATGCGTGATGTCATGCATTATGCTTCATTTATGAGCCTTTACTCAATGAGCACCAATGATTATTTTAACTATATGATCAACTTGACACGTCAAAACTAAATCGTCTTCAACTTTTCATTTAGAGATCAAGATGACTTGAATCCAACGGCCACATTAGGCTAACTCAATTTTGCATATTGTAACAACATTTGAGACTCAAAGAGCTAGACAAAGCCTCAAAGTATTGCAACCTATCCCAAATTGCGTGATGCCATGGATTATGCTTCATTTATAAGCTTTACTCAAGGAGAACCCATGATTATTTTAGAATGATCATTTTAACTAGCCAATCAATTTGAAATATCCACACTAAATCGTTCGTAACTTTTGATTTAGAGTTCATAATGACACCTATCCTAAGCCCAGGTTAAGCTAGCTCAATTTTCTATATCATGACAAAATTTAAGACCAAAATAGCTACAACAAAGCTTGCAAGTAATCCAATCTATCCCAAAATGTGTGATATCATGCATAATGCTTCATTTATAAGCCTTTACTCAAAGAGCACCAATGATTAGTTTAGAAGAGTCATTTTAACTATCTGATCAACTTGACATGTCTACACTAAATCGTCGTTCACTTTTTATTTAGAGGTAAAAACGAAATGAATCCAACGCCCACTTTAAGCTAGCTCAACTTTCCATATTGTGAACGCATTTCAACTGGAAGAGCTATGACAAAGCCTCCCACTAAACCACTGTATCCTAAACTTTGAAATGCCATGCATTATGCTCCATTTATAAGCCTTTAAAGAACGAGCACCAATGATCAGATTAGAATAATCATTTTAACAGGCCGATCAATTTGAAATGTCCACACTAAATCGTCCATAACTTTTGATTTAGATTTCAGAATGACACGAATCAAACGCCCACGTTAAGATTGATCAATTTTATATATTGTGAAAAATTAAAGACCAAAATAGCTACGAAAAAGCCTCCAAGTAATCCAATCTATCGCAAAATGCGTGATGTCATGCATTATGATTCATTTATAAGCTTTTACTCAAGGAGAACCAAAGATCTATTTAGAATAATCATTTTAACCAGCTGATCAACTTGTCATGTCCACACTAAATTGTCTTTAACTCTTTATTTAAAGCTCAAGATGACATGAATTCAACGCCCACGTTAAGCTAGCTCAATATTCCATATTGTGAAAATATTTGAGACTGAAAGAGCTAGAGAAAGCCTCAAAGTAATGCAATGTATCCCATACTGCATGATGCTATGCATTACGGTTCATTTATAAGCTTTTACTGAAGGAGCACCAATGATCAGTTTAAAATGATCATTTTAATTGGCCCATAACCTTGACATGAATCCAACGTCCACGTTAAACTAGCTCAATTTTCCATATTGTGAGAAGATTTGAGGCTGAAAGGGCTAGACAAAGCATAAAAATAATGCAATCTATCTTAAACCTTTACTGAAGAGCACCACTGATATTATTGACATAGGAAAATCAAATAAGGCCTATCTTGACCTACAAGGCAAGTGTGAGCACAAAAATTCAGTTTGAATAACAAGAAAAAAGAAAAAGGAGGGAGTTATTATTAACCACATGGTTAAAATGGTTAAACAGCTGCCTTGGGAGAAGAATCAAGGTGAAAAGTACATGTGCATGCTGCACACAGTCTTGGTAACCACACCAAACAGTCATGCATGCTGTACACAGCCTTGGTAACCACACCAAATGTTCATGAGATAGTCTGCAGCTCTTCCCCTCTCTTCTCATTGGTTGTTGACAAGCTCCTCCTCTATTCAAGCTCATTCACAAGTTTGAATCCGTTTTCTTTTGTGTTCACATTGTAAATCCTCTTTAAAAGGGCTGTAAAGACTCAATGTATGATTGAACTCTTAGGAGATTCTTCTCCAGAAATCTAAGACATTTTCTCATCTTCTCATGCTTTTCTTTGAGTTTGTGGATTCAATTCTTCACATTTCTCCTCTCTAATCTCAATATTCTTTCATGGTATCAGAGCATAAGATCATTCTCTTATATTTTTCTACTCAAATCTCTCAGTTTCTAATCTAAAATTCTGTCAAAACTCTATCAGCCTTTAAACTAAAAACTCACAGTTTTATTCAACCATAAAAGCTGCCTCCTCTGAGCTCTTCAAAGCCTAACAATAGAGGATACAGTTCAAATCAGTTCCAGCCTGAAACCTACGGTGATATCAGTAGTTCTCAAAGGCTTGAACTACACATTATGGTCAAGAACCATCAAAATAGCCATTTGTGGGAAAGGACTTTCGAATTGCATCTTGGAGGATAATACTCCATCTATAAACAATCCAAAGGAGAAGAAGAATGAGGCAACAAGAAAAGAAGAAGCTAGGTGGTTCCAAGAAGATCAATCAGTCCGTGGATTCCTCCAAAATTCATTGGACCCATCCATTCTTGAAGCTTATTCACATTTTGAAACCGCCAAGTCTCTTTGGGAGACTCTCAAGAGGGTGTATGGCGATGTTTCAAACCTCAGCCGCGTGTATGAGGTTAAGAAGGCTCTCAATGATCTACACCAAGAGGATATGGAGTTCACAAAGTTCCTAGGTAGGTTCCAATCAACATGGTACGAGCTTGACATGTTGAGACCAAGTTCTATGGATCCAAAGGTGCTTAATGAAAGGAAGGAACAAGACAAGATATTTCGGCTCCTTCTCAACCTAAATCCAGCCTTTAAAGATGTGATTAATTCCATCCTAAGAGAGCCAAAACTCCCTGATTTCGAAGAGGTGTGCTCACAGATTTAGAAGGGGCAAGGTAACATTCGCTTGTTTGGTGGAAAAGGAGAACTAGTCATGGCCAATAAGAGCGTGTTTTAGCAAGAGGATAGGAAGAGTGTGATGCATGAACATTGTAAGAGGAATGGCCACATCAAGGACAAGTGCTGGATAATTCATCCTCATCTCAAGCCAAACCGGTTCAAGGATTCAAAGGCTAACATCTCTCAAAAGGTTGTGACTGAACCGGCAAGTTCATCCAACCAAGGAGGGGAGATAGCTATGAATGTATCCATGGAGTATGCTAAGAAGAGTGACTTGGAGGATCTCATCAAGGCCTATGCCTCAAAACTCTCCGGTATCACACTCTACTCCCATAAATTGCTTGATAAACCAGATCATAAGTTGGTAGTGTATTCGGGTGCTTCTCACCATATGATTAGCAATGCTAGGTTGTTAAAGAACATTGAACCATGTCTAGGACAAGTAACTATAGCTGATGGTAAGGGTATTCCAATTGAAGGAACCGGAAAATAAAGACTATTTAACAAAGAAAGTACTGCTTTCTTTGTACCTAAGTTTAAGTCTAACCTAGTTTCGGTCAAAAGGGCTACTAAAGACCTGAATTGAAAAGTTACTTTTGGACCTAACAATGTTTACTTTCACGATATTAAGAGTGGTAAGATATTTGGAAGTGGTGGTACTCAAGATGAGCTCTATGTTCTTGAGGACACTCCTCCAAGCAATTCAGATTCCTTAGCTTTCAAATCCTGTGTTTTTGCTAATAAATATGTCTTATGGCATGCTAGATTAGGACATCCTCATGCTCGTGCTTTAAGCTTAATAATGCCTAATGTTGCTTATGATCACTCAGTTTGTGAGACTTGTATCCTTGGAAAACATTGTCGTGTTGTTTTACCTAAATCGTCTACAATTTATGAGCATTGCTTTGATTTAGTACATTCCGATGTTTGGACCTCACCTTGTATGTCGAGAGATAGGAATAAATACTTTGTGACCTTTATATATGAGAAATCGAAATATACATGGGTTACATTACTTCCATCTAAAGATAGGGTTTATGAGGCATTTATAAACTTTCATAATTATGTTACTAATCAATTCAATGCCAAGATCAAAGTGTTAAGATCAGATAATGGAGGGGAATACACAAGTCAAAGATTCAAAGCTCATTAAACAAACATGGAATACTACATCAAACTAGCAGTTAATGGAAGTAGCAAGATCCATGATGTTTCATACCAATGTTCCTAAAAGTTTTTGGGGAGATGCAGTTTTGCTTGCTACCTCATCAATCGGATTCCAACCAAAGTCTTGCAAGACATATCCCCATTTGAGGTACTCAATAAAACTAAACCTTCCATTGATCATTTACCTGTAAAAACAAGTTGGAGGCAAAGAGCATCAAGTGTATGTTCCTTGGATATTCGACAACACAAAAGAGTTATAAGTGCTATGATCCGAGCAACAACAGGAAATATGTGTCTAGAGATGTCAAGTTCATGGAAGAACGAAGCTATTATGATCAGAAAGATTGGGAAGGATTGAAGGATCTCTCAAGGTCACCTTCTGATTTGGCTACGAGTTTGAGGTTTCTCTTGAATCATTTGGGAAATGATGTGCCAAATGATTCAAGATAAGAAAAAGCAAGAACCCCAAGTAGTTCACAAGATACCCAAGAGAATGAACAAGGGGCGGTAACTCAAGAACCAACTCCAATCCAAGAAGAAGCTACGGCCCAAAACCAGGAACAAGACGACTTGGAAGTGGGTATAGAGGAACCTATTCACCAAATGGAAGAGGAAACGGTTGTAGGGGAGGCTGAACCACCTGTTCAGCAACTAAGGAGGAATACTAGACTTAGGAAAGACCCATCCAATTGGGTAAACACTAGGGTCTTCTACAACAACCAGGCCGTGGCTCATCCCATACAAGCTGTTTGTTCTCTTGACCTCTTGCCATCTAGTCATCAAGCATTCCTTGGAAAGATTGAACAAAGTCAGATTCCAAGGACTTATGAAGAAGCTAAGAGCAAGAAAGAATGGTTAGATGCAGTAAGAGATGAGAAGAGAGCTATGGAAAGGAATCATACATGGAATATACAAGAACTTTCCAAAGGCAAGAAGGATGTGAGTTCCAAGTGGGTGTTCACCATCAAGTATAAGAGCAATGGGGACATAGAAAGGTACAAGGCACGTGTAGTTGCAAGAGGTTTCACTCAGACAAATGGAAAGTACTATACTGATACATTTGCACCGGTGGCTAAGCTACACACTGTAAGGGTTGTTCTTTCACTAGCTACGAATCTGACTTGGGACTTATGGCAAATGGATGTCAAGAGCGAATTCCTACAAGGAGAACTTGAAGATGAAGTGTATATGACTCCACCACCAGGCCTTGAAGATCTTTGCGAAGAGGGACATGTTCTAAGACTTAGGAAGGCAATATATGTGTTGAAGCAGTCACCAAGGGCCTGGTATCACAAATTAAGCTCCACACTTAATGATAATGGGTTTAGGAATTCCCATTCAGATCATACTTTGTTCACTCATCAAAACTACAAAGGAATCATGGCGGTCTTGGTTTATGTGGATGACCTTATCATCACAGAAGATGATAAGGAAGGAATTCAGTCCACAAAGGCCTTCTTAAACAGATCATTTGACATCAAGGATCTTGGAGAGTTGAAGTACTTCTTGGGTATTGAAGTGTGTCGGTCTCAGGAAGGGCTCTTTCTATCCCAAAGAAAGTATGCTCTTGATCTGTTGACAGACACAGGAAAGCTTGGGGCTAAACAAGCCAAAACTCCTCTTAAAGATGGCTACATGGTCAATGGAAAGGGGGAGAAAGCTGATGAGTTATTTAAGGATGTTTCTCAGTATAGGAGACTAGTTGGGAAGCTGACTACCTCACCCTCACACGACCAGACTTGTGTTTTGTGGAAACATATGCAAAAACCTACTGTACATTGGAGCATTGGAGGATGATACATCAAAGGATCTCCTGGTCGAGGCATATGGATGGGCAAGAATGGGAACACTGAGATTTTCGGGTATTGCATTGGTGGTTAGTCACTTGGAAGACTCTGGTATCATGTTCTAGAAGCAGAATATAGGGCTATGAGGAAGCTGACAAATGAAGTAACTTGGATCAAAGCGCTCTTGAAAGATTTCGGTATTGAACACCCAGGGCCAATTACATTCCATTTTGATAATCGGGCACCCATTCACATAGCTTCAAACTAAGTGTTTCCCGATAGGACCAAACACATAGAGATAGATTGCCATAAGGTTAGGGAGAAAGTTAAAGATGGAACCATTCTGCCATGTTATACAAGGAGTGAAGACCAACTAGCTGACATCCTCACAAAGGCAGCAAGTCTCAAAGTTTGCAAGAACATCTTTAGCAAACTTGGGCTTGTTGATTTATCACATCCATGATCAAAGGTCTCCTAATCCAAGAGCAACATACTCTTTTTCCCTTATTAAGGTTTTGTCCCAAGTGGTTTTCCTTAATAAGGTTTTTAATGAGGTGTTGCCTTGGGTTCCAAAGTTTAAGAGTTTAGGCTGATTCCAAAGTCTTTAGCTTGCGGGGGAGTATTGACATAGAAAAATCAAATAAGACCTATCTTGACCTACAAGACAAGTGTGAGCACGAAAATTTAGTTTGAATAACAAGAGAAAAGAAAAATGAGGGAGTTATTATTAATCACATGGTTAAAATGGTTAAACAGCTGCATTGGGAGAAGAATCAAGGTGAAAAGGACATGTCCATGCTGCACACAGTCTTGGTAACCACACCAAACAGTCATGCGTGCTGCACACAACCTTGATAACCACACCAAACGTTCATGAGACAGTTTGCAGCTCTTCCCCTCTCTTCTCATTGGTTGTTGACAAGCTCCTCCTCTATTCAAGCTCATCCAAGAGTTTGAATTCGTTTTCTTTTGTGTTCACATTGTAAATCCTCTATAAAAGGGCTGTAAAGACTCAATGTATGATTGAACTCTTAGGAGATTCTTCTCCAGAAGTCTAAGACATTTTCTCATCTTCTCATGCTTTTCTTTGAGTTTCTGGATTCAATTCTTCACATTTCTCCTCTCTAATCTCAATATTCTTTCATGGTAACAGAGCAAAAGATCATTTTTTTTATATTTTTTACTCAAATCTCTTAGTTTCTAATCTAAAATTCTGTCAAAAATCTCTCAGCCTTTAAACTAAAAAATAATGCAATCTATCTTAAACTGCATGATGCATGCATTATGCTTCTTTAATAAGCCTTTACTGAAGAGCACCACTGATATGTTTAGAATTATCACTTTAACTGGCCAATAATTTTTACATGTCCACACTAAATCGTCCGTTATTTTTGCTTTAGAGTTCAAAATGACAAGAATCTAACCCGCATGTTAAGCTACCTCAATTTTTTATATTGTGACAATATTTGACACTAAAATATCTACGACAAAGCCTCCATGTAATCCAATCTATCCCAAAATACGTGATGCCATGCATTATGCTTCATTTATGAGCTCTTACTCAAGGAGCACCAATGATCAGTTTAGAATGATCATTTTAATTGGCCGATCAACTTGGCATGAATGCAACGTCCATGTTAAGATAGCTTAATTTTTAACTCAATTTTCCATATTGTGACAACATTTTAGTCTGAAAGAGCTAGACAAAGCCTCAAAGTAATGCAATATATCCAAAACTACATGATGCCATGCATTATGCTTCATTTAAAAGTCTTTACTGAGCTCACCAATGATCAGTTTAGAATGATCATTTTAACAGGCCGATCAACATGACATGTCCGCAGTAAATCGTCTGTCACTTTTGATTTAGAGTTCCGAATGACACGAATCCAACGCCCACGTTAAGCTGGCACAATCTTCTATATTTTGACATCATTTGTGACTGAAAGAGCTATGAAAAGGCCTCCAAGTTATCCAATGTGTCCCAAAATGCATGATGCCATGCATTATGGTTCATTTATAAGCCTTTCCTCAATGAGGACCAATGATCAGTTTAGAATGATCATTTTATCTGGCCGATCGACTTGACATATCCACACTAAATCATCCATAACTTTTGATTTAGAGTTCTTAATGACACGAATCCAACACGCACGTTAAGCTAGCTCAGTTTCAATATTGTGACAAAATTACGTGTTGCCACGCGTTAAGACAAAGCCTCCAAGTAATCCATTCTATCCCAAACTACGTGTTGCCACGCATTATGCTTCATTTATAAGCCTTTACTCAATGAACTCAACGGATCATTTTAGAATGATCCTTTTAAATGGCCGATCAACTTGACATCTCTACACTAAATCGTCCATAGCTTTTGATTTAAAGTTCAAAATGACATGAATCAAATGGCTACGTTAAGCTAGCTCCATTTCTTATATTATGACAACATTTGAGACTGAAAGAGTTACGACAAAGCCTTCAAGTAATGCAGTGTATCCCAAACTGCATGATACCATGCATTATGCTTCATTTATAATCCTTTAATGAAAAGAGAAACAATTATCAGTTTAGAATGATCGTTTTAAAAGGACGATCAACATGACATGTCCGCACTAAATTGTCCGTAACTTTTGCTTTATAGTTCAAAATGACACGAATCCAACGTCCACATCAAGCTAGCTCAATTTTCGATATTGTTACAAAATTTAAGACCAAAATAGCGACGACAAAACCTGCATGTAATACAATCTATACGGAACTGCGTGATGCCATGCATTATGTTTTTTTATAAACCTTCACTCAAGGAGCACCAATGATCAGTATTGAATGATCGTTTTAACTAGATGATCAACTTGATGTATCCGCACTACAGTCGTCTTTAAGCTTTAAGCTAGCTCCATTTTCTATATTATGACAACATTTGAGACTGAAAGAGTTATGACAAAGCCTTCAAGTAATGCAGTGTATCCCAAACTGCATGATACCATGCATTATGCTTCATTTATAATCCTTTAATGAAAGAGAAACAATGATCAGTTTAGAATGATCGTTTTAACAGGACGATCAACAAGACATGTCCGCACTAAATTGTCCGTAACTTTTGCTTTATAGTTCAAAATGACACGAATCCAACGTCCACATCAAGCTAGCTCAATTTTCGATATTGTTACAAAATTTAAGACCAAAATAGCGACGACAAAACCTGCATGTAATACAATCTATACGGAACTGCGTGATGCCATGCATTATGTTTTTTTATAAACCTTCACTCAAGGAGCACCAATGATCAGTATTGAATGATCGTTTTAACTAGATGATCAACTTGATGTATCCGCACTAAGTCGTCTTTAAGCTTTGAGTTAGAGCACAAAAGGACATAACTCCAATACACACATTAATCTATTTTAATTTTCAATATTGTGACAACATTTGAGACTGAAAGAGCTAAGACAAAGCCTCCAAGTAATCCAATGTATCCCAAACTGCTTGAAGTCATGCATTATGCTTCTTTATAACCCTTTACTCAAAGAGCACCAATGATCAGTTTAGAATGATTATTTTAACTGGCCGATCAACTTGACATGTGCGCACTAAATCGTACCTAAGTTTCGATTTAGAGTTCAGAATAACACGAATCAACCATCCACGTTAAGCTCGCTCAATTTTCTATATTGTGACAACATTTGAGATTTAAAGAGCTACGACAAAGCTTTCAAGTAATCCAATGTATCCCAAACTGCTTGATGTTATGCATTATGTTTCATTTATAAGCTTTTACGCAATGAGCACCAATGATTAGTTTAGAATGATCATTTTATCTGGTCGATAAACTTGAAAAGTCCGCACTAAATCGTCCGTAATTTTCGATTTAGAGTTCAAAATGACATGAATCCAACGCGCACGGTGAGCTAGTTCAATTTTTAATATTGTGACAAAATTTAAAACGAAAATAGCTACGACACAGCCTCCAATTAATCCAATGTATCTCAAACTGCATGATGTCATGCATTATGCTTCATTTATAAGCCTTTACTCAAGGAGCACCAATGATCGTTTAGAATGATCATTTTAACTGGCCGATCAACATTACATGTCCACAGAAAATCGTCTTTATTATTTGAATTAGAGCTCAAAATTAGATGAATCCAACGCCCACGTTAAGCTTGTTCAATTTCCCATATTATGACAACATTTGAGTCTGAAAGAGCTACGAAAAAGCCTCCATGTAATCCAATGTATGCCAAACTGCACGATGTGATGAATTTTGCTTCATTTAAAAGCCTTTACATAAGGAGAGCACCATTGATCAATTTAGAATGATCATTTTAACTGGCCGATCAACTTGACATGTCCGCACTAAATCGTCTGTAACTTTTGATTTAGAGTTCAAAATGACAAGAATCCAATGCGCATGTTAAGCTAGCTCAAATTTATATATTGTGACAAAATTTTAAGACAGAAATAGCTACGACAAAACCTCCAAGTAAACCATTCTATCCCAAACGGCGTGATGCCATGCATTATGCTTAATTTCTAAGCATTTACTCAAGTAGCACCAATGATCAGTTTGGAATGATCATTTTAACATGCCGATCGACGTGGCATGAATGCAACGCCCATGTTAAGATAACTAAATTTTTAGCTCTATTTTCCATATTGTGACAACATTTGAGACTGAAAGAGCTAGACAAAGCCTCAAAGTAATGCAATCTATCCAAAACTACATGATGCCATGCATTATGCTTCATTTATAAGTCTTTACTGAAGGAGCACCAATGATCAGTTTAGAATGATCATTTTAACAGGCCGATCAACATGACATGTCCGCAGTAAATTGTCTGTCGTTTCTGATTTAAAGTTCAGAATGACACGAATCCAACGCCCATGTTAAGCTAGCACAATTTTCTATATTGTGACAGCATTTGTGACTTAAAGAGCTATGAAAAGGCCTCCAAGTTATCCAATGTATCCCAAAATGCGTGATGCCATGCATTATGGTTCATTTATAAGCCTTTCCTCAAGGAGCACCAATGATCAGTTTAGAATGATCATTTTATCTGGCCGTTCGACTTGACATATCCACACTAAATCATCCATAACTTTTGATTTAGAGTTCTTAATGACATGAATCCAACACGCCCGTTAAGCTAACTTAGTTTCAATATTGTGACATAATTTAGAACAAAAATAGCTAAGGCAAAGCCTCCAAGTAATCCATTCTATCCCAAACTACGTGATGCCACGCATTATGCTTCATTTATAAGCCTTTACTCAATGAACTCAACAGATCATTTTAGAATGATCCTTTTAACTGGCCGATCAACTTGACATCTCTACACTAAATCATCCATAGCTTTTGATTTAAAGTTCAAAATGACATGAATCAAACGGCTACGTTAAACTATCTCAATTTTCTATATTACAACAACATTTGAGACTGAAAGAGCTACGACAAAGCTTTCAAGTAATGCAGTGTATCCCAAACTGCATGATACCATGCATTATGCTTCATTTATAATCCTTTTATGAAAGAGAACCAATGATCAGTTTAGAATGATCGTTTTAACTGAACGATCAACATGACATGTCCGCACTATATTATTCGTAACTTTTGATTTAGAGTTCAAAATGACACGAATCCAATGTCCACATAATGCTAGCTCAATTTTCTATATTGTGACAAAATTTAAGACCAAAATAGCGACGACAAAACCTGCATGAAATACAATCTATACGGAACTGCGTGATGCCATGCATTATGTTTTTTATAAACCTTCACTCAAGGAGCACCAATGATCAGTATTGAATGATCGTTTTAACGAGATGATCAACTTGATATATCCGCACTAAGTCATCTTTAATATTTGAGTTAGAGCTCAAAAGGACATAACACCAATACACACGTCAATCTAGCTCAATTTTCCATATTGTGACAACATTTGAGACTGAACGAGCTAAGAAAAAGCCTACAAGTAATATAATGTATCCCAAACTGCTGCATGAAGTCATACATTATGCTTCATTTATAACCCTTTACTCAAAGAGCACCAATGATCAGTTTAGAATGATCATTTTAACTGGCCGATCAATTTGACATGTGCGCACTAAATCGTACCTAAGTTTTGAATTAGAGTTCAGAATGACACGAATCAACCACCCACGTTAAGCTAGCTCAATTTTCTATATTGTGACAACATTTGAGATTTAAAGAGCTACGGCAAAGCTTTCAAGTAATCCAATGTATCCCAAACTGCGTGATGCCATGCAGTATGCTTCATTTATAAGCTTTTACGCAAGGAGCACATATGATTATTTTAGAATGATCATTTTATCTGGCCGATAAACTTGACATGTTCGCACTAAATCGTCCTTAACTTTTTATTTGGAGTTCAGAATGAGACGAATCCAACACTTACATTAAGCTTACTCAATTTTCTATGTTGTGACAACATATGAGATTGAAAGAGCTACTACGAAGCCCCCAAGTAATCCAATGTATCCAAAACTGCATGATGCCATTCACTATGCTTCCTTTATAAGCCTTTACTCAAGGAGCACTAATGATCAGTTTAAAATGATCATTTGTACTAACCAATCAACTTGAGATATCCGCACTAAATCATCCGTAACTTTTGATATATAGTTCTGAATGACACGAATCCAACGCCCACGTTAATGTAGTTTAATTTTCCATATTGTTAAAACATTTGAGACTGAAAGAGCTACGAAAAAGCCTCCAAGTAATCCAATATACCCAAAACTATGTGATGTAATGCATTATGCTTCATTTATAAGCCTTTACTCAAAGAGCAACAATGATTAGTTTAGAATGATCATTTAAACTAGCTGATCATCTTGACTTGTCCGCACTAAATTGTCTTTAACTTTTGATTTAGAGCTCAAAATGACATGAACCCAACGCCCACGTTAAGCTAGCTAAATTTTCCATATTCTAAAAACATTTGAGACTAAAAAAAATATGACAAACCCTCTAAGCATACCAATGTATCCCGAACTACGTGATGCCATGCATTATGCTTCATTTATATGCCTTTACTCAAGGAGCACAAGTGATTAGTTTAGAATGATCATATTAACTGGCCGATCAACTTGACATGTCCGTACTAAAACGTCCGTAACATTTGATTTAGAATTCAAAATGACACGAATCCAATGCTCACGTTAAACTAGCTCGATTTTCTATATTGTGACGAAATTTAAGACTGAAAGAGCTACGAGAAAGCCTTCAAGTAATTGAATCTATCACAAACTGCGTGATGCCATGCATTATGCTTCATTTATAAGCCTTTACTCAAGTGGCACCAATGATCATTTATAAGCCTTTACGCAAGATGCACCAATAATAAGTTTACAGTGATAATTTTAACTATCTGATCAACTTGACATGTCTGCATAAATCGTCTTTACCTTTTGATTTAGATTTCAAAATGACATGAATCCAACACCTAGGTTAAGCTAGCTCAATTTTCCATACTATGACAACATCTGTGACTTAAAGAGCTACGAAAAGCCTCCAAGTAATCCAATGTATCCCAAAATGCCGATGCCATGCATTATGCTTCATTTATAAGCCTTTACTCAAGTAGCACCAATAATCAGTTTAGAGTGATCATTTTAACTAGCTGATCAACATGACATGTCCGCATAAATTATCTTTACCTTTTGATTTAGAGCTCAAAATGACATGAATCCAACGCCCACGTTAAACTAGCTCAATTTTCTATACTGTGACAATATTTGGGATTGAAAGAGCAACGAAAAAGCCTCCATGTAATCCAATGTATCCCAAAATGCCGATGCCATGCATTAAGCTTCATTTATAGGCCTTTATTCAAGGAGCACCAATGATCAGTTTAGAATGATCATTTTAACTGGCCGATCAACTTCACATATCCCCACTAAATCCTCTGTAACTTTTGAATTAGAGTTTAGAATGACACGAATCCAATGCCCACGTTAAGCTAACTCAATTTTCTATATTATGACAACATTTGAGAATTAAAGAGCTACGACAAACCCTCCTAGTAATCCAATGTATCCAAAACTGCGTGATGCCATGCATTATGCTACATTTATGGCCTATACTCGAGGAGCACCAATGATTAGTTTAGAATGATCATTTTAACTAGTTGAACAACTTACATGTCCCCATTAAATCATCATGAACTTTTAATTTAGAGCTCCAAATGAAATGAGTCCAACGCCCACGTTAAGCTAGTTTAATTTTCTATGCTGTGACAAAAATTGAGACTGAAAGAGCTATGAAAAAGCCTCCAAGTAATCCAATGTATCCCAAAATGCGTTATGACATGCGTTATGCGTCATTTATAAGCCTTTACTCAAGGAGCAGCAATGATCAGTTTATAATGATCATTTTAAGTGGCCGATCAACTTGATATATGCGCACAAAATCATCCATAAATTTTGAATTAGAGTTTGGAATGACACGAATCCAACGCGCCACATTAGCTATCTCAATTTTCTATATTATGACAACATTTGAGACTTAGAGAGCTAGGACAAAACCTCCAAGTAATCCAACGTATCCCAAACTTCGTGATGTCATGCATTATGCTTCATTTATTGCCTATACTCAAGGAGCACCGATGATCATTTTAGAATGATCATTGTAACTAGCTGATCTACTTACATGTCTGAACGAAATCATGTTTAGCTATTGATTCAGAGTTCAGAATGAGGCGAATACAACACCCACGTTTAGCTAGCTCAATTTTCTATATTGTGGCCAAATTTAACACCAAAATAGCTACGAAGAAGCATCCAAGTTATCCAATCTATTCCAAACAGCGTCACGCCATGCATTATTCTTCATTTATAAGCATTTACTCAAGGAGCACGAATCATCAGTTTGGAATATTCACTTTAACTAGCAGATCAACTTGACATGTCCGCACTAAATCATCTTTTATTTTGACTTAGAGATCAAAATGACATCAGTCCAACGCCCACCTTAAGCTAGATCAAAATATAAGCATTTACTCAAGAAGCACCAATGATTAGATTAGAATTATCATATTAACTAGTTAATAAACTTAACTTGTACGCACTAAATCGCCTTTTAACTTTTAACTTAGATCAAAATGAACTGAGTCCAACGCTCACCTTATGCTAGCTCAATTTTTTATATTGTGACAAAATTTGAGACTAATAGAGCTACTACAAAGCCTCTAAGTAATTCAATGTATCCCAAACTGTGTGATGCCATGCATTATGCTTCATTTATAAGCCTTTACTCAAGGAGCACCAATGGTAAGTTTAGAATGATCATTTTAACTGGCCGATTAACTTGAAATGTGTGCACTAAATCGTCAGTAACTTTTGATTTTGAGTTCAAAATGACACGAATCCAACGCCCATGTTAAGCTAGCCCAATTTTATATACAATTACAAAATTTAAGACAGAAATAGCTATGACAAAACCTTCAAGTAATCCAATCTATCACAAACTTTGTGATACCACGCATTATGCTTCATTTATCAGCCTATACTCATGGAGCACCAATAATCAGATTAGAATGAACATTTTAACTACCTGATCAACTTATATGTCCGCACTAAATCGTATTTAGCTTTTGATTTGGAGCTCAAAATGACAAGTGTCCAAATGCCCACGTTAAGCTAGCTCAATTTTCCATACAATGACAATATTTGGGACTGAAAGAGCTGCGAAAAAGCCTCCAAGTAATCCAATATATCCCAAAATGTGTGATGCCATGCATTATGCTTCATTTAAAAGCATTTACTCAAGGAGCTCCAATGATCATTTTAGAATGATAATTTTAACTGGTCGATCAACTTGAATTATCTGCACTAAATCATCCGTAAGTTTTGAATTATAGTTTAGAATGACACGAATCCAGTGCCCACTTTAAATTAGCATAATTTTCTATAGAATAACAACATTTGAGACTTAAAGATCTACGAGAAAGCCTCCAAGTAAGCCAATGGATCCCAAACTACGTGATACCATGCATTATGCTTCATTGATAAGCCATTACGCAAGGAGCACTAATGATCAGTTTAGAATGATTATTTTAATTAGCTGATCAACTTGACATGTCAGCACAAAATCGTCTTTAACTTTTGATTTAGAGCTCAAAATGACATGAGTCCAACACCCACGTCAAGCTAGCTCAATTTTCCATATTTTAACAATGTTTGACACTGAAAAAGCTATGACAAAGCCTCCAAGTAATCCAATGTATCCCAAACTTCGTGATGCCATGCATTATGATTCAATTATAAGTATTTACTCAAGAAGCACCAATGATTAGTTTTGAATGATCATTTTAATTGTCTGATCAACTTGACATGTCTGCACTAAATCTTTGGTAAATTTTGATTTAGAGTTCAAATGACACGAATCCAACGCCCACCTTAAACTAGCTCAATTTTCCATATTGTGACAATATTTGAGACTGAAAGAGCTACGAAAAAGCCTCCAAGTAATCCAATGTATCACAAACTGCGTGATGCCATGCATTATGTTTCATTTATAAGCCTTTGCTCAAGAAGCACCAATGATCAGTTTTGCTTTAGACTTCAAAATGACACGAATCCAACGCCCAAATTAATCTACCTCAATTGGTTATATTGAGACAAAATTTAAGACCGAAATAGTTACGAAAAAGCCTCCAAATAATCCAATCTATCCCAAACAGCGTGAGGCCATACATTATGCTTCATTTATAAGCCTTGACTCAAGGATCACCAATGATCAATTAAGAATGATCATTTTAACTAACTGATCAACTTAATATCTACGCCCTAAATCTTCTTTAACTTTTGATTTTGAGCACGAAATGAAATGAGTCCGACGCCCACGTTCAGCTATCACAATTTTTCATATTGTGACGACATTTGAGACTGAGCTATGAAAAAGCCTCTAAGTAATCCAATGTATACCAAACTGCATGATTCCATGTATTATGCTTCATTTATAACCCTTTACGAAAGGAGCACCAGTGATCAGTTTAGAATGATCATTTTTACTGGCCGATGAGCATCGTATGTCCGCTTAAATCATCCTTAACTTTTGATTTAGTTTAGAATGACACGAATCCAATGCCCACGTTAAGCAAACTCAGTTTTCTATATTGTGACAACATTTAACACCAAAATAGCAACGACAAAGCCTGCAAGTAGTCCAATCTATCCAAACTGCGTAATGCCTTTACTCAAGGAGCTCCAATGATTAGTTTAAAATAATCATTTTAACTAGTTGATCAACGTGACATGTTTGCACTAAATCGGCTTTAACTTTTGTTTTGGAGCTCAAAATGACATCAGTCCAACGTCCACGTTAAGCTAGCTCAATTTTCCATATTGTGACAACATTTGAGAATGAAATAGCTATGGAAAAACCTTCAAGTGATCCAATCTATTCCAAACAGCATGATGCCATACATTTTGCTTCATTTATAAGCCTTTACTCAAAGAGCACCGATGATCAGTTTAGAATTATCATTTGAACTTGCCAATCAACCTTTTATGTCCGTACTAAATCGTACGTAACTTTTGATTTAGAATTCAAAATGAGACAAATCCAATGCCCACGTTAAGCTACCTCAATTTTCCATATTGTGATAACATTTGAGAATACAAGCGCCATGAAAAAGCCTCCAAGTAATCCAATGTATATCAAACAGCGTGTTGCCATGTTTTATACTTCATTTGTATGTTTGTACAAAAGGATCACAAATGATCAGTTCAGAATGATCATTTTAACTGGCCAATCAACCTGATACATCCGGACAAAAATCATGCTTAACTTTTGAAATAGAGATCAGAATGACACAAGTCCAACATCCACGTTACGCTAGCTTAATTTTCTATATTGTGACAATATTTAACAAAAAAATAGCAACGACAAAGCCATTGAATAATCCAATCAATCCCAAACTGCGTGATGCCAATCATTATGCTTCATTTATAAGCCCTTACTCAAGGAGCACCAATGATCAGTTTAGAATGATCATTTTAATTAGCCGATCAGCTCGATATGTCCGCACTAAATCGTCTTTAACTTTTGATTTAGAGCTCAAAATTTACATCAGTCCAACGCCCACGTTAAGCGAGCTTAATTTCCCATATTGTGACAACATTTGAGTCTGAAATAGATATTACAAAGCCTCAAAGTAATCCTATCAATCCCAAATTACGTGATACCATATATTATGCTTCATTGATAAGCATTTACTCAAAGACCACCAATGATGAGTTTAGAAAATCATTTGAACTGGCCGATCAACCTGACATGTCCGCACTAAATCGTTCATAAATTTTGCTTTAGACTTCAGAATGACACGAATCCGACACCCACTTTAAGCTAGCTCAATATTCTATAGTGTGATAACATTTGAGACAGAAAGAGCTACTATAAAGCCTCAAAGTAATTCAATGTATCCAAAAGTGCGTGATGCGATGCAATCTGTTTCATTTATGAGCCTTTACGCAAGGACCATCAATGATCAGTTTAGAAAGATAATTTTATCTAGCTGATCAACTTGACATGTCTGCACTAAATCGTTTTTAACTTTTGATTTAGAGCTCAAAATGACATGAGTCCAACGCTCATGTTAAGTTCGCTCAATTTTCCAAATTGTGAGAATATTTGAGACTAAAAGAGCTATTAAAAAGCCTCCAAATAATCCAATGTATCCAAAACTTGTTGATGCCATGTATTATGCTTCATTTATAAGACTTTACGAAAGGAGCACCAATGATAAGTTTAGAATGATCATTTTAACTGGCCGATCAACCTGATATGTCTATACTAAATCTTCCGTAACTTTTGATTTAGAGTTCAAAATAATATGAATCCAACGCCCATGTTAAGCTGACTCAATTTTATATATTGTGGCAAAATTTAAAACCAAAATAGCTATGACAAGGTCTTTAAGTAATCCAATATATCTCAAACTGTGTGATGTCATACATTATGCTTCATTTATATGGCTTTACTTAAGAGTACCAATGATCTATTAAGAATTGTCATTTTAACTAGCTGATCAACATGATATATCCGCACTAAATTGTCTTTAACTTTTGATTTAGAGCTAAAAATGACATGAGTCAATATCCACGTTAAGATATCTCAATTTTCCATATTGTGAAAACAATTGAGACTGAAAAAGTTACAAAAAAGCCTCCTAATAATCCATTGTATCCCAAACTTCGTGATGCCATGCATTATCGTTTTAAAATGATAATTTTAACTAACTAATCATTTTACATATCCGTACTAAATCGTCTTTAACTTTTGATTTAGAGGTCAAAATGATATGAGTGCAACACCCACGTTAATCTATCTCAATTTTCCATATTGTGACAACATATGACACTAAAAGAGCTAAGAAAAAGCTTCCAAGTAATCCAATTTGTCCGAAACTACATGAAGCCATCCATTATGCTTCATTTATAAGCCTTTACTCAAGGAGCGATGATCAATTTCGAATGATCATTTTAATTGGCCGGTCAACTTGACATGTCCGCACTAAATCGTTCGTTACTTTTAATTTAGAGTTCTGAATGACACGAATCCAACGCCCACATTAAGCTAGATTAATTTTCTATATTGTGAGAAAATATAACACCGAAATAGCAAGAAAAAAAACCTCCAAGTAATCCAGTCTATCCAAAACTGCGTGATCCCATGCATTATGATTCTTTCATAACCCTATACTCAATGAGAACCAATGATTAGTTTAGAAGGATCATTTTCACTAGCTGATAAACTTGAAATGTATGTACTAAATCATCTTTAAGTTTTGATTTAGAGCTCAAAATGACATGAGTCCAACATCCACGTTAACCTAGCTCAATTTTTCATATTGCGACGACATTTGAGGCTGAAAGAGCTACTAGAAAGCTTCCAAGTAATCCAATGTATCCCAAACTGCGTGATGCCATGCATTATGCTTCAGTTATAAGCCTTTACTCAAAGAGCACCAATGATCAATTTAGTGTGATCATTTTAACTGGCCGATCAACTTGACATATCTCACTAAAGTTTATGTAACTTCTGATTTAGAGTTCAGAATGATACAAATCCGACGCCGATGTTAAGGTATCTCAATTTTCTATATTGTAACAACATTTGAGACTGAAAGAGCTATGAAAAAAGCTTCCAAGTAATCCAATGTATCCCAAACCGCGTGATGCAAGCCATTATGCTTCATTTATAAGCCTCTATTCAAGGAGAACCAATGATTACTTTAGAAATGATCAATTTAACTGGTCGATCAACTTGACATGTCTGCACTAAATTGTCCGTAACTTTTGATTTAGAGTTCAAAATGACACGAATCAAACGCTCACGATAAGCTAGCTCAAATTTCTATATTGTTAAAAAATTTAAGACAAAAATAGCTACGTCAAAGCCTCCAAGTAATCCAATCTATCCCAACCTCCGTGATGCCATCCATTATGCTTCATTTATAAGCCTTTACTGAAGGAGCACCAATGATCAGTTTGAATGATTATTTTAACTTGCTGATCCACTTACATCTCTGCACTAAATAATCTTTAACTTTTGATTTAGAGCTCAAAATGACATGAGTCCAACGCCCACGTTAAACTAGCTCAATTTTCCATGTTGTGACATTATTTGAGACTGAAAAACCTAAAAAAAAAGCCTCCAAGTAATCCAATGTATCCCAAAATGCGTGATACCATCCCAAAATGCGTGATACCATGTATTATGCTTCATTTATAATCATTAACTCAAGGAGCACAATAAAAAGTTTAAAATGGTCATTTTAACTACCTGATCAACTTGACATGTCCGCACTAATCGTATTTTACTTTTGATTTAGAGCTTAAAATGACATGAGTCCAACGCCCACGATAAGCTAGCTCAATTTTCCATATTGTGGCAACATTTGAGACTGAAAGAACTACTACAAATCCACCAAGTAATTCAATGTATTCCAAACTGCGCGATGACATGAATTATGCCTCATTTATTAGCCTTTACTTAAGTAGTACCAATGATCACTTTAGAATGATCATTTTAATTGTCTGATAAACTAAACATGTCGGCACCAAATTGTCTATAACTTTTGATTTAGAATTCAAAATGACACGAATCTAACGCCCACGTTGTAAGAATATTAAGATTAGAGAGGAGAAATGTGAAGAATTGAATCTGGAAACTCAAAGAGAAGCATGAGAAAATGAGAAATGACTAAGACTTCTGGAGAAGAAGAGTTAAATCATACATTGAGTCTCTACAACCCTTTTATAGAGGATTTACAATGTGAACACAAAAGAAAACGATTTCAAACTTGTGGATGAGCTTGAATAGAGGAGGAGCTTGTCAACAACCAATGACAAGAGAGGGGAAGAGCTGCAAACTGTCTCATGAACGTTTTGTGTGGTTACCAAGGCTTTGTGCAGAAGGCATGACTGTTTGGTGTGATTACCAAGACTGTGTGTAGCATGGACATGTCTTTTTCACCTTGAGTCGTCTCCCAAGGCAGCTATTTAACCATTTTAACCATGTGGTTAATAATAACTCCCTCCTTTTTCTCTACCCTTGTTATTCAAACTGAATTTTCGTGCTCACACTTGCCTTGTAGGTCAAGATAGGTCTTATTTGATTTTCCTATGTCAATACGCCCCCTCAAGCTAAAGACTTTGGAATCACCCTAAAGTCTTAAACTTGGGAACCCAAGGCAACACCTCATTAAAAACCTTATTAAGGAGAACCACTTGGGACAAAACCTAAATAAGGGAAAAAGAGTGTGTTGCTGTTGGATTAGAAGACCTTTGATCATGGATGTGATAAATCAACAAGCCCAAGTTTGCTAAAGATGTTCTTGCAAACTTTGAGACTTGCTACCTTAGTGAAGATGTCAGCTAGTTGGTCTTCACTCCTTGTATAACATGGCAAAATGGTTCCATCTTGAACTTTCTCCCTAACCTTATGGCAATCGATCTCTATGTGCTTGGTCCTCTCGTGAAACACTGAGTTTGAAGCTATGTGAATGGCTGCCTGATGGGGACATCAGGTTGTATGACCAGCCAGGATAGCAGACTGGCCAACCAGGGAGCTTGCCCGAGACAGCCGGGCCATTTGGCGCGTCTGTCGGCCCAAGCGGTACCGCCGGGCCTTCGACCAACCGGGCCGGACCGACCAACACTTCCGGCGGAGAGGCCCAAACGTCCGGCCCAACTGGCGGCGACGTGGTTGACACCGCCGGCCCCATTGGTGACGCCGCCGGCTCCGGGATCAATTTGGCTGGCTCCAATGACATTTCGGCCAGTACCTCGCACAGTCCAGCCGGTACAGCCGATCCAGCCGATTGCACCACCATTTCAACATCTGCACAAGGAGACTCGGACCAGATATGCTACCAGCTTTAAGACATGCATCTAGAGGAAGTGTCTACACCAGTGGTGCCATCAGGAGCAATGACAAAGAGCAGATCAAGGGTGCTCTTCCACAAGTTCAGCTTGTGGGTCGACAAGCTCCTAGAGGATGATCGACAAAGGAAATTGGGCCAAGAGTGCAAAGAAGAGTCCAAAGAATTCTCAACAATGCAAAGGACTTCAGAGAATTGGGCTTTAGTGGCAAGAGAGGTCAGGGCCCAAAGATTCCAAACCCTAGTCCAAGTCGAAGACTAGGAGCAAGGCGCGTGCATGCCACAAGGTCGGCCACCTTCCATTTTTTGGCCGAAAGGTAAGTTTTCAAATTATATACTTGCCTCTTTCTTTTTTTCAGGGTAGGATTTAGATTGTTTACATTTTTGAGTCAAAGACATTTTAGGTAGAAGTCCTTTTTTGGTTATGAACTTTTGTAAGTTTTCCATTTGTGCACTTTTGTAAGTTTTCCATTTCTTTTCTTGAGTCGACCCTAGAAGGTCAAGCTGCCGAGCATATTAATAAGGCTCCTTCCAGCATTTTAATTCGACAACTTTTTGATAATTAATAAAGATCGAATTTTCTTTCTACAAGTTATTCTCTCAAGAGACTTGTGCGATTAGAACCTAGTTGAGACCAGCCCTCCTATCTCTATGTTTGCGATTTATCACGAAGTTCATCACCCCTGGTGTGGTTCACTTCACCCTTCCATCCATTACCAAACAGAAAACCCCCATCCAGAAGCTTAAGGTTGAGTTTCTCACCTAAACTTCTCCAAACAGCCCACGCGCTTACAGCCTTGAATCGAGGCTTGTATCATTTTCGTATCAGAGTTTAAAGCTCCTAATACCAGGTTGTTTCTATCCTTTATTTAGTCTTGTTTCCAGTTCTTGCATTAGTTTAAGTCGCATTCAAGAAAAATAAAAAAATTAACATCAAACTCCAAACCGAGTGCATCTAGCTTCTACATGCATCACTAGTGCTTAGGTTCATTCTTGCATTGCCATTTTTCATCTTTCCTTTTTATCAAAAAGCAAAATCAAAAAGCAAAAAAATATAGAAAACTACCCAAAAGAAATCGACCAAAAACAGCTAGCACTAATTAATAGGGAGTTTCCATTTTTTCTAAACTTTCCATTTTTCAAAATTTTCCTTTTTTCCAGTTTTTCCTTTTTGCATTTTTCGAATTCTCCTATAAAAATAAAACCCTCCTAATCAACTTAGGAGCAAAATAACTTGTGTTTCTTTCTTGTAGCACAATGGCAGAAGGAAATCAGGATGCAGCCGAGGCCATGATGGCCATGTTCACCACCCTCCAAACACAACTCGCATCCATCGGCGAGAGGTTGGAGCGCGTGGAAAGGCCGGTGAGATTCCAGGCCATAAGGCACGGGAGGGCTGAGCAAGACCGTGCTGAGTGTCCTGAGCACCCTAGGACATGGCACGAACAGGAGGAGCCCTAGCCGGATGGAGATGAGGACGCACAGCCTCACGGCTATCACCCTAGGCCGAGAGGACATCCACGGCAACCAGAAGCAGAAGGCGATGGATTCGAGCCATATGGTCATCAGCAGAGACCAAGAATGCATCCTAGACATCATGAGGATGGAGATGAATACACCTAGAACCGGGTAACTCATCCTGATGTTAAATTAACACCTACTAGTTTTCCAGGAAAAGTGGACCCCGAAGCCTACCTAGATTGGGAGAGGAGGATGTATCATATCTTCGATCACTACAACCAACTAGGCCCTAGGAGAGTCTCCATGGCAGTAGCACAACTCACGGACAATGCCCTCATCTGGTGGGATCGTGAGGTTTCTGACCGAAGGAGGAAAAGACTGAGGCCCGTTGACTCATGGGTCGACATGAAAGATCTCATGAGACAAAGGTTTGTTCCACCTTATTTTCATTGAGATTTGCAACGACGTTTTCGTACTCTTTAGCAAGGCACCAGATCAGTAGAGGAGTACTACGAAGAGTTTGAAAGGCTAAGGAACAGGCTGGAGCTCAATGACGATGAAGAGGCATTGATGGCACAATTCTTGGATGCGTTGCAAGAGAGAATCAGCCGTAAGGTGGAGAGACAAATCTACAACGACTTCAAGGACTTGTTCCACCTATCTGTCCAGGCTGAGCAGCACATCAAGCGTAAGAGCCAAGACATCCGCAACAAGCCTAAGATGCCTTGGGCACCAAGCAATATCCCCAAGCCCGTAGACAAAGGCAAGAGCATCGAGATCGAGTCACGGTTCAAGATCAAGCCTCCTGAGCCAACCCGTGACCAGAGAGAGCGTAGTAAGTCCTCTAACCCTCAGAGGTCACGTGACATCACTTGTTTTAAGTGTAGGGGTCGCGGACACATCTCAAGGGAGTGCCCAAACAACCGGGTCATACTGATTACGGAAGCTGGAGAGTATGAATCCCAAGATGAAGAAGACTATGAACCAGAAGGAGAATACGGTGACATTGAGTACCCTGATGTGGGGGAAGTACTGGTCACTAGACGCATTCTCAGTGCAATGGTTGATCCCTCAGAGACCATTCAAAGGGAGAACATCTTCCACAGCCGGTGCACCATCAAGGGCAAGGTATGTAACCTCATCATAGATGGTGGTTCTTGCACTAACAATGCTAGTGCGTACATGGTTGATAAGCTAGGTCTAGAGAAGACAAGGCATCCTCGACCATTTAGACTGAGATGGCTCGATGACAAAGTGGAGCTCAAGATCCATGAGCAAGTAACTGTGCCATTCAGTGTGGGCAGATACCAAGACCAGGTAGTGTGCGACGTGGTGCCAATGCAAGCTGGCCACCTTCTGCTAGGAAGGCCATGGCAGTTTGACAAGGAGACAAGGCATGATGGCCGAACCAATCTCTACACTTTTGTGCATGACAAGAGAAAGGTCAGCCTAGCTCCTCTCACACCTGCCCAGGTACATGAGCGTCAACAGCAAATGAGTAAGGAAAATAAGCTCATTAAATCTAACTTTCTCATTCAACCGAGTCATGTCCGGACAGCTTTAGCCTCGAAGGATTTAATGCTACTAATGGTTTTCAAAGAAGTTTTGAATGTAGAGAAAGAACAGGTAGAGCTACCTCCTGAAGTAGCAGCTCTCCACAACAAATTCAAGGATGTATTTCCGGACGAGATACCAGCAGGCTTGCCTCCCCTACGCGGCATAGAGCACCAAATCAACCTCGTGCCTGGAGCAGCCCTGCCGAACTGGCCAGCCTACCGGATGAGTCCAGAAAAGTCTAAGGAGCTTGATAAACAAGTCAAGGAGCTCCTGGAGAAAGGCTATGTTCGAGAGAGCCTCAGTCCATGTGCCATGCCAGTGCTGCTAGTGCCTAAGAAGGATGAGGCTTGGCGAATGTGCGTGGACTGCCGAGCAATCACAACATTATCGGCATCCGATACCACGGCTGGATGACATGGTAGATGAGCTGAGTGGAGCCACGGTCTTCTCCAAGCTAGACCTCAAGAGTGGATACCACCAGCTCAGGATGAAGGAAGGTGATGAGTGGAAGACTGCTTTCAAGACAAAGCAAGGGCTCTACGAGTGGATAGTCATGCCATTCGGCATGACTAATGCCCCAAGCACCTTCATGGGCCTTATGAACCAAGTTCTTAGGGCGTACATCAGTAAGTTTGTTGTATTTTACTTTGACGACATTTTAGTTTACAGTAAATGTTTAAGGGATCACCTCACACATCTTGAGTTGGTGCTTAAAACCCTTCGACAAGAAGAGCTTTATGCCAATCTCAAGAAGTGTATCATTTGTACAGATAAACTTGTCTTCTTAGGTTTTGTTGTAAGTTCACAGGACTTACAGGTTGATGAAGAGAAGATTAGGGCCATACAAGAATGGCCAACACCGAGAAACATCAGCCAAATGAGGAGTTTCCATGGTCTGGCCAGCTTCTACAGGAGATTCGTGCCCAACATATGCAGTATTGCCTCACCATTGACGGCAGTAGTGAAGAAGAACGTGGGATTCAGCTGGAGAGAAGCTCAGGAGAAGGCATTCCAGGTCTTGAAGGACAGCCTTACGCATGCACCAGTGCTAGTCTTGCCCGACTTCAACAAGACATTTGAAGTGGAGTGCGATGCCTCTGAAATAGGCATAGGAGCGGTGCTGACTCAAGGAGGAAGGCCAGTGGCATACTTCAGTGAGAAGCTAGGTGGTGCCTCACTGAATTACCCCACTTACGACAAGGAGCTTTATGCCCTAGTCCGAGCCTTGGAGTCTTGGCAGCATTACTTGTTGTCCAAGGAGTTTGTGATCCACACTGATCACGAGACTCTCAAACACCTCAGAGGGAAAACCAATCTCAAGATGAGATATGCCAGGTGGATGGAGTTCATAGAGACCTTCCTGTGCGTCATCAAGTACAAGAAGCGCAAGGACAATGTGGTAGCCGATGCACTATCAAGGAGGTTTGCCTTGATATCCACCATGGAGGCAAAGGTCTTAGGATTCGAGCACATCAAGGACCTATATAAGGATGATCCTGACCTTGTTGAGAGCTACAAGGAGTGTGGCACTAAAAGTCATGGCAAGTTCTACATCCATGAGGGGTTCTTGTTCCGAGAGAGAAGGTTGTGCATAACACAAGGATGGTTACAGGAGCTTATCATCCGAGAAGCTCGTGGAGGAGGGCTCATGGGCCACTTCTATTGGCCACACATCGAAAGGTCAGTAGAAGCTCATTGTGCAAGGTGCATCACTTGCAAAAAGGCGAAATCCCGAGTGCACCCTCATAGGTTGTATCTCCCACTGCCCATACCTACACATCAATGGGTGGACATTTCCATGGACTTTGTTCTAGGTCTGCCCAAGATCAACCACAAAGATGCAATCTTTGTAGTGGTGGACAGATTCTCCAAGATGGCACATTTCATTCCGTGTGCCAATGTTAATGATGCCACGCAAACAGCCGAGCTGTTCTTCAGGGAGATAGTACGGCTTCATGGAGTGCCAAGGACCATCGTGTCAGACAGGGACACCAAGTTCCTCAGCCACTTCTTGAGAACCCTTTGGAGGAAGCTAGGCACGAAGCTGCTCTTCTCTACCACCTGCCATCCTCAAACCGATGGCCAAACTGAAGTAGTCAACCGGACATTGTTGACTCTTCTCAGGACTACACTAGGGAACTCCACCTGCCATTCATAGAGTTCGCATATAACCGAGCCGTGCACTCAGCAACCAAGAAGACTCCTTTTGAAGTAGTCTACGGCTTCAACCCTCTCACACCATTGGAGCAAACGCCACTGCCACCAGCAGAGATGACCAACCTCAACGGAGCATCCAAGGTGGAGTTCATAAAGAAGATACACCAGAAGGTAGCAGAGAATTTAGAGAAGAGGACTGGGCAGTACGTGACTCATGCCAACAAGGGAAGAAAGGAGGTGATTTTTCAACCAGGCGATTGAGTGTGGCTACACCTACGACAGCAGAGATTCCCCAACGCCAGGAGTTCCAAGTTGGCACCAAGAGGAGATGGACCATTCAGAGTGCTGGAGAGGATCAACAACAACGCCTACCGGATCGAGCTTCCAGGTGAGTTTAATGTGTCTAACACCTTCAACGTAACTGATTTAGCCCCTTTCCATGCAGATGAACAAGTTTTGAGGTCAAAACCTACTGAAGGGGTAGGGAATGATGGGGACATCAGGTCGTATGGCCGGCCAGGAGACCAGACTGGCCGACCAGGGAGGTTGCCCAAGACAGCTGGGCCATTTGGCGTGTCTGCCGGCCCAAGCGGTACCACCGGGCCTTCGACCAACCGGACCAACCAACACTTCCGGCAGAGAGGCCCAAACCTCCGGCCCAACTGTTGGCGATGTGGATGACACCGCCGGCCCCATTGGTGATGCCACCGCTCTGGGATCAATTTGGCCGGCTCCAATGACATTTCGGCCAGTACCTCACACAGTCCAGCCGGTACAGCCGATCCAGCCGATTGCCACCATTTCAACATCTGCACAAGAAGACTCGGACCAGATAAGCTACCAGCTTGAAGCATGCATCTTGAAGAAGTCTCTACACCAGTGGTGCCACCAGGAGCAATGACAAGGAGCAGATCAAGGGCGCTCTTCCACAAGTTCAGCTTGTGGGTCGACAAGCTCCTAGAGGATGATCGACAAAGGACCTTGGGCCAAGAGTGCAAAGAAGAGTCCAAAGGCTTCTCAACAATGCAAAGGACTTCAGAGACTTGGGCTTTTGTGGCAAGAGAGTTCATGGCCCAAAGATTCCTAACCCTACTGCAAGTCGAAGACTAGGAGCAAGGCCCGTGCATGCCACAAGGTCGGCCACCTTCCATTTCTTGGCCGAAAGGTAAGAAAGGTAAGTTTTCAAATTATATAATTGCCTCTTTCTGTTTTGCAGGGTATGATTTAGATTGTTTACATTTTTGAGTCAAAGACATTTTAGGTAGAATTCCTTTTTCGGTTATGCACTTTTGTAAGTTTTCCATTTGTGCACTTTTGTAAGTTTTCCATTTCTTTTCTTGAGTCGACCCTAGAATGTCAAGCTGTCGAGCATATTAGTAAGGCTCCTTCCAGCATTGTAGTTCGACAACCTTTTTGATAATTAATAAAGATCGAATTTTCTTTCTACAAGTTATTCTCTCAAGAGACTTGTGCGATTAGAACCTAGTTGAGACCAGACCTCCTAGCTCTAATTTTGTGATTTATCACGAGGTTCATCACCCCTCGTGTGGTTCACTTCACCCTTCCATCCATTACCAAACAGAAAACCCCCATCCAGAAGCTTAAGGTTGAGTTTCTCACCTAAACTTCTCCAAACAGCTCATGCGTGTACAGCCTTGAATCAAGACTTGTATCCTTTTGGTATCAGAGCATAAAGCTCATAAAACCAGGTTGTTTCTATCTTTTATTTAGTATTGTTTCCAGTTCTTTCATTAGTTTAAGTCGCATTCCAGAAATATAAAAAAATAACATCAAACTCCAAACCGAGTGCATCTAGCTTCTACGTGCATCACTAGGGCCTTGTACCTTTCTATGTCCCCATTGCTCTTATACTTGATGGTGAACACCCACTTGGAACTCACAGCCTTCTTGCCTTTGGGAAGTTCTTGTATATCCCATGTATGATTCCTTTCCATAGCTCCCTTCTTATCTCTTACTGCATCTAACAATTCTTTCTTGCTCTTAGCTTCTTCATAAGTACTTGGAATTTGACTGTTCAATCTTTCCAAGGAATGCTTGATGACTAGATGGCAAGAGGTCAATGGAACAAACAGTTTGTATGGGATGAGCCACGGCCTGGTTGTTGTAGAAGACCCTAGTGCTTACCCAATTGGATGGGTCTTTCCTAAGTCTAGTACTCCTCCTTAGTTGCTGAACAGGTGGTGCAGCCTCCTCTACAACCGTTTCCTCAACCATTTGGTGAATAGGTTCCTCTATACCCACTTCCAAGTCGTCTTGTTCTTGGTTTTGGGCCATAGCTTCTTCTTGGATTGGAGTTGGTTCTTGAGTTACCGCACCTTGTTCATTCTCTTGGGTATCTTGTGAACTTCTTGGGGTTCTTGCTTCTTCTTGTTTTGAATCCTTTGGCACATCATTTCCCAAATGATTCAAGAGAAACCTCAAACTCGTAGCCAAATCAGAAGGTGACCTTGAGAGATCCTTCAATCCTTCCCAATCTTTCTGATCATTATAGCTTCGTTCTTCTATGAACTTGACATCTCTAGACACATATGTCCTGTTGTTGCTCGGATCATAACACTTATAACCCTTTTGTGTTGTCGAATATCCAAGGAACATACACTTGATGCTCTTTGCCTCCAACTTGTTTCTTAGATCACCTGGAACATACACAAAGCACACACACCCAAATACACGTAAATGATCAATGGAGGGTTTAGTTTTATTGTGTACCTCAAATGGGGATATGTCTTGCAAGACTTTGGTTGGAATCCGATTGATGAGGTAGCAAGCAACTAAGACTGCATCTCCCCCAAAAACTTTTAGGAACATTGGTATGAAACATCATGGATCTTGCTACTTCCATTAAGTGTCGGTTCTTGCTTTCAGCAACTCCATTTTGTTGTGGTGTGTGTGGGCAGCTAGTTTGATGTAGTATTCTATGTTTGTTTAAGTGAGCTTTGAATCTTTGACTTGTGTATTCTCCTCCATTATCTGATCTTAACACTTTGATCTTGGCATTGAATTGATTAGTAACATAATTATGAAAGTTTATAAATGCCTCATAAACCTTATCTTTATATGGAAGTAATGTAACCCATGTATATTTCGATTTCTCATCTATAAAGGTCACAAAATATTTATTCCTATCTCTAGACATGTAAGGTGAGGTCCAAACATCGGAATGTACTAAATCAAAGCAATGCTCATAAATTGTAGACGATTTAGGGAAAACAACACGACAATGTTTGCCAAGGATACAAGCCTCACAAGCTGAGTGATCATAAGCAACATTATGCATTATTAAGCTTAAAGCACGAGCATGAGGATGTCCTAATCTAGCATGCCATAAGAAATCTTTATTAGCAAAAGCACAGGATTTGAAAGCTAAGAAATCTGAATTGCTTGGAGGAGTGTCCTCAAGAACATAGAGCTCATCTTGAGTCCTACCACTTACAAGTATCTTACCACTCTTAATATCGTGAAAATAAACATTGTTAGGTCCAAAAGTAACATTGCAATTCAGGTCTTTAGTAGCCCTTTTGACCGAAACTAGGTTAGACTTAAACTTAGGTACAAAGAAAGCATTACTTTCTTTGTGAAATAGTATTAATTTTCCGGTTCCTTCAATTGGAATACCCTTACCATCAGCTATAGTTACTTTTTGTAGACATGGTTCAATGTTCTTTAACAACCTAGCATTGCTAATCATATGGTGAGAAGCACCCGAATCCACTACCAACTTATGATCCGGTTTATCAAGCAATTTATGGGAGTAGAGTGTGATACCAGAGAGTTTTGAGGCATAGACCTTGATGAGATCCTCCAAGTCACTCTTCTCAATATACTCCATGGATACATTCATAGCTAGCTCCCCTCCTTGGCTGGATGAACTTGCCGGTTCAGTCACAATCTGTTGAGAGATGTTAGCCTTTGAATCCTTGAACCGGTTTGGCTTGAGATGAGGATGAAGTATCCAGAACTTGTCCTTGATGTGGCCATTCCTCTTAAAATGTTCACACATCACACTCTTCCTGTCCTCTTGCTTAAACACGCTCTTGTTGGCCATGACTAGTTCTCCTTTTCCACCAAACAAACCAATGTTGCCTTGCTCCTTTTGAGTCTGTGAGCACACCTCTTCGAAATCAGGGAGTTTTGGCTCTCTTAGGATGGACTTAATCACATCCTTAAAGGCTGGATTTAGGTTGAGAAGGAGCCCAAATATCTTGTCTTGTTCCTTCCTTTCATTAAGCACCTTTGGATCCATATAACTTGGTCTCAACATGTCAAGCTCGGACCATGTTGACTGGAACTTGCCTAGGAACTTTGTGAACTCCATATCCTCTTGGTGTAGATCATTGAGATCCTTCTTAACCTCATACACACGGCTGAGGTTTGAAACATCCACATACACCCTCTTGAGAGTCTCCCAAAGAGACTTGGTGGTTTCACAATATAAATAAGCTTCAAGTATGGATGGGTCCAATGAATTTTGGAGGAATCCAAGGACTGATTGATCTTCTTGGAACCACCTAGCTTCTTCTTTTCTTGTTGCCTCATCCTTCTTCTCCTTTGGATCGTCTATAGTTGGAGTATTATCCTCCAAGATGTGATTCCAAAGTCCTTTGCCCCAAATGGCTGTCTTGATGGTTCTTGACCATAATGTGTATTTCAAGCCTTTGAGAACTACTGGTATCACCGTAGGTTTCAGGCTGGAACTAATTTGAATTGTATCCTCCATTGTTAGGCTTTGAAGATCTCAAAGGAGGCAGCTTTTATGGTTGAATAAAACTGAGAGTTTTTAGTTTAAAGGCTGAGACTATTTTGACAGAATTTTAGATTAGAAATTGAGAGATTTAAGTAGAAAAGATAAGAGAATGATCTTATGCCCGATACCATGTAAGAATATTAAGATTAAAGAGGAGAAATGTGAAGAATTGAATCTGGAAACTCAAAGAGAAGCATGAGAAAATGAGAAATGTCTAAGACTTCTTGAGAAAAATGTACTAAGAGTTAAATCATACATTGAGTCTTTACAACCCTTTTATAGAGCATTTACAATGTGAACACAAAAGAAAACGAATTCAAACTTTTGGATGAGCTTGAATAGAGGAGCAGCTTCTCAACAACCAATGAGAAGAGAGGGGAAGAGTTGCAAACTGTCTCATGAACGTTTGGGTTTGGTTACCAAGGTTGTGTGCAGCAGGCATGACTGTTTGGTGTGGTTACCAAGACTGTGTGCAGCATTGACATGTCTTTTTCACCTTGATTCTTCTCCCAAGGCAGCTATTTAACCATTTTAACCATGTTAATAATAACTCCCTCCTTTTTTCCCCTTGTTATTTAAACTGAATTTTCGTGCTCACACTTGTCTTGTAAGTCAAGATAAGTCTTATTTGATTTTCCTATGTCAATACACGTTAAGATAGATCAATTTTCTATATTATAAAAATTTAACACCGAAATAGCATAGAAAATGACACGAATCAAATGCTCACGATAAGCTAGCTCAATTTTCTATATTGTTAGAAAATTTAAGAGCAAATAGCTACGTCAAAGCCTCCAAGTAATCCAATCTATCCCAACCTCCGTGATGCCATGCATTATGCTTCATTTATAAGCTTTTACTAAAACAGCACCAATGATCAGTTTAGAATGATTATTTTAACTTTCTGTTCCACTTACATGTCTGCACTAAATAATCTTTAACTTTTGATTTAGAGCTCAAAATGACTTGAGTCCAACACCCACGTTAAACTAGCTCAATTTTCCATATTGTGACATTATTCCAGACTGAAAAAGCTACTAAAAAACTTCCAAGTAATCCAATGTATCCTAAAATGCGTGATGCTATATATTATGCTTCATTTATAATCTTTTACTTAATGAGCACGAATTATCAGTTTAGAATGATTATTTTAACTGGCCGATCAACTTGACAAATAGCTCAATTTTCCATATTGTGACAACAATTGAGACTGAAAATGTTACAAAAAACCTCTTAGTAATCCATTGTATCCCAAACTGCGTGATGCCATACATTATCATTTTAGAATGGTAATTTTAACTAACTGATCAACTAACATATCCGTACTAAATCGTATTCAACTTTTGATTTATATCTCAAAATGACATGAGTACAACACCCACGTTAAGCTATCTCGATTTTCCATATTGTGACAACATATGACTCTAAAAGAGCTAAGAAAAAGCTTCCAACTAATCCAATGTATCCCAAACTGCATGAAGCCATCCATTATGCTTCATTTATAAGCCTTTACTCAAGTAGCACAAATGATCAGTTTCGCATGATCATTTTAACTGGTCGATCAATTTGACATTTCCGCACTAAATCGTCCCTAACTATTAATTTAGAATTCTGAATGACACGAATTCAACGCCCACGTTAAGCTAGCTTAATTTTCTACATTGTAACAAAATTTAAAACTGAAATAGTTACAAAAAAGCCTCCAAGTAATCCAATCTATCCAAAACTGCATGATCCCATGCATTATGCTTCATTAATAAGGCTTTACTCAAGGAGCACCAATGATCAGTTTATAATGATCATTTTCACTAGCTGATAAACTTGACATGTCCGCACTAAATCATCTTTAAATTTTGATTGAGAGCTCAAAATGACATGACTCCAATACCCACGTTAAGCAAGCTCAATTTTCCATATTACGACAGCATTTGAGGCTGAAAGAGCTACTAGAAAGCTTCCAAGTAATCGAATGTATCCCAAACTGCGTGATGCCATGGATTATGCTTCATTTATAAGCCTTTACTCAAGGAGCACCAATGATCAGTTTAGAGTGATCATTTTAAGTAGCCGATCAACTTGACATATCTGCACTATATTTTATGTAACTATTGATTTAGAGTTCAGAATAATACAAATCCAACGCCGATGTTAAGCTAGCTCAATTTTCTATATTGTAACAATATTTGAGAGTGAAAGAGTTACGAAAAAAGCCTCCAAGTATTCCAATGTAACCTAAACTACATGATGCCATGCATTATGCTTTATTTATAAGCCTTTACTCAAGGAGCACCAATGATAAGTTTAGATTTGTTGCATTTTTTTGTGATTTCCAGGGTTGTGCTTGTGTTCGCGGTTTATTTTGTTGCATTTTTTTGGTGATTTCCACCATTGTGCTTGCGTTCGCGCTTTATTTTGTTGCATTTTCTATTTCCTATATTATTTTCGAAGCAGACTTCTCTACAGAAGTCTGGTTCTTATTTTATTTTCGATGCAGTCTTCTCTCGAGAGAAGTCTGTTTCATAAGTTATTTTCGAAGCAGACTTCTCTAGAGAGAAATCTGCTTCCTATTTCATGCACACCAATATATTATTCTGTTTAACTGTTTTTTCGTCATTGCAGTATTCAAAATGGACAAAGATAGTCTCCCAATTTGCCTCTTTACAAAAGACACTGAGCCACCCCCACAGAAAAGCATCGAATATCATTCTTGTGATGCTGAGCTCATGTCTGCACTTGAGGCTACTCTCCATGCCGATGAATGGGAGTACTTATGCAGTTCTCCTCTCGGTGTATGCCTTTAATTGTACAAGTTGGATTTCGCATAGGCTTCTAGGCTTGTGCACCACATGCTCACCTTCCAGCTTCTCTCTACTGCCAAATACAAGATTTGGTATTTGATTGGTGATAATCCGGTAAGGTTCTCCCTTAATGAGTTCGAGCATTTGGCTGGGTTGAACTGCAAATATGACGATAGTTTAGCTAAAGAGCCAGATATTAAAGTCACGATCACTACAAGAAAACATTAATATTTCCGACAGCATTTCTAATGGAAATAAAACCGTCGAAAATTTCCAATGCCAAAGCGTCGGTTTTCCAACGGAATACCAAGAGAAATTAGTTCGTTGGTGTTCCATCGGTAATTCCCGACGCTTGTAATCCCATCGGAAAATCAATGGTAAAACCTGACGGCTTTCCATCCGTTTTCCAACAAACCCGTTGGCACCGTGACATCTTCTAGAAACCATCAGAAATTTCCGACGCTATTCAGACCGTCGGGATATTTCCGATGACTTTCCAAAGGAATGTTGTTTTTACTATCTTTCTGGAATCCATCGGGAATATACCGATGGGCTGAGGTCGAGTATCAACGGTTAGTCATCGGAAACCATCTGAAATCCATCAGAAAAGGAAGAATAATCTATTAAAATTTTGTGATTATCCAGTAGTGGTCGGAAACCGTCGAAAATCCATCGAAAATGGAAAAATAATCTATTCAAAATTTGTGATTACCTGTCGTGGTCGGAAACCGTTGGAAATGGGAATATTATTAAAAATAATCTATTAAAAATTTGTGATTATCTATTAAAAATTTATAATAATCTCTTAAAAATTCGAAATAATTTTTTAAAAAATTCGTGATAATCTTGTAATTTTCAATATAAATACGCTATGTTCTTTCACCATTTTACCAAAACAAAAAATCTTAAAAAATGTCTTATTCGGGTTCTTATGAGTATTTTCTATCGTAGATGGATAAACCTCGGTATGATTCAACTACGGGGGAAATGACTTATGAATTTGCGCAAGGTGTTGAAGAGTTCATGACATTTTCATCAAACAATAGCATGCCATCGGAATATGGTAAACTGTATTTTCCGTGTATTAAATATTGAAATCATAGATTAATCTCTGTTAGAAAAGTACGTAATCCTTTGTATAGGACTGGATTTATGCCGGGTTACAGAATTTGGTATTCACATGGAGAAACTGATGCAACAATGCAACATTATGGTAGTACTTCAAAAAGGTTAGATAGTACTAATGTTTGGGTAGAGGAATTGGCATCACAAGTTGATACAAACGGAGGTACTGTTCAGATGGTGAATAAACGGAGGTACTGTTCAGATGGTGAATAAACGGAGGTACTGTTCAGATGGTGAATAAATGGAGGTACTGTTCAGATGGTGAATAAACGGAGGTACTGTTCAGATGGCTTCACAAGTTGATATAAACTTGTACCTGGTCTTGGATTGTCATATCAGATGATCGATGTATGTATTGACAACTGCATGATCTATTGGAGAAATGATGAAAACCGCATGAAGTGCCGATTTTGTCACAAACCTCGATTTCAAGAGACAAGCAGCAGAGTACCTATTCCGCATTAGCGGATGTGGTATTTGCCATTAACAGAGAGGTTAAAGAGGTTATATCAATCTAAACACACGGCAAAACCTATGAGATGGCATGCATAACATAATTCGAATGGAGAAATTATGCATTCCTTGGATGCAGAAGCATGGAAACATTTTCAACAGGTTTATCCTAGTTTTGCATATGAGCCTAGAAACGTATACCTCGGATTATCTACAGATGGATTTAAGCCTTTTGGGAAGCATGGAAGGCAATACTCGTTTTGGCCAGTTATCATGACACCTAATAATATTCCTCCTTCGTTGTGCATGAAACGAAAATTTTTGTTTCTAACAATTCTCATCCCCGGTCCAGAGCATCCTAAACGATCGCTTGATATTTTCTTGTAGCCACTAATTCATGAGTTAAAAATATTGTGGAAAAATGGTGTCGAAGCATTCGATGTTTCCAACCAACAAAACTTCTTGATGCGAGCAGTACTTATGTGGAACATAAGTGATTTTCTAGCATATGGTATGTTATCAGGATGGTCGACGCATGGAAGATTAGCATGCCCATATTGTCAACATCCAACTAAAACACGGACGAGAGACTAGTTGGTTCGATTGTCATCGTCGATTTCTACCACAAGATTATCCATATCGCCGGACTACGACATTGTTTAGGAAAAACAAAAAAACTTTTTGATGGTCCACTTCCTATTCTTGACGGGAATTATATGATGACTCAACTTAGAGATTTTGGTGCTGAGAGAACGGCTTCATGTGGAGATAACGGACATTACCCAGTTGATGGTTGTGGCGAATACCATAATTGGCACAAGAAGAGCATTTTTTTGCCATTTACCATATTGGAAGAACCATTTGTTGCGTCAAAATCTAGATGTTATGCACATTGAGAAGAATTTTTTCGACAACATAATGAATACCGTTCTAAATGTGCAAGGAAAAACAAAAGATAATTTGAAAGCTAGATTGGATTTGCCGGATATTTGTTCCTGGATGGAACTATATGTAATGTCAAATGGAAAATCATTGTCTCCCGCATTCCGGTTGGATGCGCATGCAAAAGATGAATTCTTTGACTGGATTAAGCATAGTGTCAAATTTCCAGATGAATACGCATGTAATCTTCGTAATTGTGTCGATACTATTGAAGGAAAATTATCAGGGATGAAAAGTCATGATTGTCATGCAAAGACTATTCCCATTTGCCTTAAGCGATCTTCTGCCTAAAATTATCTACGGAGCAATTGCTGGTACGTTTACATTATTTCATATATAAATAATCATAATTTCATATAATATATGATATTAACCTTTTTTATGTAGGGATTGGTGCTTTTTCCGAGATGTATGTACAAAATCACTTAGTGCAGACGATATCCAAAATTTGGAGGAAAAAATACCGGTTCTCATTTGTAACCTCGAGAAAATATTTCCACCAGCGTTTTTTTTATGTTATGGAGCATCTTTCGATTCAACTACCTAAAGAAGCAGCGCTTGGAGGACATGTTCAGTACCGATGGATGTATCCTTTTGAGAGATATATTTTCAGCTAAAAATAAAGTTAAAAATCTTGCCAGAGTTGAAGGTTCAATCGTCGAACAAAGTATTAATGAAAAAACATCTAACTTCGCCAGATACTATTTTCCATCGCACGTCCAAACAAAAAATAGACGACCTGCATGACATGATGATGCAGGAGAAAAACTAACCTATCCAGTGTATGTGCCAAAAATATTTGCACAAATTGGACGTTTAAGTGGAAAAGAGAAGACGCGATGCCTATCAGAGGAGGAACACAATCATTTGCATTTGTATATTTTGACAAATTGCGATGACGTTTTGGAATATGAAAGGTACATTCAATTAAATTTTGTTTTTAATTGTTATTATTATTTATTGTTAATTATTTTGTTCATAATTAATAGGATATACATGGAACAAATACGTGTTCATTATTCAGATTACACAGAGAATGAGTTGGTCGAACTTAAAAAAGCGAATTTGCAAGATGGTTGCATTTTTATGTTAGTGTTAACACAATTATGTAATTTTCAATAATAGTTTTCCTATATATATATAATTAACTACATTCAATTATTTTGTAGGTTATTACAGGTCCTTCTAAGGGGATAACGTTTCCCACGCGGTTAGTTGAGTTGGTGAGTGTTCGTACATTTACTACAAAATCTTATCCAATGTACTGCACTCGTAGATATGCTTTTAAGAGTCATCGCAAAGGAAACTCACAAACAACTAGTAATTATGATGTATCATCTCAATCGGGAGAAATTGACTTAATGCTTCTTCCTTAGTGTATTATATATATATATATATAGATATCCATAGTCTTTCTGTTCAGTACGCGGTTGATCCTAAATACTTAAATAGCTTGATTTGGCAAGTTCGGATCATGTGTTTGAACCCAAGTACTCAGCTGTAGAGATTAAATAATCATGTTTAATTGTTTGAAAATCTATCAATATACTGTTCGGTTTAACATCGGTTTTTATGTTAGGGGAACTAATTTATTTTTCAAGCATTTTGTTGCACTTTTGGATGCTTATATGTTTTTGCTAGAGTTCTCTTCAGTGAGCATCATCTTCAATGAGCATTAACGATGATGGATAAGCAAAAAATGATTTAAACCATTACTTTTAGAATTTGGTCATTTTTAGAATTCTATATTTGTAAAAGAATAGATGTTTAAATGTTATAAATGAAAATGATCTATATTCGTATAGTTATACATACACAGTTGTACTTTGTTATATTTATAAAAACTTATAAGACGTGTTGTCTTTATTGTATTGTATGAGTATTTTTTGTTGCGTTATATGAATATTTTTTTTGTCACTGATGTACAACGGGCCGACCCAATATCCCAATATCTTCATATGAAGATTTACCACCCTCCTACGAGTGATGGTGGAGTCGAACTCCACACCTTTAAGATGGACGAAGAGGTGGTACAACCATTAGATCACTTACTCCTCCCGATTGTATGAGTATTTATTTTTTTAAATGTATGAAAGCAAAAGTTAATTTAAAATAATAATCAATTATGTTTAAATTTTGAGGTGTCGTAACGTAATTACATTAGTTTTTCATTTAATGTATCATAAACGCCGTAAACTTTGATAGGAAGTCTACTTTGATATCATAAACAGCGAAGTCTACTTTGATATGAATAAACGCCGAAAACTTCTTGGAAAAGTGTACTTCAGCCGGAATAAACTGTTTTTCTCACCAAAGCATACTTCGCGAAGTCTTCGACCTTTATTCCTATCAAAGCAGACTTCTCCGAGAAGTTTGCTTTGATCGGAATAAACGCCGAAGACTTCTCGGAAAAATCTGCTTCAGCAGGAATAAACTGTTTTTCTCACCAAAGCAGACTTCGCGAAATCTTCGAAGTTTATTCCTACCAAAGCAGACTTATCGTAGAAGTCTACTTCTCGGAGAAGTCTACTTCACCCGGAATAAACTGTTTTTCTCCCCAAAGAAGATTTCACGAAGTCTACGACGTTTATTCCTATCAAATTAGACTTCTCCGAGAAGTCTACTTTGATAGGAATAAACACCGAAAACTTCTCGGAGAAGTCTGCTTCAGCCGGAATAAACTATTTTTCTCACCAAAGCATACTTTGCGAAGTCTTCGACCTTTATTCCTATCAAAGCAGACTTCTCGGAGAAGTTTGCGTCAGCCGGAATAAACTATTTTCTCCCCAAATCAGACTTCGAAACGTCTCCGGCGTTTACTCCGATCAAAGAAGACTTCTCCGAGAAGTCTGCTTTGATCATAATAAACGCCGAACACTTCTCGGAGAAGTCTGCTTCAGCCGGAATAAACTGTTTTTCTCACCAAAGCAGACTTCGCGAAGTCTTCGATTTTTATTCCTACCAAAGCAGAGTTCTCGGAGAAGTCTGGTTTGATTGGAATAAACATCGAAGACTTCTCGCAGAAGTTTGCTTCATCCAGAATAAACTGTTTTTCTCCCCAAAGCAGATTTCGCGAAGTCTACGACGTTTATTCCTATCAAAGAAGACTTCTCCGAGAAGTCTGCTTTGATCGGAATAAACGCCGAAGATTTCTCGGAGAAGTGTGATTCAGCTGGAATAAACTGTTTTTCAAACCAAAGCAGACTTCTCGGAGAAGTCTGATTTAGTGAGAAAAATAGTTTATTCTGGTTAAAGAGAGATTTATTCCGATTAAAGCAGAATTCGAGCAGACTACTTTTACAGAGAAGACTTCGAGAAGTCTGCGGTCGTAATCTGTTCGACCAGACGACGTCTTGCAGCTCTTCTAGCGTCTGGGTTGTGGGAACCTGTGCTGTGCTTCTTGGTTGAAATTGCGTAACTAAATTAACTGAAAAATATAACCTAAGCCAAAACATGAAAACTAACCTTCGATCTTGATTTTTATATATGCGACTTAAATGATGACCGATATAGACTCACAGAAGCTTGTATTAACAGATAATAATGAAATTTTGCAAAGTTGGAAGCTTCTGAATGTAGTGTGAAGAGAGAAATTGGAAGAAAATGTGAGAGAAAATGAAAGAGGCTGAGATGAATGAGATTTGATGAAAGAATAGAGGTATGATGATGGGTGTGTCGATGGAATTAAGAGCTCTCAACAACCACGACAATGGTGGTTGTGTGCAATGAAGAAGATGACATTTTCATAATATTTTTGAAAAATTTGTTCATAATGGTCTTTTTGTTGTTTTTTTTAAGTTAATGGCAAAGTTGTAAATAAAGTTATTGTTGAAGGATAAAAAAGAGATAGAAAGTTAGTTTTGCAAAAAAAAGTTTAAGTAGTTAAATTTGCAATTGAAGATAAATTTTAGGTCAATTTTGCAAATGACCCTTGTTAAAAACAAGTAATCTTTCCTCATACACGAATATGGTGGCAAGTTATATGGAATGATAATCACCGGCCATAATGAATGATTTCGAGACATCCCAAATGTATTGAACATTTTGAGATTCAACAGAAAATCTTGGATGTAGATATTCAAAAATTTTCCACTCTGCAACATCAGACAGATGTCATCTTCTACTTCATGCTCTACGTAGCACCTCATTGCTTCAGCGGTTTTCTTGCTTTGATACATTCTCTTAAGTTTGTCGCCTAAAAGTAAATACTACATAAGACTGAAATGTATGCTCGTCTGGCCCGTGCTTGGCTTATAACGGGGGGGAATCGCAAAATTCACATTTTTCCCATTTTTCATCTTCTTTACAAAAGATCATACAATTGTGAACACACGCGTCAATTGTATAAAATGAGAGCCTTAAATTTCGCATCAATTTTTGGTTTCATCATATGAATCCGTTGATTGATTCTCCTTGGGCAAATATTCAGTAAACAGTTCCGCCCAAGAGTCCATGCATTTTTCAGGTAGATTAAAATCAGACGTAATGTTCATGAACCGAGCAGTAAAGATAACTGTGAGTGCCCTTCTTGACAACCATCATACAATGGATTTTTTCGTAGCTTCTAACATGTTGTAAAATTTTTGTGGTTCTGAACTTGGTTCTTCTACATTACTAAATTCTTCCTCATGCTGAGTATAGTACTCATCAGTCGTATTCTCACGAAATACATCCGTCACCATTTCAACATATCTATTACCGGATGTACCTATTATTTCTTCACTTCCACATGTAGCTCCCTGATTTCTATGGACATCATCAACCCGACTACTCATGCCTAACTAAACATTAAGTTCTTCTCCATGTTTATACCCAATATAATAATTTGGCATAAATCCTCGACTATATAGATGATTCCAAATTTTGCATCTTGGAAAAAATTTATCATTTTTGCAACTAATACAAGAACAGAAAACCTTACCTCCGCTACTTTGAGCTATTGGTTGAATACTTGAAAAGTTAATGAACTCCTTCATGCCTTGTGCAAAGTACGCCGATATATTTTTTGATTGATTATAAATCCTTTTATACATCCAATCTCTCGAATTATTGTAATTTCCCAACATGTTTGAAGTTTTTTTTCTTTTGATTCTACAAATGAAAGAATGAGACATGGGGGCATATATATATATATAAGATTTTCACACTACTTTGCCACTACTTTGCCACTACTTTGCAACTACTTTGCTACCACAATACTATGGTCGCTTATTTGTAGGTATACCTATACCACACACATGATTTTCATGTTGTGGCTTTGCCACCACTTTCTGACTAAAGAGCCACTCCCACCTTGGTCACAAATTGCACGCATTTTTCCGACCAATATTCGACCAACAAGTGGCTCTACCACACGTAGTTGCTAATCAATCGCAAATGGGCGACTGATTAGCTGCTGCCAGTGCTGTTCGCACATTAGTCGCATATTGGATGCAAAATAGTTGCATATTGCGACCTATATGCGACTACTATTTTTAGTTCCAAAATTGTGACCAATATGCGACTACTACTCTGTAATCGCAAATTAGTCACAAAATAGTGGCAAAAGTAGCTACAAATTTTACGACTACATAAGTGGTCGCAAAATGCAATGCCATTTTGGCAGTTTTCTTGTAGTACATGCATTATGCCTCATTTACAGGACTTTACCCAAGCATCACCAATGATCAGTTTACAATGACCATTTTAACTGGCCGATCAACTTGACATGTCCGCATTAAATCATCTATAACTTTTGTTTAGAGTTCAAAATGACACGAATCCAATTTCCACATTAATTTAGCTCAATTTTATATATTGTGACAAAATTTAAGATTGAAATATCATTAACAAAGCCTCCAAGTAATCCAATTTATCACAAACTGCGTGATGCCATCCATTATGATTCATTTCTAAACCTTTCATCAATGAGCACCAATGATCATTTTAGAATGATCATTTTAACTAGTTGTTCAACTTGAAATTTCCTCACTAAATCATCTTTAACTTTTGATTTAAAATTCAAAATGACATGAGTCCGACGCCCAAGTTAAGGCAGCTTAATTTTCCATATTGTGATAATATTTGAGACTTAAAGAGCTACGAAAAAGCCTTCAACTAATCTAATATATCCCAAACTGCGTGATGCCATGCATTATGTTTTTTAAAAGTATTTACTCAAGAAGCAACAATGATCAGTTTAGAATGATCATTTTAACTGGCCGATCAACTTCATATGTCCGCAATAAATCGTTCGTAAGTTTTGGTTAGAGTTCAGAACGACACGAATCCAACGCCTACATTAAGCTAGCTCAATTTTCTATATTGTGATAGTATTTGAGACTGAAAGAGTTACGACAAAGACTCCATATAATCCAATTTATCCCGATTTTTATGATGCCATACATTATGCTTCATTTATAAGCCTTTCTTGAAGGAGCATCATTGATCAGTTTAGAATGACCATTTAACTGGCCGATCAAGTTGACATTTATGCACTAAAACGTCTGTTACTTTTGATTTAGAGTTCGAAATGACACAAAAACAAAGCCCACGTTAAGCTAGCTCAATTTTCTATATTGTGACAAAATTTAAGACCAAAATAGCCCAGACCAAGCCCCCAAGTAATGCAATATATCCCAAACTGTATGATACCATGCATATTACTCCATTCGTAAACCTTTGCACAATGAGCAGCAATGATCAGTATAGAATTATCATTTTAACTAGCCGATCAACTTGACATGTCCGCACTAAATCCAACGCCCACGTTAACCTAGCTCAATTTTATATTTTTTGACAAACTGTAACACCGAAATAGATATGGAAAAGCCTTCAAATAATCCAATCTATCCTAAACTGTGTGTTGCAATGCATTATGCTTCATTCATAAGCCTTTAGTCAAGCAGCACTAATGATCAGTTTGGAATGATCAGTTTAAAATGATCACTTTAACTGGTCAATCAACTTGACATGTATGCACTAAATCGTCGTAACCTTTTATTTAGAGTTCATAATGACATGAATCTAATGCCGACGTTAAGCTAGCTCAATTTTCTACATTGTTACAAAATTGAAGACCAAAATAACTACGACATAGCCGCCAAGTAATCCAATCTATCAAAAACTGCGTGATGCCATGCATTATGCTTCATTTGTAATACTTTGCGGAATGAGTACCAATGATTAGTTTAGAATGATTATTTTAACTAGCCTTTAAACTTGTCATGTCCGCACCAAATCGTCCATAACTTTTGATTTAGAGTTTAGAGTGACACAAACACGCCCAAGTAAAGCTATCTCAATTTGTTATATTGTGACAAAATGTAAGACCGAAATAGGTACGACAAAGCCTCCAAGTAACCCAATCTATCAAAAACTGCGTAATGCCATGCATTATACTTCATTTACACGTCTTTACTCAATTAGCACCAAAGTCAGTTTGGAATTATCATTTTAACTTGCTGATCAAATTGACATGTCCGCACTAAATCGTCATTAACTTTTGATTTAGAGCTCAAAACGACATGAGTCCAACGCCCACATTAAGCTAGCCCAATTTTCCATATTGTGAAAACATTTGAGACTAAAAGAGCTACGACAAAGCCTACAAGTAATCCAATATATCACAAACTGCGTGATGCCATGCAATCTGCTTCATTTGTAATCCTTTTCTCAATGAGCACGAATGATCAGTTTATAATGATCATTTTAACTTGCCGATCAACTTTTCATCTCCGCACTAAATCATCCGTAACTTTTGATTTGGAGTTCAAAGTGACACTTATCCAACATCAAAATATCCGAATACATGTCTTGTTTTTTTAATAATCCATATTTAAAGCAATAAAATACTATCGTTCCATAGCTAGCTCTTCTATATTGTGACAAATTTTAAGACCGAAATAGCTATGACAAAGACTCCAAATAATCCAATCTATCCCAACTGTGTGATGCCATCCATTATTCTCCATTTATACGACATTACTCAATGAGCACCAATGATCATTATAGAATGATCATTTTTACTAGGCCATCAACTTGACATGTACGCACTAAATCCTCCGCAACTTTTGATTTAGATTTCAAAATGACATGAATCATACGTCCACGTTAAGCTCGCTCAATTTTCTATGTTGTGGCAACATTTGAGACTGAAAGAGCAACCACAAAGTCTTCAAGCAACCCAATCTATCCTAAACTGTGTGATGCCATGCAGTATGCTTCATTTATAAGCCTTTAGTCAAGAAGCACTAATGATCAATTGAGAATGTCAGTTTAGAATGATTGCTTTAACTGGCCAATCAACTTGACATGTATGCACTAAATCATCCATAAATTTTTATTTCTAGTTCAATATGACATGAATCCAATGCCGACGTTAAGCTAGCTAAATTTTCTACATTGTTACAAAATTTATGACTAAAATAACTTTGAGAAAGCCGTCAAGTAATCTAATCTATCCCAAACTACGTGATGCCATGCATTATGCTTCATTTGTAAACCTTTGCTCTAAGAGCACCACTGATCAATTTAGAATGATCAAGTTAATTGGCTGATCAGTTTGACATGTCCGCACTAAAACGTCTTTAACATATGATTCAAAGTTCAGAATGACACGAATCCACGCCCATGTGAAGCAACACATTAGGCTTCATTTATAAGTCTTTACTCAATGAGAATCAATGATCAATTTAGAATGATCGTTTTAACTGGCAGATTTACTTGACATGTATGCTTTAAATCATCCATAACTTTTGATTTAGAGTTCAGAATGACACGAATCTAACGTTCACGTTAAACTAGCTCAATTTTCTATATTGTGACAACATGTGAGAGTGAAAGAGCTACCACAAGCATTCAAGTAATCCAATATATCGCAAAATTTGTGATGCCATGCATAATACATTCATCATTGGTGCTTCATGGCCGATCAACTTGACATGTCTGCACTAAATCATCCGTAACTTTTGATTTGAAGCTCCGAATGAAACGAACCCAACGCCCATGTTTAGCTAGTTCAATATTCTATAATGTGACAAAAGTTAAGACCTAAATAGGTACGACAAACCCTCCAAGTAATCAAATCTATCCCAAATTGCGTGATGCCAAGCATTATACTTCATTTATACCCCTTTACTCAATGAGCATCAATAATCAGTTTAGAATGATCATTTTAACTAGCTAATCAATTTGACATGTACGCACTATATCGTCTTTAAATTTTTATTTGGATCTCCAATTGACATGAATCCAACGCCCACATTAAGCTAGCTAAATTTTCAATATTGGGACAACATTTGAGACTAAAAGAGCTACTACAAAGCCTCCACGTAATCTAATGTATCCAAAACAGCATGACGCAATGCATTACGCTTCTTTTATAAGTCTTTATTCAATGAGTAACAATGATGAGTTTAGAATGATCTTTTTAACTAGCAGATCAACTTGACATGTATGCATTAAATCATCCGTAACTATTGATTTAGATTTCAGAATGACACGAATCCAACGCCCATGTTAAACTAGCTCAATTTACTATATTGTGATAACATTTGAGAGTGAAAGAGCTAGCACAAAGCCTTCAAGTAATCCAATGCATCCCAAACTCTGCGATGCCATGCATTATGCTTTATTCATAAGCCTTTACTACAGGAGCACCAATGATCAGTTTAGAATGATAACTTTAATTGGCCGATCAACTTGACATGTCCACACTAAATCGTCCGTAACGTTTGACTTAGAGACCACCGGCTATGGTCGCAAAGTGATCACACAATCCAGTTTTTGTGACCACTTTGTGACCACATACGTGGTCGTAAGGCTTTGCTTTCTTATAGTAAAAGGCTTATAAATGAAGCATAATGCATGGCATCCCGCAATTTGGGATACATTGGATTACTTGCAGGCTTTTTGTAGCTCTTTGAGTGTCAAATCTTATCACAATATGGCAAATTAAGCTAACATAACGTGGATGTTGGATTCGTGTCATTCTGAACTCTAAATTAAAAGTTACATACGATTTAGTGCGTACATGTCAAGTTGATCGCCAGTTAAAATTATCATTCTAAACTGATCATTGGTGCTGCTTGAGTAAAGGCTTATAAATGAAGCATTATGCATGGCATCACGCTGTGTGGGATACATTGGATTACATGGAGGCATTTCGTAGCTTTTTCAGTCTCAAATGTTGTCACAATATGGAAAATTGAGCTAGCTTAACGGGGGTGTTGGATTCGTGTCATTTTGAACTTTAAATCAAAAGATACGTATGACTTAGTGTGGACATGTCAAGGTTATTGGCCTCTTAAAATGATCATTCTAAACTTATCATTGGTTCTCCTTGAGCAAAGGCTTATAAATGAGGCATAATGCATGGCAACCCACAGTTTAGAATAAATTGGATTACTTGGAGGCTTTTTCGTAGCTCTTTCTTTCTCAAATGGTGTCACAATATAAAAAACTAAGCTAGCTCAACGTGCAGGTTGGTTTCGTGTCATTCTGAACTCTAAATCAAAAGTTACGGATGATTTAGTGCGGACATGTCAATTGATCGGCCAGTTAAAATGATGATTCTAAACAGATCATTGGTGCTCCTTGAAATAGAGTTATAAATGAAGCATAATGCATGGCATCACGAGTTTTGGGATATATTGGATTGCTTGGAGGCTTTGTCGTAGCTCTTTCAATCTCAAATGTTGTCACAATATTGAAAATTGAGCTAGCTTAACGTGGGCATTGGATTCATGTCATTCTGAACTCTAAATGAAAAGTTACGGACGACTTAGTGCGGATATTTTAAGTTTACCGACCAGTTAAAATTATCATTCTAAATTGATCATTGGTGCTCGAGTAAAAGGCTTATAAATGAAGAGTAATACATTGCATCATGCAGTTTGGAATAGATTGGATTACTTGGACGCTTTGTCGTAGCTATTTCGGACTTAAATTTTGTCACAATATACAATTAAGCTAGCTTAACGTGGGCGTTAGATTTGTGTCATTTTGAAATCAAAATCAAAAGGTACGAACGATTTAGTGTGGACATTTCTATTTGATCATCCAGTTAATATAATCTTTCTAAACTGATCATTGGTGCTGCTTGAGTAAAGGATTAGAAATGAAGCATAATGCATGGCATCACGCAGTTTGGGATACATTGGATTACTTGGAAGCTTTTTCGTATGTCTTTCAGTTTCAAATGTTATCACAACATGGGAAATTGAGCTACATTAACATGGGAATTGGATTTGTGTCATTCAGAACTCTCAATCCAAAGTTACGGACGATTTAATGTGGATATGTCAAGGTTATCCGCCAGTTAAAATGATCATTCCACTACAAGAAAACTGCACATTCACGATGGCCATATTCGTCAGAAAAACGTCGGTAATACAGATTCCCATCTAATTTCTGACGAATATCGTCCGTCGGGGCTATTTTGTCGAAAATAAATTTCCGTCTCGAACTTATCGGGAATTTTTGACGGATGTTCGATGGAAGATGTCTGTCGGAAAATACCAACGGATATTCGATGGTCCCAGTCATCGGAAATATCCGACAGATTTTCAATGAAAACTCCATCGGGAATTACCGACGAATTATTGAAGGATGTTTTCCGATGACTGTTACCGTCGGGAATTTGGTCCGATGATATTTCCCGATGGTTTAGAACCGTCGGAAGTTAGGCGACAAGTTTCCGACGGAATGCTCCGTCGGAAATTTCCGACGACCGAATCCGTCGAAAAAAACTAATTAATTGAAAAAAATAAAAAATTTATTTTTTTAATATTTATATTTTAAAAATATTGAATTCAATATTTTTAAAATAGAAATATTAAAAAAATAAATTTTTTATTTTATTAAATGAAATTAATATTTTTAAATATTTTATAAAATAATCATACATTTAATAAAAATAATATTCTAATTATAAATATAATATTAAATAATTGTTTTAAAATAAAAATTACAACGGTGGGGCAGGAGGAGAAGGAGGAGAAAAAAAGTCATCAGACAATTTCTTTCTTATCATTTCTACAAAGCGTTTGAGATTATTCATCTCTATTCTCATAGCCGCCATTTCTTCTTTTAGCTGTTCATTCTCCTCGTTTCTAACTACAGATATTGCACAACCGGTATCTACAACTCTCCCGAGTCCTAGATGGCGACCCTTAGAAAATGGTACTTCCTGTAAAAATAAAAATAAATATTATTACAAAATTTAATGAAAATTATTATAATTTAAAAAAATGAAACTTACATCAAGAACGAGATGGTTAATCTCAGAACGAGGCAATTCGGCGACCGAAGATGAAGAACCAACTTGAGACTGCTGGGTTAAAATAACACTTTTTTTTATTTTTTTGATGATCTCACTAACAAGACCATCTTGGATACGACCAGTCTTTTTGTTCGTGTGGAAGGCCTCGAGAAGTTGCAAGTGATCTGGAGGCGCTCCAATTTCTTGTGCCTAAAATTAAAAAAATTCTAAATTAATAATTTTTAAATTTCTAAATAATAATTAATATAATTAATATAATAATTAATTTTCCAATTGATCGGCTCGTCTCAAAAAACTAGTCGATCCGGCATTGTGAATATAAATGACTTTGCCTCCTCGGTCGCTCTTCCGGCTTCCCGCATAGTTCTCGAGATGACCTCAGCGCTAGAAGATTCCCAATAACAAATAAAGTCGTTCCAAACCGATTCATTCAACCCTCTTGGTTTATCTTTTCTCCTTTTCCATTTTGTTTCCACTCGTTCATGTGGTGGGAAAATTGTACTACAGCCTCTTTTTCGAAAGCTTCTTCCTCTAATTTTAGGTTCGTGGGATCCCATGTAAATTCTTGCTGCAAAATTTACTTATATATTACTAAAAAATATTATTAAAAACTATTTAAAATAATTATATATTTAAAATTTAAATAACGTACCGCAAACATCATGAACCAAATCTGACGTTCCTCGTACGGAATATCTCTAAATTTGGTATATGGTTTGTTCAAAAGAGAATGAAGCATCTTTAATATAGATTTGCTTATTCCATTGTTTGAAATACCAAACCTAGAAATTTTTATTAGAATACCGTTATAATAATTATTTTAAATATAATTATAGAATATCATGAAAATAATTATTTTAAATATAATTATAAAAAATTTAATTTACAATGTAGAATTTCCTTGACGCCTTGGATCAAGAAAAGTAAGTAGTTCGCGACCTGGCTGCTGAACCAATTTTTCAATTGTCATTGCTCGGAAAGAATCATTTGCAGATTCTAGAACTTGAGTTGGTAAGCAACTCGGAGTAGACGACTCACCACGTCTTTGGTAAGCAACTCGGAGTAGACGACTCACCACGTCTTTGGTAATCTTGATACGACCTATAATTGAGATATTTTATCGATCTATCTACATTTACTATTTTACCATTTTCTTTTCGTAATATTTATTTTTATTTAAACTAAAATTAATTTAAACAATAAAAACTTAAATTTAAACTTTAAATACTAAATATAATATTTAATTTATTTATAATTAATTTATAGTAAATAGATGTTTTAATCTGATAACTTATATTATTGAAATGTTTTTTTAATCTGAAATATGTTTTTTAAAAAAGTCCAAATTAATATTTGTGAAAATTCGAGTCTAGTTAAGACTATTTTTGGTATCAATGTTATATTCTATACGTTATTTCTTCATTTTTGAAAGAAGGTTACATCTGAAACCTAAAAAAAGAAAATCTAATAAAAAATCTGAAATAGCAAATCCATTTTAAAAAGCTAAACTTTCTTAGGAAAGCAATTCCACATTCTTATTTCAATACTATTAAACCAAAACAAAACCAATATCTAAATAAAGAAACTTGCATTGAATAACATGCTTTTACGTATTTATAAACTCAATTGCATCCTTAATACGTGGGGGAAACTTGTTTAACTGGACTAAACGTAAACAAGATAGAATAGAAATCCACGAATCTGAGATTATAATGCATCCTATTGAGCATAAGAAACCAATCTTTCGAAGCCGCCATATGCCACTATGCACTAAGCATTCTCTTAGTAGCCCACTAAATTAAAACTCACTACTAAGAATCCGAAATTTGAAATCCAAAAAATCCAGATCCGATTTTGGAACCTAATTTCTAAAATCCAAAACATCCGAAATTTGAATACTCAGAATCGACCTACTTCACGTATACATCTAAACCTAAAAGGATACAAACTTACATGATTTGTGGTGATTTTCCGGCGATGTACGACGGGAGGCGAACCAGCAAAGAAGTGGAGAGAAATGCGAGAGAGAAAGAAAAAGAAACGGCCGTAGGTAATATTATATATTTCCGACTGCAATTTTCTTCGGAAATCCGTCGGAAATATAATAACTATTTTCGCAAAATCCCGCGTTGGGAATTATGTTTCCCTCATAAAATTTTAAGCCGTCGGAAATCCGTCGGTATACCGACGGACAGCTCGTGCATGTTCGACACGTAGTCTGACCACGTTTCAATTGTCGGTTTTCCGACTGCTTTCCGACAGAATTTCCAAATCCATCGGAAATCCGTCGGTATCTTATATCAATATTTAAAAAACTTTTAAGCTTTTCCGAGGGAGTTACCAAGCTCATCGGAAATCCTTCGGTTATGGATATTCAAAAAATTATTTATATTAATCCTTACCGACGGCTTTCCAACGGCATTGACAAAGTCGTCGGAAATCCATCGGTTATATAAAGTATGGAAAAAAATTATTAAATCTGAATTTTAATTTGAATTTATAAAATATAGTTTATATATAATTAAATTATGGAAAAATATATTATTATTATAAATTTAATCTGAATCTGATGAACATTGCGAATTAACCGAATTTTTGTCGTCAAACTCGCCAATTTCTTCTTCTGAATCTTAATATACGTTGTAATCTGCGTTCGTGGTGTCATCAACAACAAGGTTAACTTCAAGAGAGGTGTCTATTGAACCTAAGTTACCAATTGTGCTTTGTTGCATAGGCTCTTGTTTGGTAATACCACATACCATTCCTCTAGGATGTATTGAGGTCACTGTAAACCAAGGATCTTGGTTGTTCCTCACATGAGGATATCGAATGTAACAAACCTGGTCCGCTTGTGATGCAAGTATAAAAGGATCATATTTTCGATGTCGCTTACGAGAGTGGACAGATGTAACACCGAATTCGTCTTCACGTTGACCCATGACAGGGTCATACCAGTCACAATAGAACACAATACATCTCAAATCAATCATTCGTGGATAGTGAACCTCTAATATTTCATGAAGAACACCGTTGTATACAATTTCTCCCGATTGAGATGATACAACATAATTACAAGTTGTTTGTGAGTTTCCTTCGCGATGACTCTTAAAAGCATATCCACGACTGCAGTACATTGGATAAGATTTTGTAGTAAACATAGGACCACTCACCAACTCAACTAACCACGTGGGAAGCGTTATCCCCCTATAAGGACATGTAGTAACCTACAAAATAATTGAATATTGTCAATTATATATATATATATATATATAGTAAAATATTATTGAAAATTGCATAATTGTGGTAACACTAACATAAAAAATGCAACCATCTTGCAAATTTGCTTTTCTAAGTTCGACCAACTCATTCTCGCTGTAATCTGAATAATGAACACGTATTTGTTCCATGTATATCCTGTTAATTATGAAAAAATAATTAACAATAAATTATAATAACAACTAAAAACAAAATTTAATTGAATGTACCTTTCATATTCCAAAACGTCATCGCAATTTGTCAAAATATTCAAATGCAAGTGATTGTGTTCCTCCTCTGATAGGCGTCGCGTCTTCCCTTTTGCACTTAAATGTCCAATTTGTGCAAATATTTCTGGCACATACACTGGATAGTTTGGTTTTTCTCCTCCATCATCATGTCGTGCAGGTCGTCTATTTTTTGTTTGGACTTGCGATGGAAAATAGTAGCTGGCGAAGTTAGATGTTTCTTCATTAATACTTTGTGCGTCGATTGAACCTTCAACCCTGGCAAGATTTTAAACTTTTTCTTTAGGTGGAACATATATCTCTCAAAAGGATACATCCATCGATACTGAACAGGTCCTCCAAGCGCTGCTTCTCTAGGGAGGTGAATAGGAAGATGCTCCATAACATCAAAAAATGCTAGTGGAAATATTTTCTCAAGGTTACAAATGAGAACCAGTATTTTTTCCTCCAAATTTCAGATATCGTCTACAGTAAGTGATCTTGTACATAAATCTCGGAAAAAGCACCAATCCCTAAAAAAATATTTTAATATCATATAATATACATAATTATGATTAGTTATATATAAAATAATGTAAACATCGTACCTGCAATTGCTCTGTGGATGTTTTTAGGCAGCAGATCGCTAAAAGCAAATGGGAATAGTCTTTGCATGACAACATGACAATCATGACTTTTCATCCTTGAATATTTACCTTCAATAGTATCGACACAATTACGAAGATTAGATGCGTATCCATCTGAAAATTTGACACTAAGCTTAATCCAGTCAAAGAATTCATCTTTTGCATGTGCATCCAACCAGAATGTGGGAGACAATGATTTTCCATTTGACATTACATGTAATTCCTTCCGGGAACAAATATCCGGCATATCCAATCTAGCTTTCAAATTATCTTTTGTTTTTCATTGCACATTTAGAACGTTATTCATTATGTTGTCGAAAAATTTCTTCTCAATGTGCATAACATCTAGATTATGGCGCAACAAATGGTCCTTCCAATATGGTAAATCCCAAAACATTATCTTCTTGTGCCAATTATGGTATTCACCACAACCATCAACAGGGTAATGTCTGTTACCTCCACATGAAGCCGTTCTCTCAGCACCAAAATCTCTAAGTTGAGTCATCATATAATTCCCGTCAAGAATAGGAGGTGGAGCATCAATATTTTTTTTGTTTTTCCTAAACAATGTCATGCTCCGCCGATATGGATGATCTTGTGGTAGAAATCGGCGATGACAATCGAACCAACTAGTCTTTCGTCCGTATTTCAGTTGGAACGCATTAGTATTATCTTGACAATATGGGCACGCTAATCTTCCATGCGTCGACCATCTTGATAACATACCATATGCTGGAAAATCACTTATCGTACACATAAGTACTGCTCGCATCAAGAAGTTCTGTTGGTTGGATACATCGAATGCTTCGACACCATTTTCCCACAATATTTTTTAACTCATGAATTAATGGCTGCAAGAAAATATCAAGCGATCGCTTAGGATGCTCTGGGCCAGGGACGAGAATTGTTAGAAACAAAAACTCTTGTTTCATGCACAAAGAAGGAGACAAATTATAAGGTCTAACGATAACTGGCCACAACGAGTATTGCCTCCCATGCTTCCCAAAAGGGTTGAATCCATCTATAGATAACCCGAGGTATACGTTTCTAGGCTCATATGCAAAAGTAGGATAAACCTGTTGAAAATGTTTCCATGCTTCTGCACCCGAGGGATTCACAATTTCTCCATTCGAATTATGTTTTGCATGCCATCTCATAGGTTTTGCTGTGTGTTCAGATTGATATAACCTCTTTAACCTCTCTGTTAATGGCAAATACCACATTCATTTATGCGGAATAGGTACTCTGCCGCTTGTCTCTTGAAATCGAGGTTTGTGACAAAATCGGTACTTTATGCGGTTTTCATCATTTCTCCAATAGATCATGCAGTTATCAATACATAAATCTATCATCTGATATGGCAATCCAAGACCAGGTACAAGTTTTTGAACCTCGTAATTTGAAGCAGGTGCAATATTATCTTCAGGTAATATATCTCTAACAAAATTAGCTATCGCATTCACACAATCTTCAGTCAAGTTGAAATCCGTCTTTATCGTCATCAACCTGTTTGCAGTTGATAAAAGCAATAATCCATCTCTACATCCTTTATACAAAGGCTGCTTGGATACATCTAACATATCAAAAAATTTATGGGCTTCCAAATTAGGTTCCTCTATTCTGCTAATATCTTCAATGTACGATGCTCTTTGTTCACGAAATGCATCATTCACCATCTGAACAGTACCTCCTTTTGTATCAACTTCTGATGCCGGTTCCTCTACCCTAACATTAGTACTATCTATCCTTTTTGAAGTACTACCATAATATTGCATTGTTGCATCAGTTTCTCCATGTGAATACCAAATTTTGTAACCCGGCATAAATCAATTCCTATACAAATCATTACGTACTTCTCTAACAGAGATTAATCTATGATTTCGACATTTAATACACGGACAATACATTTTACCGTATTCCGATGTCATGCTATTGTTTGATGCAAATGCCATGAACTCCTCAACACCTTGCGCAAATTCATCAATCAATTCCTCTGTTGTTGAATCAAATCGAGGTTTATCCATCTACGATCGAAAATACTCATAAGAACCCGAAGAGCACATTTTCTTAAATTTTTTTGTTCTGTTGAAATTGTGAAATAGCATAGCTTATTTATAGTGAAAATTAGATATTATCACAAATTTTTAACAAATTATTACGAATTTTTAACACATAATTACAAATTTTAAACAGATTATTCTTAAGAATATTCTCCTTTCCGATGGAATTCCGACGGTTTCCGACCACAATCGGATAATCACATATTTTAAATAGATTTTATCTTCATCTTCCGATGGATTTCTGACAGTTTCCGACCACCAACGGATAAACACAAAATTTTAATAGATTATTCTTATGTTTCCGATGGATTGCCGATGGAATCCGATAATGGTCGGATATTTCCGACGGCCTTCCGACGACCGTTGCCGATGGATTCCCGATGGAGTGTAAAAACAGACATGCCGTCGGGAAGTCATCAGAACATTACCGACGGCCTGAGATACGTCAGAAATGTTCCAACAGTTTCAAGAGGATATCCTGACGGTTTACCGTTAGGGTTTACCATCGATTTACCAATGGCCATGCGAGCGTCGGAAATTACCGATGGATCCCCGACGGTTGTAGTTCCCTCGGTATTCCATCGATAATCCATTGCAAAAATCGTCGGAAAAGTCTGACGGTTTTATTTCCATCGGAAATGCCATCGGAAATGTTAATGTTTTGTTGTAGTCTTCTAAAGTAATCATTGGTGCTCATTGCGTAAAGGCTTATAAATGAAGCATAATGCATGACATCACAAAGTTTGGGATACATTGTATTACTTGGACGTTTTTTGTAGCTCTTTCAGTCTTAAATGTTCTCACAGTATAGAAAATTGAACTAGCTATTTGTGGATGTTGGATTTGTGTCATTCGGAATTCTAAATCCAAAGTTCCGGACTATTTAGTGCAGAAATTTCCAAATGATCGGCCAGTTAAATGATCATTCTAAACTTATCATTGGTGCTCCTTAAGTTAAGGCTTCTAAATGAAGCATAACGCATGGCATCATGCTGTTTGGGATACATTGGATTACTTGGAGGCTTTTTCGTAACTCTTTCAGTCTCAAATGTTGTCACAATATGGAAAATTGTGCTAGCTTAATGTGGGCGTTGACTCCTGTCGTTTTGAGCTCTAAATCAAAAGTTTAAAATGATTTAGTGTACACATGTCAAGTTCATCAGTTAGTTAAAATGATCATTTTAAATTGTCAATGGTGATCCTTGAGTAAAGGGTTATAAATGAAACATAATGGATGGCATCACGTAGTTTGGGATACATTGTATTACTTGGAGGCTTTGCCGTACCTCTTTCACTCTCAAATGTTGTCACAATAAAGAAAATTGTGCTAGCTTAGTGTGTACATTGGATTCGTGTCATTTTCAACTCCAAATCAAAATTTATGGAAAATTTAGTTCGGACATTTCAAGTTGATTGGCCAGTTAAAAATATCATTATAAACTGATCATTAGTGCTGCTTTAGTAAAGGCTTATAAATGAAGCATAATGTATGGCATCATGCAGTTTCGGATACATTGGATTACTTGAAGGCTTTTTCGTAGCTCTTTTGGTCTGAAATGTTGTCACAATATAGAAAATTGAGCTAGCTTAGCGTGGGCATTAGATTCTTGTCATTTAGAACTCTAAATCAAAAGTTATAGATGATTTAGTGCGGATATGTAAAGTTGATCGGCCAGTTAAAACGATCATTTTAAACTGATCATTGGTGCTCCTTCAGTAAAAGCTTATAAATGAAGCATAATGCATGACATCATGAAGTTTTGGATACTTTGGATTACATGATGGATTTATCGTAGCTCTTTCAGTCTTAAGTGTTATCACAATATAGAAAATTGAGCTAGCTTAACGTGCGCATTGGATTCGTGTCATTCCAAACTCTAAATCAAAAGTTATAGACGATTTAGTGCAGCCATGTCAAGTTGATTGGCCAGTTAAAATGATCATTATAAACTGATCATTGGTGTTACTTGAGTAAAGGCTTATAAATGAAGCATAATGCATGACATCATGCAGCTTTGGATACATTGGATTGCTCGAGGCGTTTTCCTAGCTCTTTCAATCTCAAATGTTGTCACAATATCGAAAATTGAGCTAGCTTAACGTGGGCTGATTATTCGAACTTAAATCAAAAGTTAGGACGATTTAGTTATTCAGTTGATCTTAAAATGACCATTCTAAATGATCATTGGTGCTTTGAGTAAGCTTATAAATGAAGCATAATGCATCAATGAGTTTGGGATACATTGGATTTTTGAGCTTTTTTCAAGCTTCAAATGTCCAATAGAAAAAGAGCTTAACGGGCTTGGATCATGAACTCTAAATGTTAGATGATTATATGTTCAGTTGATCACCAGTTAAATATCATTCTAAACTGATCATTGGTGCTCCTGTAAAGGCTTATAAGAAATACATGCATTTAGTTTGGAACACATTGATTACTTGGCTTAGTTTTTTGTCAAATGTTGTCAAATATAGAAAAATGAGCTAGCTTAATGTCATTGATTTGTCATTCTAACTCTAAATCAAAAAATTAGAGATTTAGTATACATGTCATTTGCCAGTTAAAATTAATCATGATCATTCTAAAATTAGTTTATAAATTAAGCATAATGCATGTTCATTTAAGATACATTGTTAAGATTTAACTTTTCATATCAATTGTTCTTTAAAAATAGTTTTTAATATTATTCTGTCATCAAATAAATCAAAATTGTCATTTATACATTCTTGATCTTGCTAAATCATTTAAATATATCATTCTGAACTCTAAAACAAAAGTTACAGAAGTGCATGTCAGTTGATTGGCGTTAAAATGATCATTCTAAACGGATCATTGGTCCTCCTTGAGTAAAAGCTTATAAATGAAGTATAATGCATGGTATCACACAGTTCGGGATACATTTGATTAATTGGAGGCTTTGTCGTAGTTCTTTCAGTCTCAAATCTTGTCACAATATAGAAAAAACTCTTGTTCGTGTAGCTCTAAATCAAAGTTACGATGAGATATGTCAAGTTGATTGTTAAAATGATCATAAACATTTTGCTCCTTAGTAAAGGCATAAATGAAATAATGCAAACATTACATTACTTAGGCTTTTCTAGTATTTCGTCTCAAATTTGTCACAATATGGAAAAACGTTTAACGATTGGTTATTTGAACTCTAAATCAAAAGTTAAAGATGATTTAGTGCATTCATATCAAGTTGATCAGATAGTTAAAACGATAATTCTAAACATATCATTGTGCTCGTTGAGTAAAGGGTTATAAATGAAGCATAATTGATGGCATCACGCAGTTTGGGATATATTGGACTAGTTGTATTTTCTCTAAATGTTGTCACAATAGAAAATTGAGCTTAACGTGATGGATTATTTCAAATCAAAAGAAAAGATTATCCATATGGTTATCGGTCAGTTAAAATGATCATTATAAACTGATCACTAGTGCTCCTTAAGTAAAGGCTTATAAATGAAGCATAATGCATGGTATCACGCAATTTAGGATACATTGGATTACTTGGAGGCTTTGTCGTAGCTCTTTTAGTCTCAAATGTTGTCAGAATATGGAAAAATGAGCTAGCTTAATGTGGGCATTGGATTCGTGTCATTATGAACACTAAATCAAAAGTAACAGACGATTTAGTGCGGACATATCAAGTTGATCGGCCAGTTAAAATGATAATTATAAATTGATCATTGGTGCTCATTAAGTAAAATAATGCATGGATCAGCATTTAGTGGAGTTTCAAAGCTCTATGGAAATTTGAGCTAGTTTAACGTGGGTGTTGCACTCATGTCATTTTGAGCTCTAAATCAAAAGATAAAGATGATGTAGTGCAGACATATCAAGTTTATCAGCTAGTTAAAACGATCATTCTAAACTTATCATTGGTGCTCCTTGAGGAAAAGGTTATAAACGAAGCATAATGGATGGCATCACCCATTTTGGGATACATTGGATTATTTGAAGATTTTGTCGTAGCTCTTTTAGTCTCAAATGTTCTCACAATTTAGAAAATTGCGCTAGCTTAACGTGGGCATTGGATTCGTGTCAATTGGAACTCTAAATCAAAAGTTACAGACGATTTAGTCTGGACATGTCAAGTTGATTGACCAGTTAAAATGATCACTCCAAACTGATCAATGGTGCTCATTCAGTAAAGGCTTATAAATGAATCATAATGCATGACATCACGCTTTTTGGGATACATTAGATTACTTGGAGCCTTTTTAATAGCTCTTTAGGTCTCAAATGCTATCACAATATGGAAAATTGAGCTAGCTTAACATAGACATTGAATTCGTGTCATTCGGAACTCTAAATCAAAAGTTACGGACGATTTAGTACGGACACGCCAAGTTGATCGGCCAGTTAAAATGATCATTCTAAACTAATCATTGGTGCTCCTTAAGTAAAGGCATAGAAATAAATCATAATGCATTGTAACACGTAGTTTGGGATAGATTGGATGACTTGGAGGCTTTGTCGTAGCACTTTCAGTCTAAACTGTTGTCACAAAATGGAAAATTGAGCTATTAACATGGGCGTTGGATTCAGGTCATTTTGAGCTCTAGATAAAAAGTTAAAGATAATTTAGTGCATACATGTCAAGTTGATCAGCTGGTTTAAACGATCATTCTAAACATATCAGTGGTGCTCATTAAGTAAAGAATTATTATTGTAGCATAATGGATGGAATCACACAGTTTGGGATACATTGGATTACTTGGAGGCTTTGTCTTAGCTCTTTTAGTTTCAAATGTTGTCACAATATAGAAAATTGCGCTAGCCTAACGTGCACATTGGATTCGTGTCATTCTAAACTCTAAATCAAAAGTTACAGAAAATTTAGTGCGGACATGTCAAATTGATCGGTCAGTTAAAATGATCATTTTAAACTGATCATTGGTGCTCCGTGAGTAAAGGCTTATAAATGAAACATAATGCAGGGCCTCACACAATTTGGGATACATTGGATTACTTGGAGGCTTTTTCGTAATGTTTTCAGTCTCAAATGTTGTCACAATATAGAAAACTGAGCTAGCTTAATGTGGGCGTTGGATTCGTGTCATTCTGAACTCTAAATCAAATGTTAAGGCGATTTATTGCAGACATGTCAAGTTGATCGGCCACTTAAAATGATAATTATAAACTGATCATTGGCGCTCCTTAAGTAAAGGCTTTTAAATAAATCTTAATGCATGACAACCCACAATTTAAGATAGATTGGATTAATTACAGACCTTGTCGTAGCTCTTTCCGTCTAAAATGATCTCACAATATGGAAAATTGATCTAGCTTAACATGGGCGTTGGACTCATATCATTTTGAGTTCTAAATCAAATGTTAAAGATTATTTTGTGTAGACATATCAAGTTGATCAGCTAATTAAAACGATCATTCTAAACTTATCATTGGTGCTGCTTGAGTAAAGGGTTATAAATGAACCATAATGGATGGCATCACACAGTTTGGGATACACTGGATTTCTTGGAGGCTGTCTCGTAACTCTTTTAGTTTCAAATGTTGTGACAATATAGAAAATTGCGCTTGATTAATGTGGGTGTTGGATTCGTGTCATTCTGAACATTTAAAAAAAAAGTTACAAACGAATTAGTGTGGACATGTCAAGTTGATCGGCGAGTTAAAATGATCAGTCTAAACTGATCATTGGTCCTCCCTGAGTAAAAGCTAATAAATAAAGCATAATGCATGGTATCACACAGTTTGGGATACATTGGATTAAATGGAGGCTTTTTCGTAGGTCTTTCAGTGTCAAATGTTGTCACAATATAAAAATTGAGCTAGCCTAACGTGTGTGTTATATTCGTGTCATTCTGAATTCTAAATCAAAAGTTACAGACGATTTAGTACGGACATGTCAAGTTGATTGGCAAGTTAAAATGATCATTTTAAATTGATTGTTGCTGCTCCTTGAGTAAAGGCTTACAAATGAATCATAATGCATGTTTCACGTAGTTTGGGATACATTGGATTATTTGGAGGCTTTTTCGTAGCTCTTTTAGTCTCAAATGTCATCACAATATAGAAAATTGAGCTAGATTAACGTGGGCATTAGATTCGTGTCATTTTGAACTCTAAATCAAAAGTTACGAACGATTTATTTTGGACATGTCAAGTTGATCGGCCAGTTAAAATGATAATTATAAACTGATCATTGGTGCTTGATGAGGACATCAGGTCGTACATCCAGCCAGGAGACCAGACTGGCCAACCAGTAAGCTTGCTCGAGACAGCCGGACCATCTGGAACGCCTGCCGGCCCAAGCAGTACCGCCGGACCCTCGACCACAAGGACCAGAGCAACCAGCATTGCCGGCGGAGAGGCCCAAGCTTCCGGCACACTTGGTGGCGACGTGGATGACACCGCCGGTCTCTCTGGTGATGCCGCCAACTCTGGGATCAACTTGGCCGGTCCTGAAGGCATCCCGGCCAGCACCGTGCACAATCCAGCCGGTACAGCCGATCCAGCCGAGTACACGCGCATTTCCTCTTCTACACAAGAAGACTCGGACCAAATGAGCTACCAGCTCCAGGACATGCACCTAGTGGAAGTCTCTACACCAGTGGTACCTCAAGGAGCAAGGACAAGAAGCAGATCAAGGGCACTCTTCAAACAAATTCAGCCTATGGGTTGACAAGCTCCTAGAGGAAGACCGACTAAGGACAATGGGCCAGAAGTGCAAAGTAGAGTGCAATGGCTTCTCAACAACACAAGGGACATCAGAGACTTGGGCTTTAGTGGCAAGAGAGGTCAGGGCCCAAAGATTCTTAACCCTACTCCAAGTCGAAGACTAGGAGCAAGGCGCGTGCATGGCACAAGGACGGCCACCTTCCATTTCTTGGCCATGAGGTAAGTTAAGGTAAGTTTCAATTCGAATATATGCCTCTTTCTGTTTTTCAGGGTAGGATCTAGATGCTTTACATTTTTGAGTCAAGAAAATTTTAGGAATAGGTCCTTTTTCGGTTATACACTTTTGTATCTTTTCCATTTGTGCACTTTTGTAAACTTTCCTTTTCTATATTTGAGTCGACCCTAGAAGGTCAAGCTAACGAGCATATTAATAAGGCTCCTTCCAGCATTGTAGTTCGACAACCTTTTTGATATTAATAAAGATAGAACTTTTTCCCGAACAAGTTTTCTCTCAAGAATCTTGTGCGCTTAGAATCTATTTGAGACCAGCCCTCCTAGCTCTAAGTTTGTGATTTATCACGCGGTTCATCACCCCTCGTGTGGTTCACTTCACCTTTCCATCGAATACCAACCCAAAAACCCCTATCCAAGATGTCTAAGGTCGAGTTTCTCACCTAAACTTCTCCAAACAGCCCACGCGCATACATCCTTGAATCAAGGCTTGTATCATTTTGGTATCCGAGCTTAAAGCTCCTAAACCAGGTTGTTTCTATCCTTTAGCTTGTCTTGTTTTTAGTTCTTGCATTAGTTTAAGTCGCATTCAAGAAAAAAAAAAAATTAACATCAAACTCAAAACCGAGTGCATCTAGCCTTCTACGTGTATCACTAGGGTTTAGATTTACTTTTGCATTGCCATTCACGTTTTCCTTTTTGTTTAAGTCATATTTCCTTTATTTTTAAGTTAAATTAAAAAGAAAAGAAAAAGAAAATAGGAAAAATACCAAAGGAATTCGAGTTGGACAGCTAGCACAAGTTGTCAAGAAAGTTTCCTTTTTTTCAAATCTTCATATTTTTGAATTTCCAATTCTCAGATTTTTTCCTTTTTGCATTTTTCGAATCCCCCTTATAGAAAGAAAACCCTCCTAATAATTTAGGAGCATCCTAACTTGTCTTCTTTCTTTGTAGCACAATGGCAGAAGAAAATAGAGAAGCCACCGAAGCCATGATGGCCATGTTCACCACACTCCAAACACAACTCGCATCCATAGGCGAGAGGTTGGAGCGCGTGGAAAGACCGGTGAGATTCCAGGCCATAAGGCACGTGAGAGCTGAGAAAGACCGTCCTGAGGGTCCTTAGCACCTTAGGACACGGCACGAACAGGAGGAACCCCAGCCAGATGGAGATGAGGGCACACAACCTCATAACTATCACCATAGGCCGAGAGGACCTCCACGGCAACCATAGGCAGAAGATGATGGCTTTGAGCCATATGGTCTTCACCAGAGACCAAGAATGCCTCCTAGACGTCATGAGGATGGAGATGAACACTATAACCGGGTAATTCATCCTGATGTTAAACTAACTCCTCCAACTTTTGCAGGAAAAGTAGACCCGAGGCTTACCTAGATTGGGAGAAGCGAATGGATCATATCTTTGATCACTACAACCAACCAGGACCTAGGAGAGTCTCAATGGCAGTAGCACAACTCACGGACAATGCCCTCATCTGGTGGGATCGTGAGGTATCAGACAGAAGAAGGAAGAGAATGAGGCCCATAGACTCATGGGTCGACATGAAAGACCTCATGCGACAAAGGTTTGTTCCACCTTACTTTCATAGAGACTTGCAGCGTCGTTTTCGTACTCTTAAGCAGGGTACTAGATCAGTAGAGGAGTACTATGAAGAGTTCGAGAAGCTAAGGAACAGGCTGGAGCTCAATGATGATGAAGAAGCATTGATGGCACAATTCTTGGATGGACTCCAAGAAAGAATCAGCCGCAAGGTGGAGAGGCAAATCTACAATGACTTCGAAGACTTGTTCCACCTATCTGTCCAGGCTGAGCAGCACATCAAACGTAAGAGCCAAGACATCCGCAGCAAGCCTAAGACACCTTGGGCACCAAGCAACATGCCCAAGCCCGTAGACAAAGGCAAGAGCATAGAGATCGAGTCAAGGTTCAAGAGCAAGCCTCCTGAACCCACCCGTGACCAGAGAGAGCCTGGTAAGTCTTCTAACCCTCAAAGATCACGTGACATCACTTGTTTCAAGTGCAGGGGACGTGGACACATCTCAAGGGAGTGCCCAAAAAACCGAGTCATGCTGATTACGGAGGCAGGAGAGTATGAGTCCCAAGATGAAGAGGACTATGAACCAGAGGAAGAGTATGGTGACATTGAGTACCCTGATGTGGGGGAAGTGCTGCTCACTAGACGTATCCTCAGTGCAATGGTGGATCCTTCAGAGACCATCCAAAGGGAGAACATCTTCCACAGCCATTGCACCATCAAGGGCAAGGTATGTAACCTCATCATAGATGGTGGTTCTTGCACTAACGTTGCTAGTGCATATATGGTTGATAAGCTAGGTCTAGAGAAGACAAGGCATCCTCGACCATATAGACTGAGATGGCTGGATGACAAAGTGGAGCTCAAGATCCATGAGCAAGTCACTGTGACATTCAGTGTGGGCAAGTACCAAGACCAAGTCGTGTGCGACGTGGTGCCCATGCAAGCTGGCCATTTTCTGCTAGGAAGACCATGGCAGTTTGACAAAGAGACCAGGCATGATGGCCGAACCAATCTCTACACTTTTGTGCATGACAAAGAAAGGTCAGCTTGGCTCCTCTTACACCTGCCCAGGTACATGAGCTACAACCCCAAATGAGTAAGGAAAAGAAACTTATCAAGTCTAATTTTCTTATTCAACCAAGCCATGTCCGGAGAGCTTTAGCCTCAAAGGATTTAATGTTACTAATGGTTTTCAAGGAAGTGTTGAATGTAGAAAAAGAACAGGTAGAGCTATCTCCTGAAGTAGCAACTCTCCTCAACAAGTTCCAGGATGTATTTCTAGAGGAGATACCAGCAGGCTTGCCTCCTTTATGTGGCATAGAACACCAGATTGATCTAGTGCCTGGAGCAGCCCTGCCCAACCGGCCAGCCTACAGGATGAGTCCAGAGGAGTCCAAGGAGCTTGAGAAGCAAGTCAAGGAGCTCCTGGAGAAGGGATATGTTCGAGAGAGCCTCAGCCCATGTGCCGTACCAGTGCTACTAGTGCCCAAGAAGGATGGGACTTGGCGCATGTGCGTGGACTGCCGAGCAATCAACAACATCACGGTCAAGTACCGGCATCCAATACCACGGCTGGATGACATGCTAGATGAGCTGAGTGGAGCCACGGTCTTCTCTAAGATAGACCTCAAGAGTGGGTACCACCAGGTCAGGATGAAAGAAGGTGATGAATGGAAGACTGCTTTCAAGACAAAGCAAGGGCTCTATGAGTTGACAGTCATGCCATTTGGCTTGACTAATGCCCCAAGCACCTTCATGCGCCTTATGAACCAAGTTCTTAGGGCGTACATCAGTAAGTTTGTAGTGGTTTATTTTGATGACATACTAGTTTATAGTAAGTGCCTACGGGAACACCTCACACATTTTGAGATGGTACTTAAAACCCTTCGACAAGAAGAGCTTTATGCCAATCTCAAGAAGTGCATCTTTTGTACTGATAAACTTGTCTTTTTAGGTTTTGTTGTAAGTTCACAGGGCCTACAGGTTGATGAAGAGAAGATTCGAGCCATACAAGAATGGCCAACACCAGGCAACATCAGCCAAGTAAGGAGCTTCCACGGACTGGCCAGCTTCTACAGGAGATTCGTGCCCAACTTCAGCAGTATTGCCTCACCACTGATGGCAGTAGTGAAGAAGAACGTGGGATTCAGCTGGGGAGAAGCTCAGGAGAAGGCATTCCAGGCCTTGAAGGACAGCCTTACACATGCACCAGTGCTAGCCCTGCCCGACTTTAACAAGACGTTTGAAGTGGAGTGTGATGCCTCTGGAATAGGCATAAGAGCAGTGCTAACCCAAGGAGGGAGACCAGTGGCATACTTCAGTGAGAAGCTAGGTGGTGCCTCACTGAACTACCCCACTTATGACAAGGAGCTTTATGCCCTTGTCCGAGCATTGGAGACTTGGCAGCATTACTTGCTGTCCAAGGAGTTTGTGATCCACACTGATCATGAGACTCTCAAACACCTCAGAGGGCAAACCAATCTCAAGAGGAGACATGCCAGGTGGATGGAATTCATAGAGACCTTCCCGTATGTCATCAAGTACAAGAAGGGCAAAGACAATGTGGTAGCCGATGCACTATCAAGGAGGTTTGCCTTGATATCCACCATGGAGGCAAAGGTCCTAGGGTTCGAGCACATCAAGGACCTATACAAGGATGATCCTGACTTTGCTGAGAGCTACAAGGAGTGTGGCACAGGGATTCATGGCAAGTTTTACATCCATGAGGGATTCTTGTTCCGAGAGAGAAGGCTGTGCATACCACAAGGATCATTAAGGGAGCTTATCATCCGAGAAGCTCATGGAGGAGGACTCATGGGCCACTTTGGTGTCGACAAGACTCTAGCAGTGGTCAAGGAGCACTTCTACTGGCCACACATCAAGAGGACAGTAGAAGCACATTGTGCAAGATGCATCACTTGCAAGAAGGCAAAGTCTCGAGTGCAATCTCACGGGTTGTATCTCCCACTGCCCATACCAACACATCCATGGGTGGACATCTCGATGGATTTTGTTCTAGGTCTGCCCAAGATCAACCAAAAAGATGCAATCTTTGTAGTGGTGGACAGATTCTCCAAGATGGCACACTTCATTCCGTGTGCCAATGTCAATGATGCCACGCAAACAGCCGAGCTGCTTTTCAGGGAGATAGTACGGCTTCATGGAGTGCCAAAGACCATCGTGTCAGACAGGGACACCAAGTTCCTCAGCCATTTCTGGAGGACCCTTTGGAGAAAGCTAGGCACGGCTACTCTTCTCTACCACCTGCCATCCTCAAACCGATGGCCAAACTGAAGTTGTCAACAGGACACTCAACTCTTCTCAGAACTACACTAGGGAAGAACCTAAAGACTTGGGTGGAGTGCCTGCCATTCATAGAGTTCGCCACAACCGAGCCGTGCACTCAGCAACCAAGAAGACACCATTTGAAGTAGTATACGGCTTCAACCCTCTCACCCCATTGGAGCAAACACCACTGCCACCAGCTGAGATGACCAACCTCAACGGAGCATCCAAGGCAGAGTTCATAAGGAGATTACACCAGAAGGTAGCAGAAAACTTGGAGAAGAGGACCGGACAGTACGTGACTCATGCCAACAAGGGAAGAAAGGAGGTGATCTTTCAACCAGGCGATTGGGTGTAGCTACACCTACGCAGGAGAGGTTCCCAAACCTAAGGAGTTCCAAGCTAGCACCAAGAGGAGATGGACCATTCAGAGTGCTCGAGAGGATCAACAACAACGCCTACCGGATCGAGCTCCCAGGTGAGTTTAATGTGTCCAATACGTTCAATGTTACTGACTTAGCCCCTTTCCATGCAGATGAACCAGTTTTGAGGACAAAACCTACTGAAGAGGGAGGGATGATGAGGACATCAGGTCGTACATCCAGCCAGGAGACCAGACTGGCCGACCAGGAAGCTTGCCCGAGACAGCGGACCATCTGGCACTGCCGGCCCAAGCAGTACCGCCGGACCCTCGACCACAAGGACCAGAGCAACCAGCATTGCCGGCGGAGAGGCCCAAGCTTCCGGCACACTTGGTGGCGACGTGGATGACACCGCTGGTCCCTCTGGTGATGCCGCCAACTCCGGGATCAACTTGGCCGGTCCTGAAGGCATCCCGGCCAGCACCGTGCACAATCCAGCCGGTACAGCCGATCCAGCCAAGTACACGCGCATTTCCTCTTCTACACAAGAGGACTCGGACCAAATGAGCTACCAGCTCCAGGACATGCACCTAGTGGAAGTCTCTACACCAGTGGTACCTCAAGGAGCAAGGACAAGAAGCAGATCAAGGGCACTCTTCCACATATTCAGCCTATGGGTTGACAAGCTCCTAGAGGAAGACCGACTAAGGACAATGGGCCAGAAGTGCAAAGTAGAGTCCAATGGCTTCTCAACAACACAAGGGACATCAGAGACTTGGCCTTTAGTGGCAGGAGAGGTCAGGGCCCAAAGATTCTTAACCCTACTCCAAGTCGAAGACTAGGAGCAAGGCGCGTGCATGGCACAAGGACGGCCACCTTCCATTTCTTGGCAATGAGGTAAGTTAAGGTAAGTTTCAATTCGAATATATGCCTCTTTCTGTTTTTCAGGGTAGGATCTAGATGCTTTACATTTTTGAGTCAAGAAAATTTTAGGAATAGGTCCTTTTTCGGTTATACACTTTTGTATCTTTTCCATTTGTGCACTTTTGTAAACTTTCTTTTTCTTTATTTGAGTCGACCCTAGAAGGTCAAGCTGTCGAGCATATTAATAAGGCTTCTTCCAGCATTGTAGTTCGACAACCTTTTTGATATTAATAAAGATAGAACTTTTTCCCGAACAAGTTTTCTCTCAAGAATCTTGTGCGCTTAGAATCTATTTGAGACCAGCCCTCCTAGCTCTAAGTTTGTGATTTATCACGCGGTTCATCACCCCTCGTGTGGTTCACTTCACCTTTCCATCGAATACCAACCCAAAAACCCCTATCCAAGATGTCTAAGGTCGAGTTTCTCACCTAAACTTCTCCAAACAGCCCACGCGCATACATCCTTGAATCAAGGCTTGTATCAGTGCTCCTTTAGTAAAGGCTTATAAATAAATCATAATGAATGGCAACACGAAATTTGGGCTAGATTGGATTACTTGCACGCTTTAACGTAGCTCTTTCTATCTAAAACGTTCTCAAAATATGGAAAATTGAGCTAGCTTAGCGTGGGTGTTGACTCATGTCATTTTGAGCTCTAAATCAAAAGTTAAAGATGATTTAATGCGGAAATGTCAAGTTGATAAGCTAGTTAAAATGATCATTCGAAACCTATAATTGGTGATCCTTGAGTACAAGGTTATAAATGAAGCATAATGAATGGCATCACGCAATTTTGGATACATTGGATTACTTGGAGGCTTTGTCGTAACTCTTTTAGTCTCAAATGTTGTCACAATATAGAAAATTGCGCTAGCTTAACATGGGCATTGGATTCGTGTCATTCTGAAGCCTAAATCAAAAGTTATAGACGATTTAGTGCGGACATGTCAAGTTGATTGACCAGATAAAATGATCATTCTAAATTGATCATTGGTGCTCCTTAAGTAAAGGCTTATAAATGAAGCATAATTCATGGAAACAAGCAATTTGGGATACATTGGATTACTTGTAGGCTTTTTCGTAGCTCTTTCAGTCTCAAATTATGTCAGAATTTGGGGAACTGAGCTAGCTTAACGTTGGTGTTGGATTCGTGTCATTCTGAACTCTATATCAAAAGTTTTGACGATTTACTGTGCACATGTCAACTTGTTCGGCCAGTTAAAATGATCATTTTAAACTGATTAATTGTTCTCCTTAAGAAAAGGCTTATATGTAAATCGTAATGGAGTGAAACACGCAGTTTGAGCTAGATTGGATTACCTGGAGGCTGTCATAGGACTTACAATCTAAAATGTTGCCAGAATATGGAAAATTGAGCTATTAACAGGGGCATAGGACTCATGTCACTTTGAGATCTAAATCAAAAGTTAAAGATGGTTTTGTGCAGATATGTCAAGTTGATGAGCTGGTTAAAACGATCATGCTAAACTTATCAGTGGTGCTCATTGAGTAAAGGATTATAAATGAAGCATAATGGATGACATCATACAGTTTGAGATACATTGGATTACTTGAAGGCTTTTTCGTAGCTCTTTTAGTCTCAAATGTTGACACAATATAGAAAATTGCGCTAGCTTAACGTGCACATTGGATTCCTGTCATTCTAAACTCTAAATCAAAAGTTATAGACGATTTAGTGTGGACATGTGAGGTTGATTGGCCAGTTAAAATGATAATTCTAAACTGATCATTGGTGCTCCTTGCGTAAAGATTTATAAATGAAGCATAATGCATGGCATCACGTAGTTTGGGATACATTGGATTACTTAGAGGCTTTGTTGTAGCTTTTTCAGTCTCAAATATTGTCACAATATGGAAAATTGAGCTAGTTTAACGTGGGCGTTTGACTCATGTAATTTTGAGATCTAAATCAAAAGTTAAAGACGATTTAGTTTGGACATGTAAAGTTGATCATCTAGTTAAAATGATCATTCTAAACTGATCATTAGTGCTCCTTGAGTAAAGGCTTATAAATGAAGCGTAATGCATGACATCACACAGTTTGGGATATAATAGATTATTTGGAGGCTTTGTCGTAGCTATTTCAAAATTAAACTTTGTCACAATATTAATGGAGCTAGCTAAATGTGGGCGATGGATTCGTGTCATTTTTAACTCTAAATCAAAAGTTATGGATGATTTAGTTCCGACATGTCAAGTTGATCGGCTAGTTACAATGATCATTCAAAACTTATCATTGGTGTGCCTTGAGTAAAGGCTTATAAATAAAGCATAATGCATGGCATCACGCAGTTTGGGATATACTGGATTATTTTGGAGGCTTTGTCGTAGCTATTTTGAATTTAAATTATGTCACAATATTGAATATGGAGCTATCTTAACGTGGGCATTGAATTCGTGTAATTTTGAACTCCAAATCAAAAATTGCGGACAATTTAGTGCGAACATGTCAAGTAGATCGGCCAATTGAAATGATCATTCTAAAATGATCATTGGTGCTCTTTAAGTAAACACTTATAAATGAAGTATAATGCATGGCATCATGCAGCTTGGGATATATTGGATTACTTGGTGGTTTCTTCGTATCTCTTTCTGTCTCAAATATTGTCACAATATAGAAAGTTGAGCTAGCTTAACGTAGTTTGGGATTCACGTCATTCTGAACTCTAAATAAAAATTTATGGATGATTTAGTGCGGACAGGTCAAATTATTCCGCCAGTTAAAATAATCATTCTAAACTCGTCACTGGTACTCCTTGAGTAAAGGCTTATAAATGAAGCATAATGCATATCATCACGCAGTTTGTAATACATTGGATTACTTGGAGGCTTCGGTCGTAGCTCTTTTAGTCTCAAATGTTGTCACAATATAGAAAATTGTGCTAGCTTAACGTTAGTGTTGGATTCGTGTCCTTCAGAACTCTAAATCAAAAGTTACAGACGATTTACTGCGGACATGTCAAGTTGATCTACCAGTTAAAATGATCATGCTAAGCTGATCATTAGTGCTCCTTGAGTAAAGGCTTATAAATGAATCATAATGCATGGCATCACACAATTTGGGATATATTGGATTACTTGAACGCTTTTTCATAGTTCTTTCAGTCTCAAATGTTGTCGCAATATGGAAAATTGAGCTAGCGTAACGTGGGCGTTGGATTCGTGTTATTCTGAACTCTAAAATAAAAGTTACGGACGATTTAGTGCAGACATGTCAGGTTGATTGGCAAGTTAAAATCACCATTCTAAACTGATTGTTGGTACTACTTGTATAAAGCTTATAAATGAAGCATAATATATGGCATCATTCAGTTTGGGATATATTAGATTACATGGAGGCTTTGTCATTGTTTTTTTAGAGTCAAATGTTGTCACAATATAGAAAATTGTGCTAGCTTAACGCGGGCCTTGGAATCATGTTATTTTGAGCTCTACATCAAAAGTTAAAGACAATTTACTGCGGACATGTCAAGTTGATCAGCTAGTTAAATGATCATTCCAAAACTAATCATTGGTGCTCCTTGAATAAAGGCTTATAAATGAAGTATAACCGATGGCATCACGAAGTTTGGGATACATTAGATTATGTGGAGGCTTTGTCGTTGGTCTTTTAGTCTCAAATATTGTTACAATATACAAAATTGAGCTAGCATAACGTGGGCGTTAGATTCGTATCATTCTGAACTCTAAATCAAAAGTGACGAGTGATTTAGTGTTGATATGTCAAGTTGATCAGGCAGTTAAAATGATGATTCTAAACTGATCATTGGCACTCCTTGAGAAAAGGCTTATAAAAGAAGCATAATTCATGTCATCACGCAGTTTGGGATATATTGGATTATTTGGAGGCTTTGTTGTAGCTATTTCAGCATCAAATGTTGTCACAATATAGAAAGTTGAGCTAGATTAGCGTGGGCGTTGGATTCATGTCATTCTGAACTCTAAATCAAAATTTACGGACGATTTAGTTTGGACAAGTCAAGTTGATCCGCAAGTTAAAATGATACTTCTAAACGGATCACTGGTGCTCCTTGAGTAAAGACTTATAATGCATGGCATCACGCAGTTTGGGATACATTAGATTACTTAGAGGCTTTGTTGTAGCTTTTTCAATCTCAAATGTTGTCACAATACGGAAAATTGAGCTAGTTTAACGTGGGCATTGTACTCATGTCATTTTGAGATCTAAATAAAAAGTTTAAGACGATTTATTGCGGACATGTCAAGTGGATCAACTAGTTAAAATGATCATTCTAAACTGATCATTGGTGCTTCTTGAGTGAAGGTTTATAAATGAAGCATAATGGATGGCATCACGCAGTTTGGGATACATTAGATTAGTGGATGCTTTGTCGTAGGTCTTTCAGTCTCAAATGTTGTCGCAATATAAGCTTGTATAATGTGGGCGTTGAATTCGTGTCATTCTGAACTCTAAATCAAAAGTGACGAACGATTTAGTGTTGACATGTCAAGTTGATCGGTCATATAAAATGATGATTCTAAACTGATCATCTGTGCTCCTTGATTAAAGGCTTGTAAATGAAGCATAACGCATGACATCACACAGTTTGGGATTAATTGGATTACTTAGAGCCTTTCTAGTAGTTCTTTCACTTTCAAATGTTGTCACTACGTGGAGAAGTGAGCTAGCTTAATACGGGCGTTGGACTCATGTCATTTTGAGCTCTAAATCAAAAGTTAAAGACGATTTATTGCGCACATGTCAGGTTGATTATCTAGTTAAAATGATCATTGTAAACTGATCATTGGAGCTCCCAGAGTAAAGACTTACAAATGAAGCATAATGTATGGTATCACGCTGTTTGGGATATAATGGATTATTTGTAGGCTTTGTCATAGCTATTTCGAAATTAAAAATTTTGTCACAATATTGGAAATAGAGCTATAGCTAAACGTGGTCGTTGGATTCGTGTCATTCTGAACTCTATATCAAAAGTTACGGATGATTTAGCACGGATATGTCAAGTTGATCGACATGTTCAATTGATCATACTTAACTGATCATTGGTGCTCATTCAGCAAAGGTTTACAAATGAGGCATAATGTATGGCATAACGCAATTTGGGATAGATTTTATTACTCAGAAGATTCGTCGTAGCTATTTCAGTCTTACATTTTGTCAGAATATAGAAAATTTAGCTAGTTTAACGTGGGCTTTGAATTCGTGTCATTCTAAACTCTAAATCAAAATTTAGCGAAGATTTAGTGCGTACGTGGCAAGTTGATCGGCCTGTTAAATTGATCATTCTAAACTGATCATTGGTGGTCCTTGAGTAAAGAGTTATAAATGAAGCATAATACATGGCATCACGTAGTTTAGGATAGATTGGATTACTCGAAGGCTTTGTGGTAGTTCTTTCAATCTCGATTGTTGTCACGATATAGAAAGTTGAGCTAGATTAACATGGACATTGGATTTGTGTCATTCTTAACTCTTAATCAAAAGTTATAGACGATTTAGTGCATACATAGCAAGGTTATCGGCCAGTTAAATTGATCATTCTAAACTGACCATTGGAGTTCATTGAGCAAAGGTTTACAAATGAAGCATAATGCATGACATCACGCATTTTGGGATAGATTCAATTACTCAGAGGATTTGTCATAGCTATTCTAGAATTAAATTTTGTCATAATATAGAAAATTGAGATAGCTTAACCTGGTTATTGGATTCGTATCATTCTGAACTATAAATCAAAAGTTACGGATGATTAAGTGTGTACATGCCAAGTTGATCGGCCAGTTAAGTTGATCATTCTAAACTGATCAATGGTGCTCCTTTGTAAAGGCTTATAAATGAAGCATAATGCATGGCATCAAGCAGTTTAAGATATATTGTATTACTTGGAGGCTTTGTAAGTCTCAAATGTTGTCACAATATGGAAAATTGAGCTATCCTAACGTGGGCGTTGGATTCATGTCATTTTGAGCTCTAAATCAAAAGTTAAAGACTATTTAGTGCGGACATATCAAGTTGATGACCTAGTTAAAATGATTATTCAAAACTGATAATTGGTGCTCATTGAGTAAAGGCATATAATCACGCAATTTGGGATAGATTGGATTACTTGGAAGCTTTTTCATAGCGTTTTCGATCATAAAATTGTAACAATATAGAAAATTGAGCTAGCTTCAAGTGGACGTTGGATTCGTGTCATAATGAACTCTAAATCAAAAGTTACGGATGATTAAGTGCGTACATGTCTGAACGAGCAGTTGAAATGATCATTGTAAACTGATCATTGGTGTTCCTTGAGTAAAAACTTATAAAAGAAGCATAATGCATGGTATCACGTAGTTTGAGATACAATGGATTACTTGGTGGCTTTGTCATAGCTCTTTTAGTCTCAAATGTTGTCACAATATCGAAAGTTGAGCTAGCTTAATGTGGGCGTTGGATTTGTTTCATTTTGAACTATAAATCAAAGTTACGGATGATTAAGTGCGTACATCAAGTTGAACGGCCAGTTGAAATTATTATTCTAAACTGATCATTGGTGCTCCTTGAGTAAAGACTTATAAAAGAAGCATAATGCATGCCATCACGTAGTTTGAGATACATTGGATTACACTTAGGCTTTGTCGTAGCTCTTTCAGTTTCAAATGTTGTTAAATATGGAAAACTGACCTAGCTTACCGTGGGCGTTGGATTCATGTCATTTTGAGCTCTAAATCAAAAGTTAAAGAAGATTTAGTGCTGATATGTCATGTTGATCAGTTAGTTAAAATGCTCATTCTAAATTCTTCATTTATGCTCATTGAGTAAAGGCCTAATGCATGGCATCACGTATTTTGGGATAGATTGGATTACTTGCAAGATTTTTCATAGCTTTTGGATCTTAAAATTTGTCACAATATAGAATATTGAACTAGCTTAACATGGGCGTTGGATTAGTGTTATTTTTAACTATAAATCAAAACTTGAAGAAGATTTAGTACGGACATGTCAAATTGATGAGCTAGTTAAAATGATAATTCTAAACTGATCATTGGTGCTCATTAAGTAAAGGCATTTAAATGAAGCACAATGCATGAAATCACGCAGTTTGGGATAGATTGGATTACTTTGAAGCTTTTCAAAGCTTTTTCGATCATAAATTTTGTCACAATATAGAAAATTGAGCAAGCTTAACGTGGGTGCTGGATTAGTTTCGTTCTGAACTCAAAATCAAAAGTTATGGACGTTTAGTGTGGACATGTCATGTTGAACGGCCAATTGAAACGACCATTCTAAACTAATCATTAGTGGTCCTTGAGTAAAGAGTTATAAAAGAAGCATAATGCATGGCATCACGCAGTTTGTGATACATTGAATTACTTGGAGGCTTTCTCGTAGCTTTTTTAGTATCAAAGTTGTCACAATATGGAACACTGTTCTAGCTTAACGTAGGTGTTGGATTCATGTCTGTTTGAGCACTAAATCAAATGTTAAAGATTATTTAGTGTGGACATGTTAAGTTGAGCAGCTAGTTAAAATGATCATTTTAAACTAATAATTGCTGCTCATTGAGTAAAGGCGTATAAATCAAAAGTCGAAGAAGATTAGTGTTTTTTGTAACTATAAATCAAAAGTTGAAGAAGATTTAGTGCAAACATATCAAGTTGATCAGATAGTTAAAATGATATTTCTAAATTGATCACTGGTGCTCATTAAGTAAAGGCGTTTAAATGAAACATAATGTATGGCATCACGCAGTTTGGGATAGTTTGGTGCCAATGCTTGATGTCCAAGGTGTCTTAGGCCTGCTGTGTAGGTCTTGGCTGTTACGCCTGATGTGCTGCTCAGCCTGGACAGAGAGGTGGAACAAGTCTTTGAAATCGTTGTAGATTTTTCTCTCCACGTTTCAGCTGATCCTCTCTTGTAATCCATCCAAGAATTGAGCCATCAATGCCTCCTCCTCGTCATTGAGTTCCAGCATGTTCCTTAGCTTTTCAAACTCCTCGTAGTACTCCTCTACTGATCTTGTGCCCTGTTTAAGAGTACGAAAACGTCGTTGCAATTCCCTATGGAAATAAGGTGCGACAAACCTTTGCCTCATGAGGTCCTTCATGTCGACCAAAGAGTCTACGGCCCTTAATCTTCTTCTCCTATGGTCAGAAGCCTCACGATCCCACCAAATGAGGGCATTATCAGTGACTTGTGCTACTGCCATGGAGACTCTCCTAGGGCCTGGTTGGTTGTAGTGGTCAAAGATGTGATCCATCCTCCTCTCCCAATCTAGATAGGACTCGGGGTATACTTTTCCTGCAAAACTAGGAGGTGTTAGCTTAACATCATGACTGTTTACCCCATTGTAGGCGTAGTCATCTCCATCCTCATGATGTCTAGGGGACATCCTTGGTCTCTGGTGATGACCATAGGGCTCGTAGCCATCGCCCTCTGCTTCTGGTTGCTGTGGAGGTCCTCTCGGTTTAGGGTGATAGCCGTGAGGCTGTGCGTCCTCATCACCATCTGGCTGGGGCTCCCCCTGTTCTGGCCGTGTCCTAGGGTGATCAGGACCTTCAGCAGGGTCTTGGTCAGCCCTCACGTGCCTTATCGCCTGGAATCTCACCGGCCTTTCCACGCGGTCCAACCTATCGCCGATTGATGCGAGTTGTGTTTGGAGGGTGGTGAACATGGCCATCAAAGCTTTTTTTATCATAAATTTTGTCACAATATAGAAAATTGAGCTAGCTTAACGTGGGTGTTGGATTAGTTTCATTCTGAACTTGAAATAAAAAGTTACGGAAGTTTAGTACGGACATGTCAAGTTGAACATCCAATTGAAATGATCATTCTAAACTGATCACTAGTGCTCCTTGAGTAAAGAGTTATAAAAAAGCATAATGCATGGCATCACACAGTTTTGGATACATTGGATTACTTGGAGGCTTTCTCGTAGCTCTTTCAGTATCAAATGTTGTCACAATATGGAAACTTGTGCTAGCTTAACGTAGGTGTTGGATTCATGTCATTTTGAACTGTAAATAAAAAGTTACGGACGATTTAGTGCGGACATGTTAATTTTATCGGCTAGTTAAATTGTTATTTTAAACTGATCATTGGTGCTCATTGCGTAAAGGCGTATAAATGAAGCATAATTCATGGCATCACGCTGTTTGGGATAGATTGGATTACTTGGAAGCTTTGTCATAGCTGATTCAATCTTAAAATTTGTCACAATATAGAAAATTGAGCTAGATTAACGTGGGCGTTGGATTCATGTTATTCTGAACTCTAAATCAAAAAATTGTGGCAATTTAGTGTGGACACATCAAGTTGATCGGCCAGTTAAAATGATCATTCTAAACTGATCATTGGTGCTCGTTGAGTAAAGGCTTATGAAGGAATCGTAATGCAAGGCATGACGCAGTTTTGGAATACATTGGATTACATGAAGGCTTTTTATAGTTCTTTGAGTCTCAAAATTTGCCACAATATAGAAAGTTGAGCTAGTTTAACGTGGACATTGGATTCATGCCATTCTGAACTATAAATCAAAAGTTACGGACGATTTAGTGCGGACATGTTAATTTTATCGGCTAGTTAAATTGATCATTTTAAACTGATCATTGGGGCTTATTGAGCAAAGGTTTACAAATGAAGCATAATGCATCGTATCACGCATTTTGGGATATATTGGATTACTTGAACGCTTTGTCATATCTGTTTTAGTATTTAATTTTGTCACAATATAGAAAATTAAGCTAGCTTAATGTGGTTGTTGGATTCGTGTCATTCTGAACTCTAATTCAAAAGTGACGGACGATTCAGTGCGGAAATGGCAAGTTGATCGGCCTGTTAAAATGATCATTATATACTGATAATTGGTGCTACTTGAGTAAACGCTTATAAATGAAGGATAATACATGGCATCACACAGCTTGGGATACATTGGATTACTTGAAGGCTTTGTGGTAGGTCTCTCTCTCTCAAATGTTGTCACAATATAGAAAATTGAGTGAGGTTAATGACGATTTGGGATTCGTGTCATTTTGAACTCTAAATCAAAAGTTAAGGATGATTAAATGCGTAAATTTCCAGTTGAACGGTAAGTTGAAAAGATCATTGGTGTTGCTTGAGTAAAGACTTATAAAAGAAACATAATGCATGACATCACGCAGTTTGGGGTACATTGGATTACTTGGAGGTTATTTCGTAGCTCTTTCAGTCTCAAATATTGTTAGAATATGGGAAATTGACCTAGCTTACTATGGGCGTTGGATTCATGTCATTTTGAGCTCTAAATCAAAAGCTATAGAAGATTTAGTGCAGACATGTTAAGTTGATCAGTTAGTTGAAATAATCATTCTAAACTGATCATTTGTGCTCATTGAGTAAAGGCGTATAAATGAAGCATAATGCATGGCATCAAAAATTTCCGGATAGATTGGATTAGTTGGTAGCTTTTTGATAGCTTTTTCGATCTTAAATTTTGACACAATATAGAAAATTTCACTAAATAAATGTGGGCGTTCGATTAGTGTCATTTTGAATTCTAAATCAAAAATTACGGATGATTTAGTGCGGGCATGTCAAGTTGATCGGCCTATTAAAATGATCATTCTAAACTTATCATTGGTGCACTTTGAGTAAAGGCTTGTAAATGAAGCATAATGCATGGCAGCATGCAGTTTGTGATACATTGGATAACTTGAAGGCTTTGTAGTACCTCTTTTAGCATAAAATGTTGTCACAATATAGAAAATTGAACTAGCTTAACGTGGGTGTTGGATTCGTGTCATTCTAAACTCTAAATCAAAAGTGACGGATGATTTAGTGCGTATATTTCAAGTTGAACGACCACTTGAAACGATCATTATTAACTGATCATTAGTGCTCCTTGAGTAAAGAGTTATAAAAGAAGCATAATGCATGGCATCACGCAGTTTGGGATACATTGGATTACTTGGAGGTTTTGTTACAACTCTTTCAGTTTGGAATGATGTCACAATATTGAAAATTGTGCTAGCTCTAAATCAAAAGTTAAATACTATTTAGTACGGACATGTCAGGTTGATCTAGTAGTTAAAATGATCATTCTAAACTAATCGTTGGTGCTCATTGAGTAAGGGCGTATAAATGAAGCATAATGCATGACATCACGCAGTTTTGGATAGATTGGATTACTTGGAAGCTTTGTCATAGCTGATTCAATCTTAAATTTGTCACAATGCAGAAAATTTAGATAGCTTAACATTGGTGTTGGATTCTTGCCATTCTTAACTCTAAATCAAAAGTTATTGGTGATTTAATGTGGACACGTCAAGTTGATTGGCCTGTTAAAATGATCATTCTTAACTGATCATTGGTGCTCCTTGAGTAAAGACTTATAAATGAAGCATAATGCATGACATCACGCAGTTTGTGCAACATTGGATTCGATGAAGGCTTTGTGGTAGCTCTTTCACTCAAATGTTGTCACACTAGAGAAAATTTAGCTAGTTTAACATGGACGTTGGATTCGTGTCATTCTGAACTCTAAATCATAAGTTACGAGAGATTTAGTGCAAACATGTTCATTTTATCGGCTAGTTAAATTGATCATTGGTGCTCATTGAGCAAAGGTTTAGAAATGCATAGTATAACGCATTTTGGGATAGATTGGATAACTTGGAGGCTTTGTCGTAGCTATTTTAGTATTAAATTTTGTCACAATATAAAAATCAAGCTAGCTTAACGTAGGTGTTGGATTCGTGTCATTTGTAACTGTAAATGAAAAGTCACGGACGATGTAGTGCGGACATGTCAAGTTGATTGGCCAGTTAAAATGATCATTCTAAACTGATCATTTGTGGTACTTGAGTAAACGCATATAAATGAAGCATTATGCACTGCATCACAAAGTTTGGGATACATTGGATTACTTAAAGGCTTTGTGGTAGATCTTTCAGTCTCAAATGTTCTCACAATATAGAAAATTGAGTGAGATTAACGTGGGAGTGGGATTCGTGTCATTCTGAACACTAAATCAAAAGTTAAGGATGATTAAATGTGTAGATGTCCAGTTGAACGGCAAGTTGAAAAGATCATTCTAAACTGATCATTGGTGCTCCTTGAGTAAAGACTTATAAAAGAAGCATAATGCATGGCATCACGGTGTTTGTGATACATTGGATTACTTGGAGGTTTTGTCGTATATCTTTCAGTCTCAAATGTTGTTAGAATATGGGAAAATTACCTAGCTTACTATGGGCGTTTGATTCATGTCATTTTGAGATCAAAATCAAAAGTTAAAGAAGATTTAGTGCGCACATGTCAAGTTGATCAGTTAGTTAAAATAATCGTTCTAAACTGATCATTAGTGCTAATTGAGTAAAGGCGTATAAATGAAGCATAATTCATGGCATCACGAATTTCGGGATACATTGGATTACTTGGAAGCTTTTTCATAGCTTTTTCGATCTTAAATTTTGTCACAATATATAAAATTGCGCTAAATTAACAAGGGCTTTCGATTAGTGCCATTCTGAATTCTAAATCAAAAGTTACGAACGATTTATTGTGGAGATGTCAAGTTGATCGGCCTGTTAAAATGATCTTCTAACTTATCATTGGTGCTCTTTGAGTAAAGGCTTATAAATGAAGCATAATGCATGGCAGCACGTAGTCTGTGATACATTGGATAACTTGAAGGCTTTGTGGTACCTCTTTTAGTATAAAATGTCCACAATATAGAAAATTGAACTAGCTTAACATGGGTGTTGGATTCTTGTCATTCTAAACTCTAAATCAAAAGTGACGGATAATTAAGTGCGTACATGTCAAGTTGAACGGCCAGTTGAAACGATCATAATGCAGGACAACACAGTTTGGGATACATTGGATTACTTGGAGTCTTTGTCACAGCTCTTTCAGTCTCGAATGATGTCACAATATGGAAAATTGTGCTAGTTTAATGTAGGTGTTGGATTCAAATCATTTTGAACTCTAAATCAAAAGTTAAAGACTATTTATTGTGGAAATGTCAAGGTTATCTAGTAGTTAAAATGATCATTATAAACTATTCGTTGGTGTGCATTGAGTAAAGGCGTATAAATGAAGCATATTGCATGGCATCCCGCAGTTTTGGATAGTTTGGATTACTTGGAAGCTTTGTCATAGTTGATTCAATCTTAAATTTTGTCACAATACAGAAAATATAGCTAGCTTAACATGGGCGTTGGATTCCTGTAATTCTTAACTCTAAATCAAAAGTTATTGGTGATTTAGTGTGGACATGTCAAGGTTATTGGCCAGTTAAAATGATCATTCTATGATCATTGGTGCTACTTGAGTAAAGGCTTATAAATGAAGCATAATGAATGGCATCACGCAGTTTATGATACATTGGATTACATGAAGGCTTTGTGCTAGCTCTTTCACTCAAATGTTGTCACAATATAGAAACTTGAGCTACTTTAACGTCGACGTTGGGTTCGTGTCATTCTGAACTATAAATCATAAGTTATGGAAGATTTAGTGGAAACATGTTAGTTTTATCGGCTAGTTAAAGTGATCATTTTAAACTGATCATTGGTGCTCATTAAGCAAAGGTTTAGAAATGAATCATAATGCATAGTATCACGCATTTTGGGATAGATTGGATAACTTTGAAGCTTTTTCGTAGCTATTTTAGTCTTAAATTTTGTCACATTATAGAAAATTGAGCTAGCTTAACGTGGGTGTTGGATTCGTGTCATTCGGAATTATAAATGAAAAGTCACAGACGATTTAGTGCGGAAATGTCAAGTTGATCGGCCAGTTAAAATGATCATTCTAAACTGATCATTGGTGCTCATTGAGTAAACGCATATAAATGAAGCATAATGCATGGCATTACATAGTTTGAGATACATTGGATTACTTTAAGGCTTTGTGATAGCTCTTTCAGTTTCAAATGTTCTCACAATATAGAAAATTGAGTGAGATTAACATGGTGGTGGGATTCGTGTCATTCGGAAAACTAAATATAAAGTTAAGGATGATTAAATGCGTACATGTCCAGTTGAACGACAAGTTGAAAAGATCATTTTAAGCTGATCATTGGTGCTACTTGAGTAAAGACTTATAAAAGAAGCATAATGCATGGTATCACACAATTTCTGAAACATTAGATTACATGAAAGCTTTGTGGTAGCTCTTTCACTCAAATGTTGTCACAATATAGAACGTTGAGCTAGTTTAACATGGACGTTTAATTCGTGTCATTCTAAACTCTAAATCCAAAGTTACGGACGATTTAGTGTGGACATGTTAATTTTATCGGCTAGTTAAATTGATCATTTTAAACGGATCATTGGTCCTTATTGAGGAAAGGTTTACAAATGAAGCATAATGCATAGTATCACGCATTTTGGATAAATTGGATTACTTGGTGGCTTTATCGTAGCTATTTTAGTCTTAAATTTTGTCACAATATAGAAAATTGAGCTAGCTTAACGTGAGTTTGGATTCGTGTCATTCTAAACTCTAAATCAAAAATTACGTACGATATAGTGCGGACATGTCAAATTGATCGGCCAGTTAAAATGATCATTCTAAGCTGATCATTCGTGTTCCTTGAGTAAACGCTTATAAATGAAGCATATTGCATGGTATCACACAGTTTGTGATACATTAGATTACTTGAAGGCTTTGTGGTAGCTCGTTCAGTCTCAAATGTTGTCACAATATAAAAAATTGAGTGAGCTTAACGTGGGGGTGGGATTCATGTCATTCTGAACTTTAAATCAAAAGTTAAGGATGATTAAATGCATACATGTGCAGTTGAACGGCTAGTTAAAACGAACATTCTAAACTGATCATTGGTGCTCCTTGAGTAAATACTAATAAAAGAAGCATAATGCATGACATCACGTAGTTTGGGATACATTGGATTATTTGAAAGCTTTGTCGTAGCTCTTTTAGTCTCCAATGTTGTTGGCATATGGAAAATTGACCTAACTTACTGTTGGCGTTGGATTCATGTCAATTTGAGCTCTCAATCAAAATTTAAAGAAGATTTATGGCGGACATGTCAAGTTGATCAGTTAGTTAAAATAATCATTCTAAACTGATCATTGGTGCTCATTGAGTTGAGGTGTATAAATGAAGCATAATACATGGCATCACGCAATTTGGGACAGATTGGATTACTTGGAAGCTTTTTCATAGCTTTTTCAATCTTAAGTTGTGCCACAATATAGAAAATTTAGCTAGCTTAACGTGGACGTTGGATTCATGTCATATTGAACTCTAAATCAAAAGTTACGGATGATTAAGTGCGTACATGTCAAGTTGCACGAGAAGTTGAAATGATCGTCCTAAACTGATCATTGGTGCTCTTGAGTAAAGACTTATAAAAGAAGCATAATGCATGGCATCACGCAGTTTGGGGTACATTGGATTACTTGGAGGCTTTTTTACAGCTTTTTTGATCTTAAATTTTGTCACAATATAGAAAATTGAGCTAGCTTAAGGTAGGCGTTGGATTGGTGTCGTTGTGAACTCTAAATCAAAGTTACAGACGATTTAGTCTTGATGTGTAGAGTTTATCAGACTGTTAAAATGATCATTCTAAACAGATCATCGATGCTCCTTGGGAAAGATTGGATTACTTGAAGGCTTTCTAGTATCTCTTTCAGTCTCAAATGTTGTCACAATATTAGAAAATTGAGCTAGCCTAACGTGGGCGTTGAATTCGTGTCATTATGAACTCTAAATCAAAAGTTACGGATAATTAGATGCATTCATGTAAGGTTGAACTACCGGTTGAAATGATCATTCAAAAGTGATCATTGGTGCTCCTTTAGAAAAGACATATAAAAGAAGTACAATGCATGGCATCACGCAGTTTGTGATACATTGGATTACTTGAAGGCTTTGTGGTAGCTCTTTCAGTCTCAAATGTTGTCACAATATAGAAAATTGAGCTAGCTTAACGTGGGTGTTGGATTCGTGTCATTCTAAACTCTAGATCAAAAGTGACGGATGATTAAGTGCGTGCATGTCAAGTTGAAGGGCCAGTTAAAACGATCATTCTAAACTAATCATTGGTGCTCCTTGAGTAAAGACTAATTATACAAAAGCATAATGTTTGGCATCAAGCAGTTTGGGATACATTAGATTACTTGAAGGCTTTTTCGTAGCTCTTTCAGTCTCAAATGTTGTCACAGTATAGAAAATTGTGCTAGCTTAACGTAGGTGTTGGATTCATGTTATTTTGAGCTCTAAATCAAAAGTTAAAAAAATTTAGTGTGGACATGTCAAGTTGATCAGTTAGTTAAAATGATCATTCTAAACTGATCATTGGTGGTCACTATTAAAAGGCGTACAAATGAAGCATTATGCATGACATCATGCAGTTTGGGATAGATTGGATTACTTGGATGCTTTTTCATAGCTTTTTCAATCTGAAATTTGGTCAGAATAAAGAAAATTGAGCTAGGTTAACGTGGGCTTTGGATTCGTGTCATTCTGAACTATAAATCCAAAGTTACGGACGATTTAGTGTATACATGTCAAGTTGATCGGCCAATTAAACTGATTGTTCTAAACTGATCATTGGTGCTCCTTGATTAATGGTTTATAAATGAAGGAGAATGCATGGCATGACGAGCTTAGGATAGATCGGATTACTTGAACGCTTTGCGGTAGCTGTTTCACTCTCAAATGTTGTTACAATATAGATAAGAGCTAGCTTAATGTGGGCGTTGGATACGTGTCATTCTAAACGCTAAACCAAAAGTTATGCATAATTTAGTGCATACATGTCAAGTTGATCGGCAAGTTAAATTGATCTTTCTAAACTGATCATAGTGCGACTTGATTAAATGCTTATAAATGTAGCATAATACGTGGCATCACGCACTTTAAGATAGATTGGATTACTTGAACGCTTTGTGGTATATGTATTAGTCTCAAATGTTGTCACAATATAGAAAATTGAGCTAGATTAACGTGGGCATTGGTTTCGTGTCATTCCGAACTCTAAATCAAAAGTTACTGACGATTTAGTGCGGACAGGTCAAGTTGATCGGATAGTTAAATTAATCTTTCTAAGCTGATCATTGGTGCTCCTGTTGTAAATGCTTATAGATGAAGCATAATGCATGATATCACACAGTTTTGGATATACTGGATTACTTGAATGCTTTGCGGTTGCTCTTTCACTCTCAAATTTTGTCACAATATAGAAAATTGAGCTAGTTTAACGTGGGTGTTGGATTCGAGTCATTCTGAACTCTAAATCAAAACTTACGGATGATTTAGTGCATACATGTCAAGTTGATCTGCAAGTTAAAACGATCATTCTAAATTGAGTAAAACTTATAAATGAAGCCTAATGCGTCGCATCACGCAGTTCGGGATACATTAGATTACTTGGAGGCATTGTAGTAGCTCTTTTAGTCTCAAATGTTGTCACAATATGGAAAATTTAGCTAGATTAATGTGGGCGTTGGATTCATGCGATTTTGAGTTCCAAATCAAAAGTAAAAACGACTCAGTGCGGACATGTAAACTTGATCAGCTAGTTGAAATGATCATTATAAACTTATCATTGGTGCTCATTGAGTAAAGGCATATAAACGAAACATAATGCATGACATCACACAATTTGGGATAAATTGGATTAACTTGGAGCTTTTTTGTTGCTATTTAGCTCTTAAATTTTGTCACAATATAGAATACCGAGCTAGCTTAACATGGACGTTGGATTCATGTCATTCTGCATTTTAAATCAAAAGTTACGGATAATTTAGTGTAGACATGTTGAGTTGATTGGCTAGTTAGAGTGATCGTTCTAAACTAATCGTTCTAAACTGATCATTAGTTCTCCTTGAGTAAAGTCTTAGAAATGAAGCATAATGCATGGCATCACGAAGCTTAGAATAGATTGGATTACTTAAAGGCTTTGTGGTTACTTATGCAGTCTCGAATGTTGTCAAAATATTATAAATTGAGCTAGCTTAACGTGGGCATTGGATTTGTGTCATTCTCAACTCAAAATAAAAAGTTATAGACGATTTAGTGCATATATGTCAAGTTGATCGGCCAATTAAATTGATCTATCTAAGATGATCATTGGTGCTCATTGAGCAAAGGTTTACAAATGAAATATAATGCATGGCATCACATAGTTTGGGACAGATTTGATTACATAGAGGCTTTGTCGTATCAAGTTCGGTCTTAAATTTTGTCACAATATACAAAATTGAGCTATCTTACTGTGGGCGTTGGAATCGTGTCATTTGGAACTCTAAATCAAAAGTTACAGACGATTTAGTGCGGATATGTCAAGTTGATCGGCTAGTTAAAATGAAAATTCTAAACTGACCATTGGCGCTCCTGTAGTAAATGCTTATAAATGAAGCATAATGCATGGCATCACAGAGTTTGGGATATACTGGATTACTTGAATGCTTTTTGGTACCTCTATTACTCTCAAATGTTGTCACAATATAGAAAATTGACCTACCTTACTGTCGGCGTTTGATTCGTGTCATTCTGAACTTTAAATCAAAAGTTATGGAGAATTTAGTACGAACATGTCAAGTTAATCTGCCAGTTAAAGTGATCATTCTAAACTGATAATTAGTGCTTCTTGAGTAAGGCCTTATAAATGAAGCATAATGCATGGCATCACGCAGCTTAGGATAGATTGGATTACTTGAAGGCTTTCAGTCTCAAATGTTGTCACAATGTAGAAAAGTGATCTAGCTTAATGTGAGCGTTCGATTCGTTTAATTTTGAACTCTAAAAGGAAAGTTACGGACGATATAATGGAGACATGTCAAGTTGATCGGCCCGTTAAATTGATCTTTCCGAGAAGATCATTGGTGCTCATTGAACAAAAGTTTACAAATGAAACATAATGCATGGCATCACAGAGTTTTTGATATATTGGATTACTTGAATGCTTTGTGGTAGTTCTTTCACTCTCTAATGCTGTCAAAATATAGAAAGTTCAGCAAGCTTAATTTGGGCGTTGGATTCATGTCATTCTAAACTCTAAATCAAAAGTTATGGACGATTTAGTGTGTACATGTCTAGTTGATCGGCCAGTTAAGCTCCTTGAGTAAAGGCTTATAAATGAAGCATAATGCTTGGAATCACCTAGTTTGGGATACATTGGATTACTTGAAGGATTAGTTTGGTATACATTGGATTACTTGAAGGATTTTAGGTAACTCTTTCAGTCTCAAACGTTGTCACAATATAGAAAGTTGAGCTATCTTAACGTGGGCGTTGGATTTCTGTCATTCTGAACTGTAAATCAAACGTTTCAGATGATTTAGTGCGTACATGTCAAGTTGTTCAGCCAGTTAAAATGATCATTCTATTCTGATCATTGGTGCTCCCCTAGTAAAGACTTAAAAATGCAGAGGAATGCATGCTTTCACGTAGTTTTGGATATATTGGATTACTTGGAGTTTTTATTGTAGCAATTTTGGTATTAATGTTTTTCACAATATTGAAAATTGAGTTACATTAATGTGTGCGGTGGATTAGTATCATTTTAAGCTATAAATCAAAAGTTAAAGACGATTCAGTGCGGATATGTCAAGTTGATCAGCTATTTAAATGATCATTCTAAACTATTCATTGGTGCTCATTGAGTAAAGGAATTTAAATGAGGCATAATTCATGGCATCACATAATTTGGGATCGAATGGACTACTTGGAGGCTTTATCAAAGCTATTTCAGTTATAAATTTTGTCACAATATAGAATATTTATCTAGCTCAACATGGGCGTTGGATTCGTGTCATTCCGAACTCTAAATAAAAAATTACGGATGATTTAGTGCGGAGATATAAAGTTGACCAACAAGTTAAAGTGATAATTCTAAACTGATCATTAGTGCGACTTGATTAAAGGCTTATAAATAGAGTATAATTCATGGCATCACGCAGTTTAAGATAGATTAGATTACTTGAAGGTTTGTGGTAAACGTTTTAGTCACAAATGTTGCCACAATATAGAAAATTGAGCTAGCTTAACATGGGTGTTGGATTCGTGTCATTCCGAACTCAAAATCAAAAGTTACGGACGATTTAGCGTGAACATGTCAAGTTCATTGAATAGTTAAATTAATCTTTATAAGATGATCATTGGTGCTCAATGAGCTAAGGTTTACAAATGAAGCATAATGCATTGCATCAGGCAGTTCGGGATGGATTCGAGTACTTGGAGGCTTTTTCGTTCCTATTTCGGTCTTAAATTTGATCACAATATAGAAAATTGAGCTAGCTTAACGTGGGCATTGGATTCGTCTCATTCTGAACTCTAAATCAAAAGTTACAGATGATTTAGTGCGTACATGTCAAGTTGATCAGCCAGTTATATTGATCCTTCTAAGATGATCATTGGTACTCATTGAGCAAAGGTTTATAAATGAAGCATAATGCATGGCATCACGCAGTTTAGGATCGATTCAATTAATTAGATGCCTTTTCATAGATGTTTGGGTTCTTAATTTTGTCACGATATATAGAATTCACATAGCGTAACAAGGGCGTTGGATTTGTATCATTCTGAACTCTAATTTAAAAGTTACAGACGATTTAGTGTGGACATTTCAAGTTGATCGGCCAGTTAAAATGATTATTCTAAAATGATCATTGGCGCTCCTTGAGTAACGGGTTATAAAAGAGCCAAAATGCATGGCATCACGTAGTTTTGGATCTATTGGATTACTTGGAGGATTTTCCATAGCTCTTTCGGCCTTAAATTTTTTTCCCATTATAGAAAATTGAGTTACCTTAACGTGTGCGTTGGATTCGTGTCATTCTGAACTCTAAATCAAAAGTTACGGACGATTTACTGCGTACATGTCAAGTTTATCACCTAGTTAAATTGATCTTTCTAGATGATCATTCGTGCTCATTGAGCAAAGGTTTAAAAATAAAGCATAATGCATGGCGTTACGCAGTTTAGTATAGATTGGATTACTTGAATCCTTTGTCATATCTATTTCGGTCTTAGATATAGAAAATTGAGCTAGCTTAAAAATGCTTAAAAATGCATTCTAAACTGATCATTAGTGCGACTTGATTAAAGGCTTATAAATGTAGCATAATTCATGGTATCATGCAGTTTAGGATATATTGGATTACTTGAAGGCTTTGTGGTAGCTGTTTAATCTCAAATGTTGTCACAATATGGAAAATTGAGCTAACTTAACGTGGGCATTGGATTCGTGTCATTCTGAACTTTAAATAAAAAGTTACGCACAATTTAGTGAGGACATGTCAAGTTGATCGGATTGTTAAATTAAGATTTCTAAGATGATCATTGGTGCTTAATGAGCTAGGGTTTACAAAGAAAGCATAATGCATGGCATTACACAGTTCGGGAGAGATTCGATTACTTGAAGGCTTTGTTGTACCTATTTATGTCTTAAATTTGTCACAATATAGAAACTTTAGCTAGCTTAACGGGGTCATTGGATTCGTATCATTATGAAATCTAAATTAAAAATTACATATGATTTAGTGCGGAGATGTCAAGTTGATCGGCCAGTTAAAATGATCATTCTAAACTGATCATTGGCGCTCCTTGAGTAAAGGCATCACGCAGTTTGGGATACATTTAATTACTTGGAGGCTTTGGCGTAGCTATTTCAGTGTTGAATTTTATAACAATATATAAAATTGAGGTTGCTTAACGTGGGCGTTGGATTCTTGTCATTTTGAACTCTAAATGAAAATTTAGGGACGATTTACTGCAAACAAGTTAAGTTTATCGGATAGTTAAATTGATGATTCTAAACTCATAATTGCTGCTCATCGAGCAAAGGTTTACATATGAATCATAATGCATGGCATCATGCAGATTGGGATAGATTGGATTACTTAAATGGCTTTAATTTTATCACAATTTAAAAAATTGAGGTAGCTTAATGTGGGCGCTGGATTCATGTCATTTTGAATTCTAAATCAGAAGTTACCGAAAATTTAGTTCAGAAATGTCTTGTTGATCGAGCAGTTAAAATGAACATTTTAAACTAATCATTGGTGCTCCTTGAGTAAAAGCTAACTGTAGCATAATGCCTATCACGCAGTTTGGGATACATTGGATTACTTGTAGGCTATGTCATAGCTCTTTACGTTTGAAATGTTGTCACAATATTGAAACTTGAGCTAGAATAACATGGGCATATGATTCATGTCAGTTTGAGATCTAAATCAAATATTAGAAACGATTTACTACGGACATGTCATGTTAATCAGCTATTAAAAATGATCATTCTAACCTGATCATTAGTGCTCATTGAGCAACGGTTTACCAATGCAGCATAATGCATGGCAACACGTTTTTTGTGCTAGATTGGATTACTTGGAGACTTTATCATAGCTAGTTTGGTCTTAAATTTTGTAACAATATAAAATTTCAAGCTAGCTTAATGTGGGCGTTGGATTCATGTTATTCGGAACTCCAAATCAAAAGTTATGGACGATTTAGTGTGGATATGTCAAGTTGATCAGCTAGTTAAAATGATCATTATAAACTAATCATTGGTGCTCATTCAGCAATGGTTTACAAATGAAGCATAATGCATAGCATTACCAAATTTGGGATACATTGGATAACTTGGAGGTTTTGTCATAGCTATTTTGGTTTTAAATTTTTTCACAATATAGAATATTGACCTAGCTTAACGTGGGCATTGGAATCGTGTCATTCTGAACTCTAAATCAAAAGTTACGAACGATTTAGTGCGGACATGTCAAGTTTATCAAATAGTTAAATTGATCATTCTAAACTTATCATTGGTGCTCATTGAGCAAAAGTTTACAAACAAAGCATAATGTATGGCATCCCACGGTTTTAGATACATTGGATCATTTGGAGGGTGTGTCGTAGCTCTATTAGTGTCTAATGTTGTCACAATATTGAAAATGAGATAGATTAACATGGGCATTGGATTCATGTCATTTTGAGCTCTAAATAAAATGTTAAAGATGATTTAGTGCGAACATAACAAATTGATCAGCTAGTTAAAATGATCATTTTACACTAATCATTGGTGCTCATTGAGTAAAGGTTACAAAGGAAGCATATTGCATGGCATCACGCTGTTTGGGATAGATTGGATTACTTGGAGGCTTTGTCGTAGCTATTTCAGTCTTCAAATTTGTCATAGTATAGAATATTGAGCTAGCTTAACGTGGGCGTTGGATTCATATCATTCTAAACTCTAAATAAAAAGTTAGAGACGATTTAGTGCGGATATGTAAAGTTGACCGGCTAGTTAAATTGATCATTGTAAACTGATCATTAGTGCTCCTTGAGTAAACGCTTATATATGAAGCATAATGCATGGCATCATGCAGTTTATGATAGATTGGATTAATTGAAGCCTTTTTGGTAGCTCTTTAGGTCACAAATGTTGTCACAATATATAAAATTAAGCTTGTTTAACGTGGTCGTTGGATTCGTGTCATTCCGAACTATAAATCAAAAGTTACGTACAATTTAGTGCAAACATGTCAAGTTGATCGGCCAGTTAAAATAATCATTCTAAAGTGATCATTCTAAACTGAATATTGGGGCTTCTTGAGTAAATGGTTTATAAATGAAACATAATTCATGGCATCACACAATTTAGGATAGATTGTATTACTTGAAGGCTCTGTGGTAGCTATTTCAGTTTCAAATGATTTCACAATATAGAAAATTGAGTTACATTAAAGTGGGCATTATATGCGTGTCATTCTGAACTCTAAATCAAAAGTTACAGACGATTTAGTGCATACATGTCAAGTTAATCAGCCAGTTAAAATGATCATTCTAACATAATCATTGGTGCTCATTGAGCAAAGGATTACAAATGAATTATAATGCATGGCATCACACAGTTTGGGATACATTGGATTAATTAGAGGCTTTGTCGTTGCAATTTCGGTCTAAAATTTTATCGTAATATAGACAATTGAGCTAGTTTAACGTTGGCGTTGGATTCATGTCATTCTGAACTGTGAATCAAAAGTGACAGATGATTTAGTGCGGACATGTCATGATTATCGGCTAGTTAAATTTACATTCCAAACTGTACATTCTAAACTGATCTTGGTGCTCATTGACCAAAGGTTTCCAAATGAAGCATAATACTTGACATCACGCAGTTTGGGATAGATTGGATTACTCGGACGCCATGTTATAGCTATTTGGGTCTTAAATTTTCTCACAATATACAATATTGAGCGAGCTTAACATGGGCATTGGATTTGTGTCATTCTGAATCCTAAATTAAAATTTACGGACGATTTAGTGCGCAGATGTCAAGTTGATCGGTCTGTTAAATGATCACTCTAAACTGATCATTACTGCTCCTTGAGTAAACACTTATAAATAAAGTATAATGCATGGCATCACATATATTACGATAGATTGGATTACTTGAAGTCTTTGTGGTAGCTCTTTCAGTTTCAAAATGTGGTAGCTCTTTCAAACTCAAATGTTGTAACAATATATAAAATTGAGCTAGTTTGACGTGAGCGTTGGATTCGTGTCATTCTGAATTATAAATCCAAAGTTCCGTACGTTTCGGTGTGGACATGTCAAGTGGATTGGCCAGTTAAAGTGATCATTCTAAAGTGATCATTAGTGATCCTTGAGTAAAAGCTAATAAATGAAGCATATTTCATTGAATCACACAGTTTAGGATCGATTGGACTACTTGAAGGCCCTATGGTAGCTCTTTCACTCTCAAATGTTGTCACAATATAGAAAATTGAACAACTTTAACATTGGCATTGGATTCGTGTCTTTCTCAATTCTAAATCTAAAGCTACGGACGATTTATTGCGTACATGTCAAGTTGATCGGCCAGTTAAAATAATCATTCTAAACTGATCATTGGTACTCCTTGAGTCAAGGTTTATAAATGAAACATAATGCATGGCATCACGCATTTTGGGATACATTGGACTATTTTGAGGCTTTGTACTAGCTATTTTGGACTTCAATTTTGTTGCAATTTAGAAAATTGTGCTACTTTAACGTAGGCGTTGGATTCATGTCATTTTGAACTTTAAGTCAAAAGTAATAGACGATTTAGTGCGGACATGTCAAGCTTATCGGCTAGTTGCATTGATCATTATGAATTGATCATTGGTACTCATTGAGTAAAGGCTTAAAAATGAAGCATAATCCATGGCATCACGCAGTTTATGATATATTGGATTACTTGAAGGCTTTGTGGTCACTCTTTCAGTCTCAAATGTTGTCACAATATAAAACATTGAGCTACTATAACGTGGGCATTGGATTCCTGTCATTCTGAACTATAAATCATAGGTTATTGACAATTTACTGCGTACATGTCAAGTTGATCGGCCAATTAAAATGATTATTCTAAACTGATCATTTGTGCTCGTTGAGAAAAGGTTCATAAATGAAGCATAATTCATAGCATCACACAGTTTATAATAGATTGGACTACTTGAAGGCTTTGTCGTTGCTCTTTCGGTCATAAATATTGTAACAATAAAAAATTGAGCTATGTTAATGTGGGTGTTGGATTCGTGTCTTCTGAACTCTAAATCAAAAGCTACAGACAATTTAGTGCGTACATGTCAAGTTGATCGGCCTGTTAAAATGATCATCGAAACTGATCATTGGTGTTCCTTGAGTAAAGGCTTATAAATGAAGCATAATTCATGGCATCACGCAGTTTGGGATACATTAGACTGTTTATAGGCTTTCTCGTAGCTATTTCGGACTTAAATTTTATCACAACATAGAAAATTGAGCTCACTTAACATGGGAGTTGGATTCGTATCATTCTGAACTCTAAATCAAAAGATACGGACAATTTAGTGCAGACATCTCAAGTTGATCAGGCAGTTAAAAAGATCATTCTAAACTGATCATTGGTGTTCATTGAGCAAAGGCTTATAAATGGAGCATAATGCATTGCATCACACAGCTTGGGATAGATTGGATTACTTGGAGGCTTTGTCGTCGCTCTTTCAGTCTCAAATTTGTTACCATATTGAAAATTTACCTAGATTAACGTGGGCGTTCGATTCAAGTCATTTTGAGCACTAAATCAAATTTTAAAGATGATTTAGTGCAGACAAACATTCAAATCATTTTGAGCACTAAATCAAATGTTAAAGATGATTTAGTGCAGACAAATCAAGTTGATAAGCTAGTTAAAATGATCATTCTAAACTGATCATTGGTGCTCATTGAGCAAAGGTTTACAAAAGCAGCATAATGTATGCCATTACGCAATTTTGGATCGATTGGATTACTTAGAGGCTTTGTCGTAACTATTTGTTGTTAAATTTTGTCACAATTAATAATATTGAGCTAACTTAACCTGTGAGTTAGATTCGTGTCATTCTGAACTCTAAATACAAAGTTACGGATGATTTAGTGCAGACATGTCAAATTGATCGCCCAGTTAAAGTGATAATTCTAAACTGATCATTCTAAACTGATCATTAGTGCTCCTTAAGTAAAAGCTTATAAATGAAGCTTAAAGCATAACATCACGGAAGTTAGGATAGATTGGACAACTTGAAGGCTTTTTGGTAGCTCTTTCGGTCTTAATTGTTGTCACAATATAGAAAATTGAGCTAGCTTATTGTGGGTGTTGGATTCATGTCATTTTGAACTATAAATCAAATGATACGGATGATTTAGTGCGGACATGTCAAGTTTACTGGCTAGTTAAATTGATCATTTTAAACTGATCATTGGTGCTCCTTGAGTAAAGGCCTACAAATGAAGCATAATGCATGGCATCACGCCGATCGGGATAGATTGGATTACTTGGATGCTTTGTTGCAGCTATTACTGTCTTAAATTTTATCACAGTTTAGAAAATTGAGCTAACTTAATGTGGGTGTTGGATTCGTGTCATTCTGAACTCTAAATCAAAAGTTACGGACGACTTAGTGCGATAATGTCAAGTTGATCAGCCAGTTAAAATAATCATTCCAAACTTATAATTGATGCTCTTTGAGTAAAGCCTTATAAATGAAGCATAATGCATGGCATAACGCAGTTTGGGATAGATTGGATTACTTGAAGGCTTTGTCGTAGCTCTTTCAGTCTCAAAGGTTAGAACAATATTGAAAATTGATCTAAAAATTAATGAGGTTGGTGATTCATATAATTTTGAGCTCTAAAGCAAATTTTAAAAAGATTTAGTGCGGACGTCTTAAGTTGATCACCTAGTGAAAATGATTATTATAAACTGATCATTGGTGCTCATGGAGAAACGATTTACAAATGAAGCATAATGCATGGCATCATGAAGTTTGGGATAGATTAAATTACTTGGAGTCTTTGTCTAAGCTATTTCGGTCTTTAATTTTGTCACAATATAAAATTTTGATCTAGCTTAACGTTGGTGTTGGATTCGTGTCATTTGGAACTCTAAATCAAAAGATACGGAAATATTAGTGCATACATGTAAAGTTTCTCGGCTAGTTAAATTGATCATTGGTGCTCATTAAGTAACACATAAATGAAGCATAATACATGGCATCACGCAGTTTGAGATAGATTGGATTGCTTGGAGGCTTTGTCATAGCTATTTTGGTCTTAAATATTTTCACAATATAGAATATTGAGCTAGTTTAATGTGGGCGTTGGATTCGTGTAATTCTAAACTTTAATTCAAAAGTTACGGACGATTTAGTGTATGCATGTCAAGTTTATCGCCTAGTTAATGTGATCATTCTAAAGTGATCATTGGTGCTCATTGAGCAAAGTTTTACAAGTGAAACATAATGCATGGCTTCACGAAGTTTGGGATACATTGTATTACTTAGGGGCTTTGTCATAGGTCTTTCATTCTCAAATATTGTTATAATATTTAAAATTGAGTTAGATTAACTTCGGCGTTCAATTCACGTCATTTTGAGCTCTAAATCAAATGTTAAAGACGATTTAGTGCGGACTTATCAAGTTGATCAGCTAGTTAAAAAGATCATTCTAAAGTGATCATTGGTGCCCATTGAGTAAAGGCATATAAATGAAGCATAATGCATAGCATCACACAATTTGGGATAGATTGGATTACTTGGAGCCTTTGTCGTAGCTATTTTGGTCATAATTTTTTTCATAATATAGAATATTGAGCTACCTTAACTTGGGCATTAGATTCGTGTCATTCTGAACTCTAAATTAAAAGTTACGGACTATTTAGTGCGCACATGTCAAGTTGATCGGCCAGTTAAAGTGATCAATCTAAATGGATAATTGGTGCTTATTGAGCAATAGTTTACAAATGAAGCATAATGCATGGCATCACTCAGTTTGGGGTCAATTGGATTACTTATAGGCTGTTTTGTAGCTATTTCGGTATTAAATTTTATCACAATATAAAAAATTGAGGCAGCTTAATGTGGGCGTTAGATTCTTGTCATACTTAACTCAAAATAAAAAAGTTTTGGAGGGTTTAATGTGGACACGTCAAGTTGATCGACGAGTTAAAATGATCATTCTAAATAGATCATTGGTGCTCATTGAACATATGAAGCATAATGCATGGCATCGCGCAATTTGCGATACATTAATCACTTAGCCACTTTGTCATAGCTCTTTGAATCTTAAATGTTGTCAGAATATTGAAAATTGAGCTACATTAAAGTGGGTGTGGGATTCATATCATTATGAGCTCTAAATCAATTGTTAAAGACGATTTAGTGTGGACTTGTCAAGTTGATCAGCTAATTAAAATGATCATTCTAAACTGATCATTGGTGTCCATTGAGTGAAGGCGAATAATTGAAACATAACGCATGAAATCACGCAATTTGGGTTAGATTGGATTACTTGTAGCATTTGTCGTAGCTATTTCAAACTTAAATTTTGTCATTATATAAAATATTGAACTACGTTAATATGTGCGTTAGATTCGTGTCATTCTGAACTCTAAATTAAAATTTATGGATGATTTAATGCAGACACGTCAACTTGATCAGTCAGTTGAAGTGATCATTCTAAATTGGTTCTCATTGAGTAATGGTTTACAAATGAAGCTTAATGCAAGGTATCACCCAGTTGGGGATATATTGGATTACTTGGAGGCTTTATCGTAGCTATTTTGGTCTTAAATTTTATGACAATATAGAAAATTGAGCTACCTTAACGTGTGTGTGTTGGATTTGTGTCATCCTAAACTCTAAATAAAAAGTTACGGATGATTCAGTGTGCACATGCCAAGTTGATCGACCAGTTAAAATGATCATTCTAAACTGATCATTGGTGCTCCTGGAGTAAAGGCTAATAAATGAAGTATAATGCATGGCATCCGCAGTTTGGGATACATTGAATTACTAGTATGCTTTGTTGTAACACTTTCAGCCTCAAATGTTGTCACAATATTAAAAATTGAGCTAGATTAATGTGGGCATTCGATTTATATCATTTTGAACTCTAAATCAAATGTTAAAGAAGATATAGTGCAGAAATGTCAAGTTGATCAGTGAGTTAAAATGATTATTCTAAACTGATCATTGGTGCTCATTGAGAAATGGTTTACAAATGAAACATAATGGATGGCATCACGAAATTTGGGATACATAGGTTTACTATGAGGTTTTGTCGTAGCTATTTCAATTTCAAATGTTGTCACAATACTGAAAATTGAGCTAGATTAACGTGGGCGTTGAATTCATGTCATTTTTAGCTCTAAATCAAATGTTAAAGACGATTTAGTGCGCACATGTGAAGTTGATCAGTTAGTAAAAATGATCATCCTAAACTGACCATTGGGGCGCATTGAGTAAAGGCGTATAAAACAAGAATAGTGCATAGCTTCATGCAATTTGGGATAGATTGGATTACTTGAAGATTTTGTCATAGCTATTTTGGTTCAATATTTTGTAACAATATAGAATATTGAGCTAGCTTAAGAAGGGCGTTAGATTCCGTCATTCTGAACTTTAAATCAAAAGTTACAGACGATTTAGTGTTACATGTCAAGTTCATCGGCAACTTAAAGTGATTATTAACTGGTCACTCTAAACTGATCATTAATGCTTCTTGAGTAAAGTTATAAATGAAGTATAATGCATGTCATCACGCAGTTTAGGATAAATTGGATTACTTGAAGGCTTTGTGGTAGCTCTTTCAGTTTCAAATGTTGTCACAATATAGAAAATTGAGCTAGCTTAATGTCGCTATTGGATTCGTGTCATTGAGAACTCTAAATCAAAAGTTACGGACGATTTAGTGCGTACATTTCAAGTTGTTCGACCTGTTAAAATGATCATTATTAACTTATCATTAGTGCTCCTTTAGTAAAGGCTTATAAATGAAACATAATGCATGACATCACGCAGTTTGGAATACATTGGATTACTTGGAGGTATTGTTGTAGCTATTTGGGTCTGAAATTTTGTCAGAATATAGAATATTGACTAAGCTTAACGTGGGCGTTGGATTCCTGTCAAACTGAAATCTGAATCAAAGCTACGGACGATTTAGTGCGTACATGTCAATGTTATCAGCTAGTTAAATTTATTATTCTAAACTGATCAATGGTGCTCATTGAGCAGATGTTTACAACTGAAGCATAATGCTTGGAATCACATATTTTAAAATAGATTGGGTTACTTGGAGGTTTTGAGGTAGTTATTTTGGTTTTAAATTTTTATCACAATTTAGAAAATTGAGGTAGCTTAACGTAGGTGTTGGATTCGTGTCATTCATAACTTTAAATCTAAAGCTACGGAAAATTTAATGCAAACACGTCAAGTTTATCGGCTAGTTAAATTGATCATTCTATATACTGATTATTAGTGCTCATTCAGCAACGCATAAATGAAGCATAATGCATGGCATCACGTAGTTTTTGATATATTGGATTACTTGCACGTTTTGTCGTATGTATTTCAGTCTTAAATTTTCTCACAATATAGAATATTGTGGTTGTTTAATCTGGGTGTCGGATTCGTGTCTTTCTGAACTCTAAATCAAAAGTTACGGATGATTTAATGCAGAAATATCAAGTTTATCAGCTAGTTAAATTGATCATTCTAAACTGATCATTGGTGCTCATTGAGCAAAGGTTTACAAGTGAAGCATAATGCATGACATCACGAAGTTTATGATACATTGGATTACTTGGAGGCTTTGTCATAACTCTTTCAGTCTTAAATGTTGCCATAATATTGAAAATTGAGCTCTAAATCAAATGTTAAAGACGATTTAGTGCAGACTTATAAAGTTGATTATCTAGTTAAGATGATCATTCTAAAGTGATCATTGGTGCCCATTGAGTAAGCGTATAAATGAAGCATAATGCATGGCATCACGTAATTTGGGATAGATTGGATTACTTAGAGCCTTGTTCGTAGCTATTTTGGTTTTAATTTTTGTAATAATATAGAATATTCAGGTACCTTATCGTGGGCGTTAGATTCGTGTCATTCTGAACGCTAAATTAATAGTTATAGAAGATTTAGTGTAGAAATATCAAGTTGATCGGCCAGTTAAAGTGATCAATGTAAACTGCTCACTACTGCTCATTGAGCAATGGTTTACAAATGAAGCATAATTTTGGGATAGATTGGATTACTTAGAGGCTGTTTCGTAGCTATTTTGGTATTACATTTTATCACAATGCAGAAAATTGAGGCAGCTTAACATCGGCGTTGGATTCGTGTCATACTGAACTCTAAATAAAAATTTACGTACGATTTAATGTGTACACGTCAAGTTGATCAGTGAGTTAAAATGATCATTCTAAACTGATCATTGGTGCTCATTGAGCAAAGGTTTAAAAATGAAGTATAATGCATGGCATCGCACAGTTTGGGATACATAGGATTACTAGGAAGCTTTGTCGCAGTTTTTTCAATCTCAAATATTGTCACAATATTGAAAATTGAGCTAGATTAACATGGGCGTTGGATTCATGTCATTTTGAGCTCTAAATCAAATGTTAATGGGGATTTATTGCGAACATGTCAAGTTGATCAGTTAGATAAAATGATCATCCTAAACTAAACTTTGGTGCTCATTGAGGAAAGGCGTATAAAACAAGAATAATGCATGGCATCAAGCAATTTGGGATAGATTGGATTACTTGAAGGCTTTGTCATAGCTATTTCGGTCTTATGTTTTGTCACAATATAGAATATTTAGCTAGCTTAACGTGGGCGTTTGATTCGTGTCATTCTGAACTCTAAAACAAAAGTTAAGGACAATTTAGTGCGACATGTCAAGTTGATCGGCCACTTGGAGTTATCAGTCTAAACTGATTATTACTGCTCCTTGAGTAAAGGTTATAAATGAAGCATACTGCATGGCATCACCAGTTCAGGATGGTTTGGATTACTTGAAGGCTTTGTGGTAGCTCTTTCAGTTTCAAATGTTGTCACAATATAGAAAATTGAGCTAGCTTAACGTCGCTGTTGGATTTGTGTCATTCTAAACTCTAAATCAAAAGTTACCAACGATATAGTGCATACATGTCAAGTTGATCGACCAGTAAAAATGATCATTCTAAACTGATCATTGGTGCTCCTTTAGTAAAAGGTTATAAATGAAGTATAATGCATGGCATCACCAGTTCAAGATAGATTCGATTACTTGGAGGCATTGTTGTAGCTATTTCGGTCTTAAATTTTATCACAATATAGAATATTGAGCTAGCTTAACGTGGGCATTGGATTCGTCATTTTGAAATTTAGTGCGTACATGTGAAGGTTATCTGCTAGTTATATTGATTATTCTAAACTGATCATTGGTGCTTATTGAACAAATGTTTACAAATGAAGAATAATGCATGGCATAATGCATTTTGGAATAGATTGGATTACTTGGAAGTTTTCTGATAGCTATTTTGGTTATAAATTTTATCAAATTATAGAAAATTGTGGAAGCTTAACGTAGGTGTTGGATTCGTGTCATTCTCAACAATAAATAAAATGTTACATACGATTTAGTTGGAACATGTCAAGTTGATTGACCAGTTAAAATAATCATTTTAAACTCATCATTGGTGCTACTTTAATAAAGGCTTATAAATGAAGTATGATGCATGGCATCACGCAGTTTGGGATACATTGGATTATTTGGACGCTTTGTCTTCAGTCGCAAATGTTATCACAATATAGAATATTGAGATAGCTTAACATGGGTGTTGGATTAATGTGATTCAGAACTCTAAATCAAAAGATACAAACAATTTAGTCCGGACATGTAAAGTTGATCAGCTTGTTTACAATGATCATTCTAAACTGATTATCGGTGCACATTGAATAAAAGCGTATAAATGAAGCATAACGTATGACATCACACAAATTTGGATAGATTGGATAACTTTCAGGTTTGTCGTAGCTATTTCGGTCTTAAATTTTATCACAATATAGAATATTGACCTAGCTTAACGTGGGCATTGTATTCGTGTCACTCTGAACTTCAAATCAAAAGTTACGGATGATTTACTCCGGACATGTGAAGTTTATCAGATAGTTAAATTGATTATTTTAAACTGATCATTGATGCTGATTGAGCAAAGATTTACAATCGAACCATAATACATGGCATCCCACAGTTTGGGATACATTGGATTATTTGGAAGCTTTGTCATAGCTCTTTCTGTGTCTAATATTGTCACAATATTGAAAATTGAGCTAGATTAACGTGGGCGTTGCATTCATGTCATTTTGAGCTCTAAATAAAATGTTAAAGACAATTTAGTGCGAACAAGTCAAGTTGATCAGCTAGTTAAAATGATCATTTTAAACTCATCATTGCTGCTCATTGAGTAAAGGTTACAAATGAAACATATGCATGGCATCACGCAGTTTGGGATAGATTGGATTACTTGGATGTTTTGTCGTAGTTATTTCAGTCTTCAAATTTGTCATAGTATAGAATATTGAGCTAGCCTAACGTGGTCGTTGGATTCGTGTCATTCTTAACTCTAAATAAAAAGTTACAGATGATTTATTGCGCAAATGTCAAGTTGGCTGGCCAGTTAAAGTGATCATTATAAACTGATCAATAGTGCTCCTTGAGTAAATGCTTATATATGAAGCATAATGCATGGCATCATGCAGTTTATGATAGATTGGATTAATTGAAGGCTTTGTGGTAGATCTTTCGGTCACAAATGTTGTCACAATATAGAAAATTAAGCTAGTTTAACGTGGCATTGGATTCTTGTCATTCGGAACTCTAAATCAAAAGTTATAGACGATTTAGTGCGGACATGTCAAGTTGTTCGGCCAGTTAAAGTAATCATTCTAAAGTGATTATTCTAAACTGATCATTGGGGCTTCTTGAGTAAAGGCTTATAAATGAAACATAATTCATGGCATCACACCGTTTAGGATAGATTGTATTACTTGAATGCTTTGTGGTAGCTCTTTTAGTCTCAAATGATTTCACAATATAGAAAATTGAGTTTTTTAAAGTGGGCATTGGATTCGTGTCATTCTAAACTCTAAATCAAAAGTTACAGACGATTTAGTGCATACATGTCAAGTTAATCGGCCAGTTAAAATAATCATTCTAACATGATCATTGGTGCTCATTGAGCAAAGGATTACAAATGAACTATAATGCATGGCATCGCGCAGTTTGGGATACATTGGATTACTTGGAGGCTTTGTCGTTGCAATTTCGGTTTTAAATTTGGTCAAAATACAGAAAATTGAGCTAGTCTAACGTGGGCGTTGGATTCATGTCATTCTGATCTCTGAATCAAAATTTACCGATAATTTAGTGTGGAAATGTCATGTTTATGGGCTAGTTAAATTTACATTCCAAACTTATCATTCTAAACTGATCATGGTGCGCATTGACCAAAGGTTTCCAAATGAAGCATAATACTTGACATCACTCAGTTTGGAATAGATGGGATTACTCGGAGCCTTTGGTATAGCTATTTTGGTCTTAAAGTTTCTCACAATATACAATATTGAGCTAGCTTAACATGGGTATTGGATTTTTGTCATTCGGAATCCTAAATCGAAATTTATAGACGATTTAGTGCGGACATGTGAAGTTGATTGGCCAGTTAAAATGATCGCTCTAAACAGATCATTAGGCTCTTTGAGTAAACGCTTATAAATAAAACATAATGTATGGCATCACGTAGTTTAGGATAGATTGGATTACTTGAAGTCTTTGTGGTAGCTCTTTCAGTTTCAAAATGTGGTAGCTCTTGCAAACTCAAATGTTGTCACAATAGAGAAAATTGAGCTAGTTTAACATGAACGTTGGATTCGTGTCATTCTGAACTATAAATCCAAAGTTATGGAGCGGACATGACAAGTTGATTGGTCAGTTAAAGTGATCATTAGTGCTCCTTGAGTAAAAGCTAATAAATGAAGCATAATTAATGGAATCACATAATTTAGGATCGATTGGATTACTTGAAGGCCTTATGGTAGCTCTCTCACTTTCAAATGTTGTCAAAATATAGAAAATTGAACTACGTTAACATGGGCATTGGATTCTTGTATTTCTGAATTCAAAAACAAAAGCTACGGATGATTTAGTGTGTACATGTCAAATCATCAAAATTGATCATTGGTACTCCATGAGTAAAGCCTTATAAATGAAGCATTATTCATGGCATCACGCAGTTTGTGATACATTGGATTGCTTAGAGGCTTTTTCGTAGCTATTTTGGACTTAAATTTTATCACAATATAAAAAAGTGAGCTCACTTAACATGGGAGTTAGTTTTGTGTCATTCTAAACTTTTAATCAAAAGATACGAACGATTTAGTGCAAACATCTCAAGTTGATAAGCTAGTTGAAATGATCATTCTAAACTGATCATTGGTGCTCTTTGAGTAAAGACTTATAAATGAAGCATAATGCATGGCATCACGCAGCTTGATATATTGGATTAATTGGATGCTTTGTCGTGGCTCTCTTTCAGTCTCAAATTTGTCACCATATTGAAAATTTAGCTAGATTAACGTGGGCATTCGATTTATGTCATTTTGAGCTCTAAATCAAATGCTAAAGATGATTTAGTGCAGATATATCAAGTTGATAAGCTAGTTAAAATGATCATTCTAAACTCATCATTGGTGCTCATTGAGCAAAGGTTTACAAATGCAGCGTAATGCATGTCATCACGCAATTTTGGATAGATTGGATCATGCAATATAGAATATTGAGCTAGCTTAACTTGTGCGTTGGATTCGTATCATTCGGAACTCTAAATAAAAAGTTACGGATGATTTAGTGTGGGCATGTCAAATTGATCGGCCAGTTAAAGTGATAATTCTAAACTGATCATTCTAAACTGATCATTAGTGCTCCTTGAGTAAAAGCTTACAAATGAAGCATAAAGCATGGCATCAGGCAAGTTAGGATAGATTGGACTCCTTGAAGGCTTTTTGGTAGCTCTTTGGGTCTTAAATGTTGTCAAAATATAGAAAATTGAGCTAGCTTATTGTGGGTGTTGGATTCATATCATTCTGAACTCTAAATAAAAAGTTACAGACAATTTAGTGCGGACATGTCAAATTTACCAGGTAGTTAAATTGATCATTCTAAACTGATCATTGGTTCTCCTTGAGTGAAGGCCTAGAAATGAAGCATAATGCATGGCATCACGCAGTTCGGGATATATTGGATTACTTGGAGGCTTTGTCGTAGCTATTACGGTCTTAAATTTTATCATAATATAGAAAATTGAGCTAACTTAATGTGGGCGTTGGATTCGTGTCATTCTGAAGTCTAAATCAAAAGTTATGGACGATTTAGTGCGGACATGTCAAGTTGATCGGCTAGTTAAAATGAACATTCCAAACTGATCATTGGTGCTATTTGAGTAAAGGCTTATAAATGAAGCATAATGCAGGGCATCACGCAGTTTTAGATACAATTGTTTACTCGTAGGACTTTTCGTAGCTCTTTTAGTCTCAAATGTTGTCACCATTTTGAACATGGAGCTAGATGAACATGGGCGTTGGATTTATGTCATTTTGAGCTCTAAATCAAATGTTAAAAACGATTTAGTGCATACATGACAAGTGAATAAGCAAGTTAAAATGACCCTACTAAACTGATCCTTGGTGCTCATTGAGCATAGGTTTTACAAATGAACAATAATGCATGCCATCATGCAGTTTTGGATAGATTGGATTACTTGGAGGCTTTCTAGTAGCTATTGAGGTCTTAAATTTTGTCACAATCTATAATATTGAGCTAGCTTAACTAGTGCATTGGATTTGTGTCATTATGAACTCTAAAACAAAAGTTACAGACGATTTAGTACACACATATCAAGTTGATCGCCCAGTTAAAGTGATCATTCTAAAATGCTCATTAGTGCTCCTTGAGTAAAGGCTTATAAATGAAGCAAAACGCATGCCATCATCCACTTTAGGATAGATTGGACTATTTGAATGCTTTATGGTAGCTCTTTCGGTCATAAATGTAATCACATTAAAGAAAATTGACCTAGCTTAATGTGGGCGCTAGATTCGTATCATTCTGAACTCTAAATCAAAAGCTACAGACAACTTAGTGTGTACATGTCAAGTTTATTGGCTAGTTAAATTGATCATTCTAAACTGATCATTGGTGCTCCTTGAGTAAAGGCTTATAAATGAAGCATAATGGATGACATCACACAGTTTGTGATAGATTGGATTACTTGGAGGATTTGTCGTAGCTCTTTCAATCTCAAATGTTTTCACGATATTGAAAATTGAGCTAGATTAACATGGGCGTTGGATTCATGTAACTTTGAGCTCAAAATCAAATATTAAAGATGATTTAGTGCGGACATGTTAAGTTGATCGACCTGTTAAAATAATCATTCTAAACCGATCATTGGTGCTCCTTGAGTAAACGCTTACAAATGAAGCATAATGCATGGCAACATGCAGTTTGGAATAGATTGGATTACTTGGATATTTTTCGTAGCTTTTTCGGTCAAATGTTGTCACGATATTGAAAATTGAGTTAAATTAACGTGGGCATTGGATTCATACCATTTTGAGATCTAAGTCAAATGTTAAAGATGATTTCAAGGGGACATGTCAAGTTGATCAGCTAGTTAAGGTGATAATTCTAAACTTTTCATTGGAGCTCATTGTCTAAAGGTTTACAAATGAACCATAATGCCTGACATTATGAAGTTTGAGATAGATTGGATTATTTAGAGGCTTTGTCGTAGCAATTTTGGTCTTAAATTTTGTCACAATATAGAACATTGAGCTAGCTTAATGGGGGCATTGGATTCGTGTCATTCAGAACTTTAAATCAAAAGTTACTGATGATTTAGTGTAGACATGTCAACTTGATTGGCCAGTTAAAGTGATAATTCTAAACTCATCATTAGTGCTCCTTGAGTAAAGGCTTATAAGTGAAGCATAATGCATGAAATCATGCAGCTTAGGACAGATTGGATTACAGGAAAGCTTTGTGGTAGCTCTTTGAGTCTCAATTGTTGTCATAATATAGAAGTGGGCTTTGTCATAAGCTAGATTAAAGTGGGCATTGGATTCGTGTGATTTGGGATTCTAAATTAAAAGCAACGGATGATTTTTTGTGTACATGTCAAGGTTATCGGCCAGTTAAAATGATCATTCTAAACTGATCATTGGTTTTTCTTGAGTAAATGCTTATAAACAAAGCATAATGCATGGCATCACGCAGTTTGGGACTCGTTGGATTACTTAGAATTTGTTGTAGGTATTTCGAACCAAAATTTTGTAACAATATAGAAATTTGAGCTAGCTTAACGTGGGCGTGGGGATTTATGTCATTCTGAACTCTAAATCAAATGATACGGATGATTTAGTGCAGATGTCAAGTTGATCAGCCAGTTAAAATTATCATTCTTAAGTGTTCATTAGTACTCCTTGAGTAAAGGCTTATAAATAAAGCATAATGCATAGCATCACACAGTTTCTGATAGATTGCATTACTTTGAGGACTTGTCGTAGCTGTTTCAGTCTCAAATTTTGTCACAATATAGAAAATTGAACTAGTTTAACGTGGATGTTGGATTCGTGTCACTTTAGACTCTAAATCAGAAGTTTTGAACGATTTAGTGTGAACATGTCAAGTTGATCGGCAGTTGAAATGACCATTTTTAACTTATCACTGGTTTTCCTTAATTAAAGGCTTATAAATGAAGCATAATGCATGGCATCACACAGTTTGTGATACAATGGATTATTGGGAGGCTTAGTCGTAGTTATTTAAGTCTAAAATTTTGTAACAATATACAAATTTGAGCTAGCTTAATGTGGGCGTTAGATTTCATGTCATTTTGAACTCTAAATCAAAAGTTACACACGATTTAGTGTGGACATGTCAGGTTTATCGGCTAGTTAAATTGATCATTTTAAACTGATCATTGGTGCTCATTGAGCAAAGGTTTACAAATGAAGCATCATGCATGGCATTACGTAGTTTCGGATAGATTGGATTACTTGGATGTTTTGTCGTAGCTATTTTGGTTTTAAGTTTTATCACAATATAGAAAATTGAGCTACCTTAACGAGAGCATTGAATTCATGTCATTCTGAAATCTAAATCTTAAGTTCCAAACGATTTAGTGCGTACATGTCAAGTTTATCGCCTAGTTAATTTGATCGTTTTAAACTGATAATTTGTGCTCATTGGGCAAAGATTAACAAACGAAGCATAACACATGGCATCACGCAATTTAGAATAAATTGGATTACTCGCAGTCTTTGTCGTGGCTATTTTGTTATTAAATTTATCACAATATAAAAAATGGAGCTAGCTTAACGTGGGCGCTTGATTCGTGTCATTCTAAGCTCTAAATCATCAGTTATGGAAGATTTAGTGCAGACATGTAAAGTTTATCGGCTAGTTAAATTGATCATTTTAAACTAATCATTGGTGCTCCTTGAATAAAGGCTTATAAATGAAGCATAATGCATGGTATCATGCAGTTTGGGATAGATTGGATTACTTGGACGCATTGTTGTAGCTACTTCGGTCTTAAATTTTTTCACATATAGAATATTGAGCTAGCTTAACGTGAGCGTTGGATTCGTGTCTTTCGGAACTCTAAATCAATAGTTACGGACGATTTAGTGCATACATGTCAAGGTTATCGGCTAGTTATATTGATTATTCTAAACTGATCATTGGTGCTCATTGAGCAAATGTTTACAAATAAAGCATAATGCATGGCATCACGCATTTTGGAATAGATTGGATTTCTTGTAGGTTTTGTCATAGCTATTTTGGTTTTTAATTTTATCACAATATAGAAACTGAGGTAGATTAACCTAGGTATTGGATTCTTGTCATTCTCAACTCTAAATCAAAAGTTACAGACAATTTAGTGTCGACGTGTCAAGTTGATTGACCAATTAAAATAATTATTTTAAACTCATGATTTGTGCTCCTTTAGTAAACGGTTATAAATGAAGCATGATGTATGGCATCACGCAGTTTGAGATACATTGGATTACTTGGACGCTTTGTCGTAACTCTTTGAGCCACAAATGTTGTCACAATATTGAATATTGAGATAGCTTAACGTGCGCGTTGGATTAATTTCATTCAGAACTCTAAATCAAAAGTTACGGACAATTTAGTGCGGATATGTCAAGTTGATCAACTAGTTAAAATGATCATTCTAAACTGATCATCGGTGCTCATTGAATAAAGGCGTTTAAATGAAGTATAACACATGCCATCTTGCAATTTGGGATAGATTGGATTACTTGAAGGCTTTGTCGTATCTATTTCGGTCTTAAATGATATCACAATATAGAATATTGACCTAGATTAATGTGGTTATTGGATTCGTGTCATTCTAAACTCTAAATCAAAAGTTACAAATGATTTAGTGCAGAAATGTCAAGTTTATCAGATAGTTAAATTGATCATTCTAAACTGAACATTGGTTCTCATTGAGCAAAGATTTACAAACGAAGCATAATGCATGGCATTCCACGGGATACATTGGATTACTTGGACGCTTTGTCATAGCTCTTTCAGTCTCAAATATTGTCACAATATAGAAAATTGAGCTAGGTTAATGTGAGCGTTGGATTCATGTCATTTTGACCTCTAAATCAAATATTCTAGACAATTTACCACGTTTTCAAGTTGATAATTCTAAACTGATCATTAGTGCACCTTGAGTAAGGACTTATAAATGACGCATAATGCATGTCATCATGAAGTTTAGGATTGATTGGATTACTTGAAGTCTTTGTGGTAGCTCTTTCAATCTCCAATGTCGTCACACTATAGAAAATTGAGATACAATAACGTGAGCATTGGATTCATGTCATTCTGAATTCTAAATCAAAAGTTACAGCCGATTTAGTGCGGACATGTAAAGTTGATCGGCCAGTTAAAGTTATCATTCTAATCTAATCATTTTAAATTGATAATTAATGCTTCTTGAGTAAAGGCTTATGAATAAAGAATAATGCATAGAATCATGGAGTTTATGATAGATTGGATTACTTGAAGGCTTTCTGGTAGCTTTTTCAGCCTCAAATGTTGTCACAATATAGAAAATTGAGCTAGTTTAATGTGCGTGTAGGATTCGTATCATTTCAAACTCGAAAACAAAAGTAACGCATGATTCAGTACATGCATGTCAAGCTGATCGGCCAGCTATACTAATCATTCTAAACTGATCATTGGTGCGTCTTGAGTAAAGGCTTATAAATGAAACATAATGCATGGCATCACGCAGTTTGGGATACATTGGATTACTTGGTGCCTTTGTCGTAGCTAATTCGGTATTAAATATTGTCAAAATATTGAATATTGAGCTAGCTTAATGTGGGCACTGGTTTCATGTCATTCTAAATACTAAATCAAAAGGTACGGACGATTTTGTGCGGACATGTCAAGTTTATCGGCTAGTTAAATTGATCATTATAAACTGATCTTTGGTGCTCATTGAGTAACATATAAATGAAGCATAACGCATGGCATCACGTAGTTTGGAATAGATTGGATTACTTGGAGGCTTTTTCATAACTGTCTATCTTAAATTTTAATACAATATATAATATTTAGCTAGCTTAACGTGTGCGATGAATTTGTTTCATTCTAAACTCTAAATCAAAAGTTAAAGATGATTTAGTGCATCAATGTCAAGTTGATCGGCCAGTTAAAGTGATAATTCTAAACTGATCATTCTAAACTGATCATTAGTGCTCCTTGAGTAAATACTTATAAAAGAAGTATAATTCATGGCATCACACAATTCAGGATAAATTGGATTACTTAAAGGCTCTGTGTTAGTTCTTTTAGTCTCTAATGTTGTCACAATGTAGGAAATTGAGCTACTTTATTGTTGGCATTCGATTTGTGTCATTCTGAACTCTATATCAAAAGTTACGGACGATTTAGTGCATACATGTCAACTTGATATACCAGTTAAAATGATCATTCAAAACTGATCATTGGTGCTCCTTGAGTAAAAGCTTATAAATGAAGCATAATGCATGACATCACGCAGTTTGGAATAGATTGGATTACTTGAATGCTTCTATTTTGGTCTTAAGTTTTGTCACAATATTTAGAAATGGGATACATTGGATTACTTGGACGTTTTGTCGTAGCTATTTTGGACTTCAATTTTTACACAATATAGAAAATTGAGCTAGCTTAACGTGGGCATTGGATTTATGTCATTTTAAACTCTAAACCAAAAGTTACGGACGATTTAGTGTGGACATGTCAAGTTTATCGGCTAGTTAAATTGATCATTGTCAACTGATCATTGGTGCTCATTGAGTAAATGCTACAAATGAAGCATATTGCATGGGATTGCACAGTTTGGAATAGATTGTATTACTTGGAGGCTTTGTCATAGCTATTTCAGTCTTCAATTACGTCACAGTATAGAATATTGAGGTAGCTTAACGTGGGTGTTGGATTCGTGTCATTCTAAACTCGAAATAGAAAGTTACGGATTTTTTAGTACGGATATGTCAAGTTGACCGGCCAGTTAAGGTGATCAATGTAAACTGATCATCAGTGCTCCTTGAGTAAACGTTTCTATATGAAGCATAATGCTTGGCATCACGCAGTTTATGATAGATTGGATTACTTTAATTTTTTTTGGTAGCTCGTTCGGTCACAAATGTTGTCACAATATAGAAAATTGAGCTAGTTTAATGTCGGCGTTGGATTCGTGCCATTCGGAACTCTAAATCAAAAGTTACAGACGATTTAGTGCGGACATGTCAAGTTGATCGGCCATAAAAGTAATCATTCTAAAGTGATCATTTTAAACTGATTATTAGTGCTCCTTGAGTAAAGGCTTTTAAATGCAGCATAATTCATGGCATCACACAGTTTGGGATAGATTAGATTACTTGAATGATTTGTGATAGCTCTTTCAGTCTCAAATGATTTCACAGTATAGAAATTCGAGTTACTTTAAAGTGGGCATTGGATTCATGTCATACAGAACTCTAAATCAAATGTTACGGACGATTTAGTGCGAACATGTCAAGTTGATCGTACAGTTAAAGTGATCATTCTAAATTGATCATTAGTGCTCCTTGAGTAATGGCTTATAAATGAAGCATAATTCATAGCATCACACAATTTAGGATAGAATGGATTACTTGAAGGCTTTGTGGTAGCTTTTTCAGTCTCAAATGATTTCACAGTATAGAACTCTAAAATAGGCATTGGATTCGTGTATGAACTATAAATGAAAAGTTATGGACGATTTTGTGCATACATGTAAAGTGAATCGGCCAGTTAAAATGATCATTCTAACACGATCATTGGTGCTTATTGATCAAAGGTTTACAAATGAACTATAATGCATGTGATGAGGACATCAGGTCGTACATCCAGCCAGGAGACCAGACTGGCCGACCAGGAAGCTTGCCCGAAACAGCAGGACCATCTGGCGCGCCTGCCGGACCAGACAGTACCGCCGGACCCTCGACCTATAGGACCAGACCGGTCAACATCGCCGGCGGAGAGGCCCAAGCTTCCAGCACACTTGGTGGGGACGTGAATGACACCACCGGTCCCCCTGATGACACGCCGACTCCGGGATCAACTTGGCCGGTCCTGAAGTCATTCCGGCCAGTACAGCGCACAATCCAGCCGGTACAGCCGATCCAGCCGAGTACACGCGCACTTCCACTTCTACACAAGAGGACTCGGACCAAATGAGCTACCAGCTCCAGGACATGCACTTAGAGGAAGTCTCAACACCAGTAGTACCTCAAGGAGCAATGACAAGAAGCAGATCAAGGGCGCTCTTCCACAAATTCAGCCTATGGGTCAACAAGCTTCTAGAAGAAGATCAACTAAGGACAATGGGCCAAAAATACAAGGAAGAGTCCAATAGCTTCTCAACAACACAAAGGACATCAGAGACTTGGGCTTTAGTGGCAAGAGAGGTCAAGGCCCAGAGATTTGTAACCCTACTCCAAGTCGAAGACTAGGAGCAAGGCGCGTGCATGCCACAAGGACGGCCACCTTCCATATCTTGGCCGTGAGGTGAGTTAAGGTAAGTTTACATTTGAATATATGCCTCTTTCTGTTTTGCAGGGTAGGATCTAGTTGCTTTACATTTTTGAGTCAAGAACATTTTAGGAATAGGTCCTTTTTCGGTTATGCACTTTTGTATCTTTTCCTTTGTGCACTTTTGTAAACTTTCCTTTTTTCTTTATTTGTGTCGACCCTAGAAGGTCAAGCTGTCGAGCATATTAATAAGGCTCCTTCCAGCATTGTAGTTCGACAACCTTTTGATTATTAATAAAGTAGAACTTTTTCCCTACGAGCTTTCTCTCAAGAACTTGTGCGCTTAGAACCTAGTTGAGACCAGCCCTCCTAGCTCTAAGTTTGTGATTTATCACGAGGTTCATCACCCCTCGTGTGGTTCACTTCACCCTTCCATCGTTTACCAACCAGAAAACCCCTATCCAGAAGCCTAAGGTTGAGTTTCTCACCTAATCTTCTACAAACAGCCCATGCATCCATCCTTGAATCAGGCTTGTATCATTTTGGTATCAGAGCTTAAAGCTCCTAAACCAGGTTGTTTCTATCCTTTTGCTTGTTTTGTTTTGTGTTCTTGCATTAGTTTAAGTCGCATTCAAGAAAAATCAAAAAAAACCTCAAACTCCAAACCGAGTGCATCTAGCCTCCTACGTGTATCACTAGGGTTTAGATTCACTTTTTGCATTGCATACACGTTTTCCTTTTTGTTTAATCATATTTTCTTTATTTTTAAGTCTAATTAAAAAGAAAAGAAAAAGAAAATAGAAAAGATACTAAAAGAATTCGAATTGGACAGCTAGGACAAGTTGTCAAGAAAGTTTCCTTTTTCTCAGATTTTCATATCTTTGAATTTCCAATTCAAAGATTTTCTTCCTTTTTGCATTTTTTTCAAATCCCATATAAAAGAAACTCTCCTAATAATTTAGGAGCACCCTAATTATCTTCTTTCTTTGTAGCACACCATGGGAGAAGAGAATAGAGACGCAGCTGAAGCCATGATGGCCATGTTCACCACACTCCAAACACAACTCGCATCCATAGGCGAGAGGTTGGAGCGCGTGGAGAGACCAGTAAGATTCCAGGCCATAAGGCACGTGAGAGCTGAGCCAGATCGTCCTGAGGGTCCTGAGTACCTTAGGACACGGCACGAACAGGAGGAACCCCAGCCAGATGGAGATGAGGACACGCAACCTCATAACTATCACCATAGGCCGAGAGGACCTCCACGGCAACCAGAGGCAGAAGATGATGGCTTTGAGCCATATGGTCTTCACCAGAGACCAAGAATGCCTCCTAGACATCATGAGGATGGAGATGAACACACCTACAACCGGGTAATTCATCCTGATGTTAAACTAACTCCTCCAAGTTTTGCAGGAAAAGTAGACCCCGAGGCTTACCTAGATTGGGAGAGGAGAATGGATCATATCTTTGATCACTACAACCAACCAGGACCTAGGAGAGTCTCAATGGCAGTAGCACAACTCACGGACAATGCCCTCATCTGGTGGGATCGTGAGGTATCTGACAGAAGGAGGAAGAGAATGAGACCCGTAGACTCATGGGTGACATGAAAGACCTCATCGACAAAGGTATGTTCCACCTTACTTTCATAGGGATTTGCAACGACGTTTTCGTACTCTTAAGCAGGGTACTAGATCAGTAGAGAGTACTATGAAGAGATCGAGAAGCTAGGGAACAGGCTGGAGCTCAATGATGATGAAGAAGCATTGATGGCACAATTCTTGGATGGACTCCAAGAAAGAATCAGCCGCAAGGTGGAAAGGCAAATCTACAACGACTTCAAAGACTTGTTCCACCTATCTGTCCAGGCTGAGCAGCACATCAAACGTAAGAGCCAAGACATCCGCAGCAAGCCTAAGACACCTTGGACACCAAGCAACATGCCTAAGACTGTGGACAAAGGCAAAAGCGTAGAGATCGAGTCAAGGTTCAAGAGCAAGCCTCCTGAACCCACCCGTGACCAGAGAGCCTGGTAAGTCTTCTAACCCTCAAAGATCACGTGACATAACTTGTTTCAAGTGCAGGGGACGTGGACACATCTCAAGGGAGTGCCCAAACAACCGAGTCATGCTGATTACGGAGGCAGGAGAATATGAGTCCCAAGATGAAGAGGACTATGAACCAGAAGGAGAATATGGTGACATTGAGTACCCTGATGTGGGGGAAGTGCTGGTCACTAGGCGTATCCTCAGTGCAATGGTGGATCCTTCAGAGACCATCCAAAGGGAGAACATCTTCCACAGCCGTTGCACCATCAAGGAAAGGTATGTAACCTCATCATAGATGGTGGTTCTTGCACTAACGTTGCTAGTGCATATATGGTTGATAAGCTAGGTCTAGAGAGGACACGGCATCCTCGACCATATAGACTGAGATGGCTCGATGACAAAGTGGAGCTCAAGATCCATGAGCAAGTCACTGTGCCATTCAGTGTGGGCAAGTACCAAGACCAGGTGGGTGTGCGACGTGGTGCCCATGCAAGCTGGCCATCTTCTACTAGGAAGACCATGGCAGTTTGACAAAGAGACCAGGCATGATGGCAGAACCAATCTCTACACCTTCGTGCATGACAAGAGAAAGGTCAGCCTAGCTCCTCTTACACCTGCCCAAGTACATGAGCTACAACTCCAAATGAGTAAGGAAAAGAAACTTGTCAAGTCTAACTTTCTTATTCAACCTAGTCATGTCCGGAGAGCTTTAGCCTCGAAGGACTTAATGCTACTAATGGTTTTCAAGGAAGTGTTGAGTATAGAACAGGGACAGGTAGAGCTACCTCATGAAGTAGCAACACTCCTCAACAAATTCCAGGATGTATTTCCAGAGGAGATACCAGCAGGCTTGCCTCCTTTACGAGGCATAGAACACCAGATTGATCTAGTGCCCAGAGCAGCCCTGCCCAACCGGCCAGCCTACCGGATGAGTCCAGAGGAGTCCAAAGAGCTTGAGAAGCAAGTCAAGGAGCTCCTGGAGAAAGGATATGTTAGAGAGAGCCTCAGTCCATGTGTGTACCAGTGCTACTAGTGCCCAAGAAGGATGGGACTTGGCGCATGTGTGTGGACTGCCGAGCCATCAACAACATCACAGTCAAGTATAGGCATCCAATACCACGACTGGATGACATGCTAGATGAGCTGAGTGGAGCCACGATCTTCTCCAAGATAGACCTCAAAGTGGATACCACCAGGTAAGAATGAAGGAAGGTGATGAGTGGAAAACCGCTTTCAAGACAAAGCAAGGACTCTATGAGTGGACAGTCATGCCATTTGGCTTGACTAATGCCCCAAGCACGTTCATGCGCCTTATGAACCAAGTTCTTAGGGCGTACATCAGTAAGTTCGTTGTAGTTTACTTTGATGACATTTTGGTTTACAGTAAGTGCCTACGGGAACACCTCACACATCTTGAGATGGTACTTAAAACCCTTCGACAAGAAGAGCTTTATGCCAATCTCAAGAAGTGCACCTTTTATACTGATAAGCTTGTCTTTTTAGGTTTTGTTGTGAGTTCACAGGGCCTACAGGTTGATGAAGAGAAGATTCGAGTCAAACAAGAATGGCCAACACCAGGAAACATCAGCCAAGTGAGGAGCTTCCACGGACTGGCCAGCTTCTATAGGAGATTCGTGCCCAACTTCAGCAGTATTGCCTCACCACTGACGGCAGTAGTGAAGAAGAACGTGGGATTCAGCTCGGGAGAAGCTCAGGAGAAGGCATTCAAGGCCTTGAAGGACAGCCTTACACGCGCACCAGTGTTAGTCCTTCCCGACTTCAACAAGACGTTTGAAGTGGAGTGTGATACCTCTGGAATAGGCATAGGAGCAGTGCTAACCCAAGGAAGGAGACCAGTGGCATACTTCAGTGAGAAGCTAGGTGGTGCCTCACTGAACTACCCCACTTATGACAAGGAGCTCTATGCCCTTGTCCGAGACTTGGCAGCATTACTTGCTGTCCAAGGAGTTTGTGATCCACACTGATCACGAGACTCTCAAACACCTCAGAGGGCAAACCAATCTCAAGAGGAGACATGCCAGGTGGATGGAGTTCATAGAAACCTTCCCGTACATCATCAAGTACAAGAAGGGCAAAGACAATGTGGTAGCCGATGCACTATCAAGGAGGTTTGCCTTGATATCAACCATGGAGGCAAAAGTCCTAGGATTCGAGCACATCAAGGATCTATACAAGGATGATCCTGACCTTGCTGAGAGCTACAAGGAGTGTAGCACAGGGAGTCATGGCAAATTCTACATCCATGAGGGATTTTTGTTTCGAGAAAGAAGGCTGTGCATACCACAGGGATCACTAAGGGAGCTTATCATCCGAGAAGCTCATGGAGGAGGACTCATGGGCCACTTTGGTGTCGACAAGACTCTAGCAGTGGTCAAGGAGCACTTCTACTGGCCACACATCAAGAGGACAGTAGAAGCACATTGTGCAAGATGCATCACTTGCAAGAAGGCAAAGTCCAGTGCAACCTCACGGGTTGTATCTCCCACTGCCCATACCAACACATCCATGGGTGGACATCTCGATGGATTTTGTTCTAGGTCTGCCCAAGATCAACCACAAAGATGCAATCTTTGTAGTGGTGAACAGATTCTCCAAGATGGCACACTTCATCCCATGTGCCAATGTCAATGATGCCACACAAACAGCTGAGCTGTTCTTCAGGGAGATAATGCGGCTTCATGGAGTGCCAAGGACCATCGTATCAGACAGGGACACCAAGTTCCTCAGCCATTTCTGGAGGACCCTTTGGAGAAAGCTAGGCACGAAGCTACTCTTCTCAACCACTTGCCATCCTCAAACCGATGGCCAAACTGAAGTTGTCAACAGGACCCTATCAACTCTTATCAGGACTACACTAGGGAAGAACCTAAAGACTTGGGTGGAGTGCCTGCCATTCATAGAGTTCGCTTACAACCAAGCCGTGCACTCAGCAACCAAGAAGACACCATTTGAAGTAGTATATGGTTTCAACCCTCTCACCCCATTGGAGCAAACGCCACTACCACCAGCTGAGATGACCAACCTCAACGGAGCATCCAAGGCAGAGTTCATAAGGAGGTTACACCAGAAGGTAGCAGAAAACTTGGAGAAGAGGACGGACAGTACGTGACTCATGCCAACAAGGGAAGAAAGGAGGTGATCTTTAAACCAGGCGATTGGGTGTGGCTACACCTACGGCAGGAGAGGTTCCCAAACCTAAGGAGTTCCAAGCTAGCACCAAGAGGAGATGGACCATTCAGAGTGCTCGAGAGGATCAACAACAACGCCTACCGGATCGAGCTTCCAGGTGAGTTTAATGTGTCCAATACGTTCAATGTTACTGACTTGGCCCCTTTCCATGCAGATGATCCAGTTTTGAGGACAAAACCTACTGAAGAGGGAGGGAATGATGAGGACATCAGGTCGTACATCCAGCCAGGAGACCAGACTGGCCGACCAGGAACCTTGCGCGAGACAGCAGGACCATCTGGCGCACCTGCCGGACCAGACAGTACCGCCGGACCTTCGACCTATAGGACCAGACCGGTCAACATCGCCGGCGGAGAGGCCCAAGCTTCCGGCACACTTGGTGGGGACGTGAATGACACCGCCGGTCCCCCTGATGACACCGCCGACTCCGGGATCAACTTGGCCGGTCCTGAAGTCATTCCGGCCAGTACCGCACACAGTCCAGCCGGTACAGGCGATCCAGCCGAGTACACGCGCACTTCCACTTCTACACAAGAGGACTCGGACCAAATGAGCTACCAGCTCCAGGACATGCACTTAGAGGAAGTATCTACACCAGTGGTACCTCAAGGAGCAATGACAAGAAGCAGATCAAGGCACTCTTCCACAAATTCTGCTTATGGGTCAACAAGCTCCTAGAGGAAGATTGACTAAGGACAATGGGCCAGAAGTGCAAGGAAGAGTCCAATGGCTTCTCAACAACACAAGGGACATCAGAGACTTGGGCTTTAGTGGCAAGAGAGGTCAGGGCCCAAAGATTTGTAACCCTACTCCAAGTCGAAGACTAGGAGCAAGGCGCGTGCATGCCACAAGGACGGCCACCTTCCATTTCTTGGCCGTGAGGTGAGTTAAGGTAAGTTTACATTCGAAAATATGCCTCTTTCTGTTTTGCAGGGTAGGATCTAGTTGCTTTACATTTTGAGTCAAGAACATTTTAGGAATAGGTCCTTTTTCGGTTATGCACTTTTGTATCTTTTCCTTTGTGCACTTTTGTAAACTTTCCTTTTTCTTTATTTGTGTCAACCCTAGAAGGTCAAGCTGTCGAGCATATTAATAAGGCTCCTTCCAGCATTGTAGTTCGACAACCTTTTGATTATTAATAAAGTAGAACTTTTCCCTACAAGTTTTCTCTCTAAGAATCTTGTGCGCTTAGAACCTAGTTGAGACCAGCCCTCCTAGCTCTAAGTTTGTGATTTATCACGAGGTTCATCACCCCTCGTGTGGTTCACTTCACCCTTCCATCGTTTACCAACCAGAAAACCCCTATCCAGAAGCCTAAGGTTGAGTTTCTCACCTAATCTTCTACAAACAGCCCACGTGCATCCAAGCCTTGAATCGAGGCTTGTATCAGCATGGCATCACGCAGTTTGGGATACATTGGATTACTTGGAGCCTTTCTCGTTGCTATTTCAGTCTGAACTTTTGTCAAATTATAGAAAATTGAGCCAGTTTAACGTGGGCATTGGATTCATGTCATTCTGAACTGTTAATCAAAAGTTACGGATGATTTAGTGCGAACATGTCATGTTTATCAGCTAGTTAAATTGATAATTTCAAACTGATCTGCCTGTTGAAAAGATCAGTTTAAACTGTTCATTGGAACTCCTTGAGTAAGGATTATAAATGAAACATAATGGATAGCATCACGCAGTTTGTGATAGATTGCATTACTTTGAGGATTTTTCGTAGCTATTTCAGTATTAAATTTTATCATAATATGGCAAAACGAACTAGCTTAACGTGGGTGTTGGATTCGTGTCGCTTTGAACTCTAAATGAAAAGCTACGAACGATTTAGTGCGAATACGTCAAGTTGATCGGCCAGTTCAAATGACCATTTTTAACTGATTATTGGTGCTTCTTGAGTAAAGGCTTATAAATGAAGCATAATGCATGGCATCACAAAGTTTGAGATACAATGGATTACTGGCAGGCTTAGTCGTAGCTATTTAATTCTTAAAATTTGTCACAATATACAAAATTGAGCTAGCTTAATGTGGGCGCTGGATTTCATGTCATTGTGAACCTTAACTCAGAAGTTACAGACCATTTAGTGTGGACAGTTAAGTTTATCGACTAGTTAAATTGATCAATCTAAACTGATCATTGGTGGTCATTGAGCAAAGGTTTACAATTGAAGCATAATGCATAGCATCACACAGTTTGGATTACTTGGATGCTTTGTCGTAACTATTTCATTTTTAAATTTTATCACAATGTAAAAAATTAAGCTAGTTTAACGTGGACGTGGATTCGTGTCATTCTGAACTCTGAATGAAAAGTTACTAACGATTTAGTGCGAATATACCAAGTTGATCTGCCAGATAAAATTATCATTTTAAACTAATCATTGGTGCTCATTGAGTAGAGGTTTAAATATGAAGCATAATGCATGACATCAAGGAGTTTGTGATACATTTGATTCCTTAAGGGCTTTGTCATAGCTATTTTGGTCTTGTATTTTGTCACAATATAGAAAATTGAGCTAGCTAAATGTGGGAGTTGGATTCGTGTTATTTTAAGCTCTCAATCAAAAGTTGCAAATGATTTAATGCGAACATGTCAAGTGGATCGGCTAGTTAACATGATCATTCTAAACTGATCATTAGTCCTCCGTGAGTAAAAGCATATAAATGAAGCATAATGCATGGTTTCACACAGTTTCAAATATATTGGATTTCTTGGATACTTTTTCATAGCTCTTTTAGTCTCAAATGTTGTAACAATATATTAAATTTGAGCTAGCTTAAGGTGGGTGTTGGATTCGTGTCATTTTGAACTTTAAATCAAAAGTTGTGGACAATTTAGTGCGGACATGTCAAGCTGATCGGTGCGTTAAAATGATCATTCTAAACTGATTATTGGTGCTCCTTGAGAAAAGGTTTACAAATGAAGCATAATGCATAGGATCAGACAGTTTTGGATACATTGGATTTCTTGGAGGCTTTTTCATAGCTCTTTCAATCTCAAATATTGTCACAATATGGATTGAGCTAGCTTAACATGGGCGTTGGATTCGTGTCATTCTGAACTCTAAATCAAAACTTATAGACGATTAAGTGCGGATGTGTCAAATTGATCGGCGAGTTAAAGTTATCATTCTAAGCTGATCATTGGTGCTTCTTAAGTAAAAGCTTATAATTGAAGTATAATGTATGACATGATGCAGTTTGGGAACATTCGATTACTTCCACGCTTTTTCATAGCTCTTTTAGTCTCACATGCTTTCACAATATGGAAAATTGAGTTACCTTAACGTGGGCGTTGGACTCATATCAGTTTGAGCTATAAATAAAAAATTAAAGGCAATTTAGTGTAGTCATGTCAAGTTGATCAGCTAGTTAAAATGATCGTTCTAAACTGATCATTTTTGCTCCTTGAGTAAGGGTGTATAAGTGAAGCATAATGAATAACATGATTTAATTTGGGATAGATTGGATTACATGGAGGCTTTGTTGTAGCTATATCGATCATAAATTGCGTCACAATATAGAAAATTGCGCTAGATTAACGTGGGTGTTGGATTCGTGTCATTTTGTACTCTAAAATCAAAAGTTACATACGATTTCGTGTAGACATGTCAAGTTGTTTGGCCAGTTAAAATGATCATTCTAAACTGATCATTGGTTTTCCATAATTAAAGGCATATAAATGAACCATAATGCATGACATCACGCAGTTTGGGATACATTGGTTACTTGGAGACTTTATCGTAGCTCTTTCCATCTCCAATGTTGTCACAATATAGTTTGGGATAGATGGAATTACTTGGAGGCTTTGTCGTAGCTATTTCGATCCTAAATTTTGTCATAATATTGAAAATTGAGCTAGCTTAACGTGGGTGTTGGATTCTTGTCATTCTTAATTATAAATCAAAAGTTACATACAATTTAATGCGAAAATGTCAAATTTTTCGGCTAGTTAAAATAATCATTCTAAACTGATCATTGGTGCTATATGATAAAAGGCTTATAAATGAAGCATAATGCATAGCATCATGTAGCTTGGGATACATTGGATTACTTGGGGGCCTTGTAGTAGCTCTTTCCGTCTGGAATATTTTAACAATATAGAAAACTGAGCTAGTTTAACATGGATGTTGGATTCGTGTTATTCTGAACTCTAAATCAAAAGTTATACACGATTTAGTGGGGAGATGTCAAGTTGATCGGCCAGTTCAAATGATGATTCTAACTGATCATTGTTGCTCCATAAGTAAAGGCTTATAGATGAACCATAATACATAACATTACGCATTTTGGGATACATTGGATTACTTGTAGGCTTTGTAGTATTTTTTTCAGTCTCAAATGATGTCAAAATATGGAAAATTGAGCTACCTTAATGTGGGCATTGGATTCATATCATTTTGAGATCTAAATAAAAAGTTAAAGATGATTTAGTGCAGACATGTCAAGTTGATCAGTTAGTTAAAATGATCATTATAAACTAATCATTTTTGCTCCTTGAGTAAGGGAGTATAAATGAAGCATAATGCATAACATCATGCAGTTTAAGATAGAATTGATTACTTGGAGGCTTTTTCGTAGCTATTTCGATCTTAAATTTTTTCACAATATAGAAAATTGAGCTAGCTTAACTTGAGTGTTGGATTCGTGTCATTTTGAACACTAAATTAAAAGTTACATACGATTTAGTGCAGACATGTCAAGTTGTTCGGCCAATTAAAATGATCATTATAAACTGAGTATTGGTGCTCCATGATTAACGGCTTATAAATGACATCATGCAGTTTAGAATAATAGATGGCATTATGCACTTTAGAATACATTGGATTATTTGGAGGCTTTGTCGTAGCTATTTCATTCTTAAACATTGTCAGAATACAGAAAAATTGATCTAGCTTAACGTGGATGTTTGATTCGTGTCATTCTGAACTCTAAATCAAAAGTTAAGGACCATTTAGTGGGTAGATGTCAAGTTGATCAGCCAGTTAAAATGATCATTCTAAACTTATCATTGGTGCTACTTGAGTAAAGACTTATAAATGAAACATAGTGCATGGCATCACACAGTTTGGGATACAATGGATTACTTGGAGGATTTGTAGTAGCTATTTCAACCTCAATTGTTGTAAAAATATAAAAAAATTGAGCTAGTTTAATGAGGGCGTTGGATTCATATCATTTTGATATCTAATAAAAAGTCAAGAACGATAGAGTGCCTACATGTCAAGATGATCATCTAGTTAAAATGATCACTCTAAACTGAACATTTTTGCTCCTTGAGTAAGGCAATATAAATTAAGCATAATGCATAACATCCCGCTGTTTTGCATAGATTGGATTATTTGGAGGCTTTGTCGTAGCTATTTCGATCTTAAATTTTGTCACAATATAGAAAATTGAGCTAGCTTAACTTGGGCATTGGATTCTATATTTTGAGTTCTGAATCAAAAGTTATGGATGATTTTGTGCGGAAATGTCAAATTTTTCGGCCTGTTAAAATGATCATTGGTGCTCCGTGATTAAACGCTTACAAATGAAGCATAATGCAAGGCATCACGCAGTTTGGGATACATTGTATTACTTGGAGGCTTTGTAGTAGCTCTTTCAGTCTTGAATATTTAAACAATATAGAAAATTGAGCTAGCGTAACGTGGGCGTTGGATTCGGGTCATTCTGAACTCTAAATCAAAAGTTACAGTCGATTTAGTGGGGAGATGTCAAAATGATCGGCCAGTCGATTTAGTGGGGAAAATTGAGCTACCTTAATATGTGTTTTGGATTCATATCATTTTGAGCTCTAAATCAAAAGTTAAATACGATTTAGTGCGCACATGTCAGGTTGATCAGCTAGTTAAAATGATCATTGTGAACTGATCATTTTTGCTCCTTGAGTAAGGGAGTATAAATGAAGCATAATGCATAACATCACACAGTTTAGGTTAGATTGGATTACTTGTAGGCTTTCTCGAAGCTATTTCGATCTTAAATTTTGTCACAATACAATAAATTGAGCTAGCTTAACTTGGGTGTTGTATTCGTGTCATTTTGAATTTTAAATTAAAAGGTACATACGATTTAATGCTGACATGTCAAATTACTCGACCAGTTAAAATGATCATTTGTGCGATGTGATTAAAGGCTTATAAATGAAGCATAATGCATGGCATCACACAGTTTGGGATACATTGGATTACTTGGAGGCTTTGTTGTAGCTCTTTCAGTTTCGAATATTTTAACAATATAGAAAATTGAGCTAGCTTAACGTAGGCGTAGGATTTGTGTCATTCTGAACTCTAAATCAAAAGTAACAGTCGATTTCGTTGGGAGATATCAAGTTGATCGGTAAGTTAAAATGATCTTTCTAAACTAACCATTGTTACTCCATGAGCAAAGGCTTATAGTTCAAGTATAATGCATGGTATTACGCATTTTTGGTATACATTGGATTATTTGGAGGCTTTGCAATAGCTATTTCAGTCTCAAAAGTTGTCAAAATATGGAAAATTGAGCTAGGTTAATGTGGGCGTTGGATTCATATCATTTTGAGCTCTAAATGAAAAGTTAAATACGATTAAGTGCGCACATGTCAGGTTGATCAGCTAGTTAAAATGATTATTTTAAACTGATCATTTTTGCTCTTTGAGTAAGGGAGTATAAATGAAGCATAATGAATATCATCATGCAGTTTGAGGTATATTGGATTAATTGTAGGCTTTGTCGAAGCTATTTCGATATTAAATTCTGTCAAAATACAGTAAATTGAGCTAGCTTAACTTAGGTGTTGTATTCGTGTCATTTTGAACTTTAAATTAAAGGTTACATACGATTTAATGCGGACATGTCAAATTATTTGGCCAGTTAAAATGATCATTGGTGCTCCGTCATTAAAGGCTTATAAATGAAGCATAACGCATGGCATCACACAGTTTGAGATACATTGGATTACTTGGAGATTTTGTAGGAGCTCTTTCAGTCTAAAATATTTTAACAATATAGAAAATTGAGCTAGGTTAACGTGGGTGTTGGATTCGTGTCATTCTGAACTCTATATCAAAAGTTACAGAGGATTTAGTGGGGAGATGTCAAGTTGATCGGCCAGTTAAAATGATCTTTCTAAACTTATCATTGTTGTTCCATAAGTAAAGGCTTATAGATCAAGCATAATGCATGGCATTACGCATTTTGGTATACATTTGGATTATTTGGAGGCTTTATAGTAGCTCTTTTAGTCTCAAATGTTGTCAAAATGTTGAAAATTGAGCTAGCTTAGTGTGGGCATTGGATTCATATGATTTTGAGCTCTAAATCAAAAATTAAAGACGATTTAGTGTGGACATATGTCAGCTGATCAGGTAGTTAAATTGATTATTCTAAACTGATCATTTTTGCTCCTTGAGTAAGGGAGTAGAAATGAATTATAATGAATAACATCACGCAGTTTGGGGTAGATTGGATTACTTGTATGCTTTGTCGAAGTTATTTCGATCTTAAAATTTGTCACACAGTAAATTGAGCTACCTTAACTTGGGTGTTGTATTCGTGTCAATTTGAACTTTAAATTAAAATTACATACGAGTTAATGCGGACATGTAAAATTGTTTGGCCAGTTAAAATAATCATTGGTGCTCCACGATTAAAGGCTTATAAATGAAGCATAATGCATGGCATCACACAGTTTGGGATACATTGGATTACATGGAGGCTTTGTAGTAGCTCTTTCAGTCCCAAATGTTTTAACAATATAGAAAAATGAGCTAGCTTAACGTGGACGTTGGATTCGTGTCATTTTGAACTCTAAATCAAAAGTTATAGTCGATTTAGTGGGGAGATGCCAAGTTGATCGGCCAGTTAAAATGATCTTTCTAAACTAATCATTGTTACTCCATGAGTAAAGGCTTATAGATCAAGCATAATGCATGGTATTACGCATTTTTGGTATACATTGGATTATTTAGAGGCTTTTTAGTAGCTCTATCCGTTTCAAATGTTGTCAAAATATGGAAAATTGAGCTAGGTTAATGTGGGTGTTGGATTCATATCATTTTGAGCTCTAAATCAAAAGTTAAAGATGATTTATTGCGGACATGTCAGCTGATCAGCTAGTTAAAATGATCATTATAAACTGATCATTTTCGCTCCTTGAGTTAGGGAGTATAAATGAAGCATAATGCATAACATCACGCAGTATTGGGTATATTGGATTATTTGGAGGCTTTGTCGTATCTATTTTGGTCTTAAATTTTGTCACAATTCAGAAAACTTATCAAGCTTACCTTGGGTGTTGTATTCGTGTCATTTTGAATTTGAAATTAAAAGTTACATACGAGTTAATGCGGACATGTCAAATTACTCGACCAGTTAAAATGATCATGGACAGGAGATTTAGTGGGGACATGTCAAGTTGATCAGCCAGCTAAAATTTTCATTCTAAACTGATAATTGGTGCTTTGAAAAGGCTTATAAATGAAGCATAATGCATGGCATCACGCAGTTTGAAATACATTGGATTACTTGTAGCCTTTGTTGTAGCTCTTTAATTCTCAAATGTTGTAACAATACAGGAAATTGAGCTAGCTTAGCGAAGACATTGGATTCTTGTAATTCTGAACTCTAAATAAAAAGTTACAGATGATTTAGTGCGGAAATGTCAGGTTTTTTGGCCCGTTAAAAGGACCATTTTAAACTCAACATTGGTGCTCCTAAAGTAAAGGGTAATAAATGAAACATATTGCATGACATTACGCAGTTAGGAATGCATTGGGTTACTTGGAGGCGTTTTCGTAGCCCTATCAGTGTGAAATGTTGTCAAAATATGGAAAATTGAGCTAGCTTAATGTGGGCGTTGGTCTCATGTTATTTTGAGCACTAAATCAAAAGTTAAACAGGATTTAGTGCAGACATGTAAAATTGATCAGCTACGTAAAATGATCATTCTAATGTGATCATTGGTATCCCTTGAGTAAATGCTTAAAAATGAAGCATAATGCATGGCATCACGCGGTTTGGGATATATTGGATTACTTGGAGGCTTTTACGTTGCAGTTTTGGTCTTAAATTTTGTACCAAAATAGAACATTGAGCTAGCTTAAAGTACGCGTTGGAGTCGTGTCATTTTGAACTCTATAAAAAAGTTATAGACGATTTAATGCAGACATGTCAAGTTGATCGGCCAATTAAAATGTTCATTTTTACGATCACTGGTGCTCCTTGAGTAAAGGCTTATAAATGAAGCATAACACATGACATAACGCACTTTGGGATACATTTGATTACTTGGAGGCTTTGTCGTCGCTCATTGAGTCACATATATTGTCACAATACAGAAAATTGAGCTAGCTTAACGTGGGCGTTGGATTTTTGTCATTCTGAACTCTAAATTAAAAGTGACGGAAGATTTAGTGCGGACATGTCAAGTTGATTGGCCAGTTCAATTGATCATTATAAACTGATCATTGGTGCTCTGAAAAGGCTTATAAATGAAGCATAATGCATGGCATCACGCAATTGGGAATAAATTGGATTACTTGGAGGCTTTTTCGTAGCACTTCAGTCTCAAATGTTGTCACAATATAGAAAATTGAACTAGCTTAAACTAGGCGTTGGATTCGTGTCATTATGAACTCTTACTTAAAAGTTTTAGACGATTTAGTGCAGACATGTCAAGTTGATCAGCTAGTTAAAATGATCATTCTAAACTTATCATTAGTGCTCCTTGAGTAAAGGCTTATAAAGGAAGAATAATGCATGGCATCTCGCAGTTTGGAATAGATTGGACTACTTGGAGGCTTTGTCATAGCTATTTCCGTCTTAAATTTTCTCACTATATAGAAAATTGAGCTAGCTTAACGTTGTTGTTGGATTCGTGTGATGTTGAACTCTAAATCAAAGTTACAAATGATTCAGTGAGCACATATCAAGTTGATCAGCAAGTTAAAATGATCATTCTAAACTGATCATTGGTGCTCCTTGAGTAAAGGCTTATAAATGAAACATAATGCATGACATCACACTGTTTGGGGTACATTGGATTACTTGGAGGGTTTTCCTAGCTCTTTCACTCTGAAATGTTGTCACAGTATTAAAAATTGAGCTAGCTTAACATGGGCTTTGGATTCGTGTCAATCTGAACTCTAAATTAAAACTTACGGATGATTTAGTGCGGATATTGCTAGTTGATCAGCCAGTTAAAATGATCAGTCTAAACTGATCACTGTTGCTCCTTGAATAAAGGCTTATAAATGAAGCATAATGAATGGCTTCACGCCGTTTGGGATATATTGGATAACTCGTAGGCTTTTTCATAGCTCTTTGAGTCTCAAAAGTTGTCACAGTATAGAAAATTGTGCTAGGTGAATGTGGGCGTTGGATTCGTGTCATTCTGAACTATAAATAAAAAGTTATTGACGATTTAGTGTGGACATGTCATGTTGATTGGCCAGTTAAAATGATAATTCTAAACAAATCATTAGTGCTCCTTGAGTAAAGGCTTATAAATGAAGCATAATGTATGGCATCACACATTTTGGGATACATTGGATTACTTAGAGCCTTTTTCGTATCTCTTTCAATCTCATATGTTGCCACAATATGGAAAATTGAGCTAGCTTATCGTGGGCGTTGGACTCATGTCATTATAAGCTCTAAATCAAAAGTTAAAGATGATTTAGTGTAGACATGTCAATGTTATCAGCTAGTTAAAATGACCATTCTAAACTGATCATTGGTGCTCCTTAAGTAAAAGCATATAAATGAAGCATAATGCATGGCATCATGCAATTTGACATTCTTTGGATTACTTGGAGGCTCTGTCATAGCTCTTTAAGTCTCAAATGTAGTCACACTATAGGAAATTGAGCTAGCTTAACGTAGGCGTTGGATTCATGTAATTCTGAACTCCAAATCAAAAGTTATAGATGATTTAGTGGCGGAATGTCAAGTTGATCGGCCTGTTAAAATGATCATTCTACACAATCATTGGTGCTCCTTAAGTAAAGGCTTGAAAATGAAGCATAATGCATGGAATCGTGCATTAGGGATACATTGGATTACATGGAGGGTTTTTCATAGGTCTTTCACTCAAAAATAGTTACACAATTTGAAAAATTGAGGTAGCTTAACATGGGCGTTGGATTCGTGACATTCTGAACTCTGAATCAAAAGTTACTAATGATTTAGTATGGACATGTCAAGTTGATCGGCCAGTTAAAATGATCGTTTTAAACTTATCATTGGTGCTCTTTAAGTAGAAAGTTATAAATGAAGCATAATGCATGGCATCATGCAGTCTGGGATACATTGGATTATTTGGAGGCTTTGTTGTAACTCTTTAATTCTTAAATGTTGTAACAATAAAGAAAATTGAGCTAGGTTAACGAAAGCATTGGATTCTTGTAATTTTAAACTCTAAGTAAAAAGTTACAGACGATTTAGTGCGGATATGTCAAGTTTGTCGGCCCATTTTAAAATGATCATTCTAAACTGATCATTGGTGCTCCTAAAGTAAAGGGTAATAAATGAAACATAATGCATGACATCACGCAGTTAGGAATACATTGGGTTACTTGGAGGCTTTTTCGAAGCTCTATCAGTGTCAAATGTTGTCACAATATGGAAAATTGAGCTAGCTTAATGTGGGCGTTGGACTCATGTTATTTTGAGCGCTAAATCAAAAGTTAAACAGGATTTAGTGCAGACATGTAAAGTTGATCAGCTAGGTAAAATGATCATTCTAATGTGATCATTGGTGTCTGATGAGGACATCAGGTCGTACATCCAGCCAGGAGACCAGACTGGCCGACCAGGAAGCTTGCCCGAGACAGCAGGACCATCTGGCGCGCCTGCCGGACCAGACAGTACCGCCGGATCCTCGACCTATAGGACCAGACCGGTCAACATCGCCGGCGGAGAGGCCCAAGCTTCCGGCACACTTGGTGGGGACGTGAATGAGACCGCCGGTCCCCCTGATGACACCGCCGACTCCGGGATCAACTTGGCCAGTCCTGAAGTCATTCCGGCCAGTACCGCGCACAATCCAGCCGGTACAGGCCATCCAGCCGAGTACACGCACACTTCCACTTCTACACAAGAGAACTCGGACCAAATGAGCTACCAGCTCCAGGACATGCACTTAGAGGAAGTATCTACACCAGTGGTACCTCCAGGAGCAATGACAAGAAGCAGATCAAGAGCACTCTTCCACAAATTCAGCTTATGGGTCGACAAGCTTCTAGAGGAAGAGCAGCTAAGGACAATGGGCCAGAAGAGCAAATTAGAGTTCAATGGCTTCTCAACAACACAAGGAACATCAGAGACTTGGGCTTTAGTGGCAAGAGAGGTCAGGGCCCAATAATATTTAACCCTACTCCAAGTCGAAGACTAGGAGTAAGGCGCGTGCATGCCACAAGGACGGCCACCTTCCATTTCTTGGCCGTGAGCTGAGTTAAGGTAAGTTTACATTCGAATATATGCCTCTTTCTGTTTTGCAGGGTAGGATCTAGTTGCTTTACATTTTTGAGTCAAGAACATTTTAGGAATAGGTCCTTTTTCGGTTATGCACTTTTGTATCTTTTCTTTTGTGCACTTTTGTAAACTTTCCTTTTTCTTTATTTGTGTCGACCCTAGAAGGTCAAGCTGTCGAGCATATTAATAAGGCTCCTTCCAGCATTGTAGTTCGACAACCTTTTTGATTATTAATAAAGTAGAACTTTTCCCTACAAGTTTTCTCTCTAAGAATCTTGTGCGCTTAGAACCTAGTTGAGACCAGCCCTCCTAGCTCTAAGTTTGTGATTTATCACGTGGTTCATCACCCCTCGTGTGGTTCACTTCACCCCTCCATCGTTTACCAACCAGAAAACCCCTATCCAGAAGCCTAAGGTTGAGTTTCTCACCTAATCTTCTACAAACAGCCCACGTGCATACATCCTTGAATCAAGGCTTGTATCATTTTGGTATCAGAGCTTAAAGCTCCTAAACCAGGTTGTTTCTATCCTTTTTCTTGTTTTGTTTTGTGTTCTTGCATTAGTTTAAGTCGCATTCAAGAAAAATCAAAAAAATAACCTCAAACTCCAAACCGAGTGCATCTAGCCTCCTACGTGTATCACTAGGGTTTAGATTCACTTTTTGCATTGCATACACGTTTTCCTTTTGTTTAAGTCATATTTCCTTTATTTTAAGTCTAATTAAAAAGAAAAGAAAAAGAAAATAGAAAAGATACTAAAAGAATTCGAATTGGACAGCTAGCACAAGTTGTCTAGGAAGTTTCCTTTTTTTCAAATTTCCTTTCTTTAGAATTTTCCTTTTGCATTTTTTCAAACCACATATAAAAAGAAAACTCTCCTAATAATTTAGGAGCACCCTAATTGTCTTCTTTCTTTGTAGTACACATGGGAGAAGAGAATAGAGACGCAGCTGAAGCCATGATGGCCATGTTCACCACACTCCAAACACAACTCGCATCCATAGGCGAGAGGTTGGAGCACGTGGAGAGACCAGTAAGATTCCAGGCCATAAGGCACGTGAGGGCTGAGCAAGACCATCCTGAGGGTCCTGAGCACCTTAGGACACGGCACTAACAGGAGGAACCCCAGCCAGATGGAGATGAGGACACACAACCTCATAACTATCACCATAGGCCGAGAGGACCTCCACGGCAACCAGAGGCAGAAGATGATGGCTTTGAGCCATATGGTCTTCACCAGAGACCAAGAATGCCTCCTAGTCATCATGAGGATGGAGCTGAACACACCTACAACCGGGTAATTCATCCTGATGTTAAACTAACTCCTCCAAGTTTTGCAGGAAAAGTAGACCCCGAGGCTTACCTAGATTGGGAGAAGAGAATGGATCATATCTTTGATCACTACAACCAACCAGGACCTAGGAGAGTCTCAATGGCAGTAGCACAACTCACGGACAATGCCCTCATCTGGTGGGATCGTGAGGTATCTGACAGAAGGAGGAAGAGAATGAGGCCCAGAGACTCATGGGTCGACATGAAAGACCTCATGCGACAAAGGTTTGTTCCACCTTACTTTCATAGAGACTTGCAACGTCGTTTTCGTACTCTTAAGCAGGGTACCAGATCAGTAGAGGAGTACTATGAAGAGTTCGAGAAGTTAAGGAACAGATTGGAGCTCAATGATGATGAAGAAGCATTGATGGCACAATTCTTGGATGGACTCCAAGAAAGGATCAGCTGCAAGGTGGAAAGGCAAATCTACAACGACTTCAAGGACTTGTTCCACCTATCTGTGCAAGCTGAACAGCACATCAAACGTAAGAGCCAAGACATCCGCAGCAAGCCTAAGACACCTTGGGCACCAAGCAACATGCCAAGACAGTGGACAAAGGCAAAAGCGTAGAGATCGAGTCAAGGTTCAAGAGCAAGCCTGAACCCACCCGTGACCAGAGAGAGACTGGTAAGTCTTCTAACCCTCAAAGATCACGTGACATAACTTGTTTCAGGTGCAGGGGACGTGGACACATCTCAAGGGAGTGCCCAAACAACCGAGTCATGCTGATTACGGAGGCAGGAGAATATGAGTCCCAAGATGAAGAGGAATATGAACCAGAAGGAGAATATGGTGACATTGAGTACCCTGATGTGGGGGAAGTGCTGGTCACTAGACGTATCCTCAGTGCAATGGTGGATCCTTCAGAGACCATCCAAAGGGAGAACATCTTCCACAGCCGTTGCACCATCAAGGAAAGGTATGTAACCTCATCATAGATGGTGGTTCTTGCACTAACGTTGCTAGTGCGTATATGGTTGATAAGCTAGGTCTAGAGAGGACACGGCATCCTCGAACATATAGACTGAGATGGCTTGATGACAAAGTGGAGCTCAAGATTCATGAGCAAGTCACTGTGCCATTCAGTGTGGGCAAGTACCAAGACCAAGTCGTGTGCGACGTGGTGCCCATGCAAGCTGGCCATCTTCTGCTAGGAAGACCATGGCAGTTTGACAAAGATACCAGGCATGATGGCGAACCAATCTCTACACTTTTGTGCATGACAAAAGAAAGGTCAGCTTGGCTCCTCTTACACCTGCCCAGGTACATGAGCTACAACTCCAAATGAGTAAGGAAAAGAAACTTATCAAGTCTAATTTTCTTATTCAACCAAGCCATGTCCGGAGAGCTTTAGCCTCGAAGGATTAATGTTACTAATGGTTTTCAAAGAAGTGTTGAATGTAGAAAAAGAACAGGTAGAGCTACCTGAAGTAGCAACACTCCTCAACAAATTCCAGGATGTATTTCCAGAGGAGATACCAGCAGGCTTGCCTCCTCGTGGGCATAGAACACCAGATTGATCTAGTGCCCGGAGCAGCCCTGCCCAACCGGCCAGCCGGATGAGTCCAGAGGAGTCCAAGGAGCTTGAGAAGCAAGCCAAGGAGCTCCTGGAGAAAGGATATGTTCGAGAGCCTCAGTCCATGTACCGTACCAGTGCTGCTAGTGCCCAAGAAGGATGGGATTTGGCGAATGTGCGTGGACTACCGAGCAATCAACAACATCACAGTCAAGTACTGGCATCCGATACCACGGCTGGATGACATGCTAGATGAGCTGAGTGGAGCCACGGTCTTCTCCAAGATAGACCCCAAGAGTGGATACCACCAGGTCAGGATGAAGGAAGGTGATGAGTGGAAGACTGCTTTCAAGACAAAGCAAGGGCTCTACGAGTGGACAGTCATGCCATTCGGCTTGACTAATGCCCCAAGCACCTTCATGCCTTATGAACCAAGTTCTTAGGGCGTACATCAGTAAGTTTGTAGTTGTTTACTTTGATGACATTTGTTTATAGTAAGTGCCGGGAATCACACATCTTGAGATGGTACTTAAAACCCTTCGACAAGAAGAGCTTTATGCCAATCTCAAGAAGTGCACCTTTGTACTGATAAGCTTGTCTTTTAGGTTTGTTGTGACAGGGCCTACAGGTTGAAGAGAAGATTCGAGCCATACAAGAATGGCCAACACCAGGCAGCATCAGCCAAGTCAGGAGCTTCCACGGACTGGCCAGCTTCTATAGGAGATTCGCGCCCAACTTCAGCAGTATTGCCTCACCACTGACGGCAGTAGTGAAGAAGAACGTGGGATTCAGCTGGGAAGAAGCTCAGGAGAAGGCATTCCAGGCCTTGAAGGACAGCCTTACACACGCACCAGTGCTAGTCCTGCCTGACTTCAACAAGACATTTGAAGTGGAGTGTGATGCCTTTGGAATAGGCATAAGAGCAGTGCTAACCCAAGGAGGAGGTTCCCAAACCTAAGGAGTGGCAGCACCAAGAGGAGATGGACCATTCAGAGTGCTCGAGAGGATCAACAACGCCTGGATCGACAGGTGAGTTTAATGTGTCCAATACGTTCAATGTTACTGACTTGGCCCCTTTCCAGGATGATCCAGTTTTGAGGACAAAACCTACTGAAGAGGGAGGAATGATGAGGACATCAGGTCGACATCCAGCCAGGAGACCAGACTACCGGAAGCTTGCCGAGACAGCAGGACCATCTGCGCACCTCAGACAGATCAAGGACCAGAGGTCAACATCGCCGGGGGAGAAGCCCAAGCTTCCGGCACACTTGGTGGGGACGTGAATGACACCGCCGGTCCCCCTGATGACACCGCCGACTCCGGGATCAACTTGGCCAGTCCTGAAGTCATTCCGGCCAGTACCGCGCACAATCCAGCCGGTACAGGCCATCCAGCCGAGTACACGCACACTTCCACTTCTACACAAGAGGACTCGGACCAAATGAGCTACCAGCTCCAGCACATGCACTTAGAGGAAGTATCTACACCAATGGTACCTCCAGGAGCAATGACAAGAAGCAGATCAAGAGCACTCTTCCACAAATTCAGCTTATGGGTCGACAAGCTTCTAGAGGAAGAGCAGCTAAGGACAATGGGCCAGAAGAGCAAATTAGAGTCCAATGGCTTCTCAACAACACAAGGAACATCAGAGACTTGGGCTTTAGTGGCAGGAGAGGTCAGGGCCCAATAATATTTAACCCTACTCCAAGTCGAAGACTAGGAGTAAGGCGCGTGCATGCCACAAGGACGGCCACCTTCCATTTCTTGGCCGTGAGGTGAGTTAAGGTAAGTTTACATTCGAATATATGCCTCTTTCTGTTTTGCAGGGTAGGATCTAGTTGCTTTACATTTTTGAGTCAAGAACATTTTAGGAATAGGTCCTTTTTCGGTTATACACTTTTGTATCTTTTCTTTTGTGCACTTTTGTAAACTTTCCTTTTTCTTTATTTGTGTCGACCCTAGAAGGTCAAGCTGTCGAGCATATTAATAAGGCTCCTTCCAGCATTGTAGTTCGACAACCTTTTGATATTAATAAAGATAGAACTTTTTCCCCAACAAGTTATTCTCTCAAGAGACTTGTGCCCTTAGAACCTAGTTGAGACCAGCCTCCTAGCTCTAAGTTTGTGATTTATCACGAGGTTCATCACCCCTCGTGTGGTTCACTTCACCCCTCCATCGTTTACCAACCAGAAAACCCCTATCCAGAAGCCTAAGGTTGAGTTTCTCACCTAATCTTCTACAAACAGCCCACGTGCATACATCCTTGAATCAAGGCTTGTATCAGTGTCCCTTGAGTAAATGCTTAAAAAAGAAGCATAATGCATGGCATCACGTGGTTTGGGATATATTGGATTACTTGGAGGTTTTTCCGTTGCAGTTTTGGTCTTAAATTTTGTACCAATATAGAACATTGAGCTAGATTAAAGTGCGAGTTGGAGTCGTGTCATTTTGAACATTATACAAAAGTTATTGACGATTTAGTACAAACATGTCAAGTTGATCGGCCAGTTAAAATTATCATTTTTACGTGATCATTGGTGCTCCTTGAGTAAAGGCTTATAAATGAAGCATAACGCATGACATTACACACTTTGGGATTGATTTGATTACTTGGAGGCTTTGTCGTCCCTCTTTGTGTCACATATATTATCACAAGACAGAAAATTGAGCTAGCTTAACGTGGGCGTTGGATTTGTGTCATTCTGAACTCTAAATTAAAAGTTACAGAGAATTTAGTGCGTACATGTCAAGTTGATCGGCCAGTTAAAATGATCACTCTAAACTGATCATTGGTACTCCTTGAGTCAAGGCTTTATAAATGAAGCATAATGCATGGCATCACGGAGTTTGGGATTTATTTGATTACTTGGAGGCATTGTCGTAGCTCTTTGAGTCTCAAATGTTGTCACAATATAGAAAATTGTGCTAGGTTAACATTGGTGTTGGATTTGTGTCATTATGAATTATAAATCAAAAGTTATAGACGATTTAGTGCGGACATATCAAGTTTGATCGGCCTGTTAAAATGATCATTCTAAGTTGATCACTGATGCTCCTTAAGTAAAGGCTTATAAATGAGGTATAATGCATGGCATCACGTAGTTTGGGATACATTGGATAATTTTGACGCTTTGTCATAACTATTTCAATGTCAAATGTTCTCACAATAGTGAAAATTGAGCTAACGTAAGGTGGTCGCTGGATTCATGTCATTTTGAGCTTTAAATCAAAAGTTACAAATGATTAAGTGCCGAAATGTCAAGTGGATCCGCAAGTTAAAATGATTATTCTAAACTGATCATTGGTGCTCCTTGAGTAAAAACTTATAAATGAAGTATAATGCATGGCATCACGCAGCTTGGGATACATTGGATTACTTGGAGCGTTTTCCTTAGCTCTTTCAGTCTCAAATGTTGTCACAATATAGAAACTTAAGCTAGCTTAACTTGGGCGTTGGATTCATGTCCTTCTGAACTGTAAGTAAAAAATTACGTACGATTTAGTGTGTACATGTCAAGTTGATCGAGTTGTTAAAATGATCATTCTAAACTGTTCATTGGTGCTCCCGAAGTAAAGGCTTATAAATGAAGCATAATGCATGGCATTATGCAGTTTGGGATACATAGGATTAGTTGGAGGCTTTGTAGTAGCTCTTTCAGTCTCAAATGTTGTCACGATATGAAAAATTGAGCTAGGTTAATGTGGGTGTTTGATTCATGTTATTTTGAGTTCTAAATCAAATGTTAAACACGAATTAGTGCGGACATGTCAAGTTGATCAGCTAATTAAAATGATCATTCTAAACGTATCATTCGTGTTCCTTGAGTAAAAGCTTATAAATAAATCATAATGCATCGCATCACGCAGTTTGGGATAGATTGAATTAGTTGGACGCTTTTCGTAGCTATTTCGGAGTTAAATTTTGTCACAATATAGAATATTGAGATAGCTTAATGTTGGCATTGGATCCGTGTCATTCTGAACTCTATATCAAAACTTATGGACGATTTAGTGAGGACATGTCAATTTGATCGGCCACTTAAATGGTCATTCTAAGCTGATCAATGGTGCTTCTTGAGTAATGGCTTATAAATGAAACATAATGCATGGCTTCATGTAGTTTGGGATATATTGGATAATTTCGAGGCTTTATCCTAGCTCTATCAGTCTCAAACGTTGCCACAATATAGGAAATTGAGCTAGCTTAACGTGGGCATTGGATTCGTGTCATTCTGAACTCTAAATAAAAAGTTAGAGACGATTTTTAAGCTTAAGATATGTTTCTAAGCTTATGGTGAAGTTCCCTATGGTAGTGGCTAGGTATAAAACTTTTCCTCATGATTACTTTCATCTGGTTCCACGTATCTATAGGCAAATCCCCAGCCCTTCTCCTAGAAGTAACTAATGGATCCCACCGACTTAAGGCATAATCTTTAAAAGTGGTTGGTGCTACTCTAACCTTACTATCTTGAGTCTATTCCCTACAATCAAAGACTATTTCTATCTTCTTTTCCCACTCTAGATACTCCTCAGGGTCATTGGTTCCATGGAAAGAGGGAATCTTGATTTTAAGGCTAGCCAAAAGGTCACGAGGATTGGGTTGGTTATTCCTATGTGGTCGGTCGTCTTTTGGCCGCCTTCTCCTAGGGTGTTGTGACCTAGATGAGTGACAGTATCAGATGGTGGCTGGTTTATCCTGAGTCAGTCATTGATGGATGTTTCTATTTCAGCTCTCATGGTTGCCATACTTTATAGGAATCAAAGAGTTTTTTATTGGAGTTTGAGGAGTCTTCTCCATTATTGCAGGTTCCTACCATAGTACCTGGCAAATTCAGACAACTAAACAAGTAAAAGGTTCAAATTAAAACACAGATACTGACACAACAATTCACTGAAACAAAGACACAAGAACAAAGACACAAGAACAAAGACACAAGAACAAAGACAAACCCTAGCAAAGTATGTTCTAGACCCTTTGAACTCCGGTTTTGAAATGGGTGAGTCAAACAACTTTAGGTTCGTTTTGAAACGTTTTTAATTGGTATTCCTGGTTCTATTAAGTCTTAAGAACAAGTTTCATTCAGGTTTTAATCTCTAAAATATTCAAACAAAAGGTGATAAACTCGGATGAACAAGTTTCTTAGAACCTCAACGGTGCCTATTGGATGTTTCACAAGTTTTATCCTTTATAAATCGGTTCTAAACTATTTTCAAGTTAATTTCCAGGTTCTTCAAATATCTAAGATCTAGTTTAAACAAGAAACAAACCCGGAAACATTTTAAAACAAATCGCAAAAAGAAGGCGAAAGGTTACAAAACGTTTTTGCAAGAATACGAAAGGGTGCAAACGGGTTTGTAGAGATATGACCTAGTTTTGGAGTGGGCTCTGATACCACTTGATGTGATATTGATAAGGATCAAGCCCCTGATCAACTCCAAATGGTTGTGGAAGAGTAGATGAATGGATTGAAGTTGCAGAATGGGTGAAACGCTGGTCTAACTTTCAGATGTGTCAGCTCTTAAGTGGATGGATCCGAGAACAAGGGGAAATGGATGATACTTCTCAAGGATGGTTGAAAATCCTTGAACTATCTCCTTGATCTGTGTGAATGACAAAGGCCAGGCAGGTTGGACAAGGGGTGAATCAAACTGAAACTTCCAAGGGTGATGAAGATCCCTTAAACTTTCGGCTCTTGAGAGGATTGAGAAAGTGTTCTAAAATTCCTTATTCAAGAGGATGACCAAACGAGTTTAAGAAGGAGATTTGGTATTAAAATGTTTTATGATTCAGAAACAAGGATACAAGAGCGTAAGAAAAAGAATAAGAAGTAAATAATGTTTTGACTTGATTCTTCCTCTTTTATTTCGTGGATGATGAGATAGAATGGGCCTTGATTTACTAAAAGGCTGTGGTAAAGTACCTTGGGCTTGCCTCATTAGAAACCTATCTTAGAAAACCCATTGGGACAAGACTAAGAATATGGAAAAAGAGTACAATCCAGGGCAACTCTCTTGGTGAGGTTTAGGTGATGTAATTTTGTCTTAAATTTGGCTTGCTTGGATCGGGTAATGGGGCCACTAAAGATTTTTAGGCCTCTATCTCCAATATCCGCGGGATCTAGCTGCTCCGTTCAATCTTTAGTGGCTTCTTCCTCCTCTGGTTCAAGCTGCTCCCTAGGTTGTAATTCCTTTCTGGCCATGCTCACATCAATTGGATTATACGGAGGCTTTTTCATAGCTATTTCAGATTTAAAGTTTGTCCTAATATAGAAAATTGAGCTAGCTTTATTTTTATTCCGGTCATTCTCAACTCCAAACAAAAAGTTACAAATGATTTAGTTTGTACATGTCAAGTTGATCGGCCAATTAAAAGGATCATTCTATATACACCCTTGGTGGTCCTTTAGTAAAGGCTTATAAATGAAGCATAATGCATGGCATCACATAGATTGGGATACATTGGATTACTTCGAGCTTTGTCGTAGCTCTTTTAGTCTCAAATGTTGTCACAATATAGAAAATTGAGCTAGCTTAACGTGGGCATTGGATTCATGTCATTTCTGAACTCTAAATCAAAAGTAATGGACGATTTAGTGCGGACATGTCAAGTTGATCGGCCAGTTAAGACGATAATTCTTCATTGATTATTGCTGCTCCTTGAGTAGAGGCTGATAACTGAAGCATAATGTATGGCATCATGCTGTTTCGGATGCATTGGATTACTTGGAGTCTATTTCGTAGCTCTTTCAGTCTCAGATGTTGTTATAATATAAACTCTAAATCAAAACCTGCAGATAATTTATTGCGGACATGTCAAGTTGATCAGCCATTTAAAATGATCATTCTAAACTGATCATTGGTGCT
>CM032165.1:8877668-8912780 GCA_018901935.1 Pugionium cornutum | reverse complement strand
TACTGACGATTTAGTGCATACATGTCAAATTGATAGGATAGTTAAAATGATCATTATAAACTGATCGTTGGTGCTCCTTCACTAATGGCTTATAAATGAAACATAATGCATGGCATCACGGAGGTTGGGATAGATTAGATTACTTGGAGGCTTTGTCGAAGCTAATTCGGTCCTAAATTTTATAACATTATAGTAAATTGAGCTAGCTTATCGTGAGCATTTGATTCGTGTCATTTGGAACTCTAAATCAAAAGTTATGAACAATTTAGTGCGGACATGTCAAGTTAATAGGCCAGTTAAAATGATCATTGATAATTTGTGCTCTTTGAGCAAAGCCATATAAATGAAGCATAATGCATGGCGTCACACAGTTTGGGATATGTTGGATTGCTTGTAGGCTTTGCAGTAGTTCTTTCAGTCTCATCTATTGTCACAATATGGAAAATTGAGCTAGTTTAACGTGGGCGTTGAAATCATGTCACTTTGAGCTGTAAATCAAAAGTTAAGACGATTTAGTGCGGATATGTCAAGTAGATCAGCTAGTTTAAATGATCATTATGAACTAATCATTGATGCTCCTTGAGTAAAGACTTATAAATGAAGCATAATGTATGACATCACACAGTTTAGGATAGATTGGATTACATGTAGGCTTTTTCGTAGCTATTTCGGTGTTAAATTTGGTTCCAATATAGAAAATTGAGCTAGCTAAACGTGTGCGTTTGATTCTTGTCATTCTAACTTACAAATCAAAAGTTATAGATGATTTAGTGTAGAAATGTCAAGTTGTTCGGCCAGTTAAAATAATCATTCTAAACTGATAATTCGTGCTTATTAAGTAAAAGATTATAAATGAAGCATAATGTATAGCATCACGCATTTTGGGATACATTGGATTACTTGGAGGTTTTTCATAGCTTTTTCAGTCTGGAATAATGTCACAATATGGAAAATTGAGCTAGTTTAACGTGGATTATTTAGTGCAGACATGTAAGTGGAACAGAAAGTTAAAATAATCATTCTAAACTGATCATTGGTGCTGTTTTAGTAAAAGCTTATAAATGAAGAATAATGCATGGCATCACGGAGGTTGGGATAGATTGGATTACTTGGAGGCTTTGACGTAGCTATTTTGCTCTTAAATTTTCTAACAATATAGAAAATTGAGCTAGCTTATCGTGATCATTTGATTCGTGTCATTTTATATGCTATTTTGGTGTTAAATTTTTATAATATAGAAAATTGATCTATCTTAACGTGTATTGACATAGGAAAATCAAATAAGACTTATCTTGACTTACAAGGCAAGTGTGAGAACGAAAATTCAGTTTGAATAACAAGGAAAAAAAAGGAGGGAGTTATTATTAACCACATGGTTAAAATGGTTAAATAGCTGCCTTTGGGAGAAGAATCAAGGTGAAAAGGACATGTCAATGCTGCACACAGTCTTGGTAACCACACCAAACAGTCATGCCTGCTATACATAGCCTTGGTAACCAAACCCAAACGTTCATGAGACAGTTTGCAACTCTTCCCCTCTCTTCTCATTGGTTGTTAAGAAGCTGCTCCTCTATTCAAGCTCATCCAAAAGTTTGAATTTGTTTTTTTTATGTTCACATTGTAAATGGTCTATAAAAGGGCTGTAAATACTCAATGTATGATTTAACTCTTAGTACATTTTTCTCCAGAAGTCTTAGACATTTCTCATTTTCTCATGCTTCTCTTTGAGTTTCCAGATTCAATTCTTCACATTTCTCCTCTCTAATCTTAATATTCTTACATGGTATCGGAGCATAAGATCATTCTCTTATCTTTTCTACTTAAATCTCTCAATTTCTAATATAAAATTCTGTCAAAAATCGTCTCAGCCTTTAAACTAAAAGCTCTCTATTTTATTCAACCATAAAAGCTGCCTCCTTTGAGATCTTCAAAGACTAACACTGGAGGTTACAGTTCAAATTAGTTCCAGCTTGAAACCTACGGTGATACCAGTAGTTCTCAAAGGATTGAAATACACATTATGGTCAAGAACCATCAAGACAACCATTTGTGGCAAAGGACTTTGGAATCACATCTTGGAGGATAATACTCAAACTATAGAGGATCCAAAGGAGAAGAAGGACGAGGCAACACGAAAAGAAGAAGCTAGGTGGTTCCAAGAAGATCAATCAGTCCTTGGATTCCTCCAAAATTCATTGGACCCATCCATACTTGAAGCTTATTCATATTCTGAAACCGCCAAGTCTCTTTGGGAGACTCTCAAGAGGGTGTATGGGGATGTTTCAAACCTCAGCCATGTGTACGAGGTTAAGAAGGCTCTCAATGATCTACACCAAGAGGATATGGAGTTCACAAAGTTCCTTGGCAAGTTCCAGTCAACATGGTCCGATCTTGACATGTTGAGACCAAGTTATATGGATCCAAAGGTGCTTAATGAAAGAAAGGAACAAGACAAGATATTCGGGCTCCTTATCAACCTAAATTCAGCCTTTAAGGATGTGATTAAGTACATCCTAAGAGAGCCAAAACTCCCTGATTTCGAAGAGGTGTGCTCACATATTCAAAAGGAGCAAGGCAACATTGGTTTGTTTTGTGGAAAAGGAGAACTAGTCATGGCCAACAAGAGCGTGTTTAAGCAAGAGGACAGGAAGAGTGTGATGTGTGAAAATTTTAAGAGGAATGGCCACATCAAGGACAAGTGCTGGATACTTCATCCTCATCTCAAGCCAAACTGGTTCAAGGATTCAAAGGCTAACATCTCTCAAAAGGTTGTGACTGAACCGGCAAGTTCATCCAACCAAGGATGGGAGCTAGCTATGAATGTATCCATGGAGTATGTTAAGAAGAGTGACTTGGAGGATCTCATCAAGGCCTACGCCTCAAAACTCTCCGGTATCACACTCTACTCCCATAAATTGCTTGATAACCGGATCATAAGTTGGTAGTGGGTTCGGGTGCTTCTCACCATATGATTAGCAATGCTAGGTTGTTAAAGAACATTGAACCATGTCTACGAAAAGTAACTATAGCTGATGGTAAGGGTATTCCAATTGAAGGAACCGGAAAATTAAAACTATTTCACAAAGAAAGTAATGCTTTCTTTGTACCTAAGTTTAAGTCTAACCTAGTTTCGGTCAAAAGGGCTACTTAAGACCTGAATTGCAATGTTACTTTTGGACCTAACAATCTTTATTTTCACAATATTAAGAGTGGTAAGATACTTGTAAGTGGTGGGACTCAAGATGAGCTCTATGTTCTTGAGAACACTCCTCCAAGCAATTCGGATTTCTTAGCTTTCAAATCCTGTGCTTTTGCTAATAAAGATTTCTTATGGCATGCTAGATTAGGACACCCTCATGCTCGTGCTTTAAGATTAATAATGCATAATGTTGCTTATGATCACTCACCTTGTGAGGCTTGTATCCTTGGCAAACATTGTCGTGTTGTTTTCCCTAAATCGTCTACAATTTATGAGCATTGCTTTGATTTAGTACAGTCCGATGTTTGGACCTCACCTTGCATGTCTAGAGATAGGAATAAATATTTTGTGACCTTTATAGATGAGAAATCGAAATATACATGGGTTACATTACTTCCATATAAAGATAGGGTTTATGAGGCATTTATAAACTTTCATAATTATGTTACTAATCAATTCAATGTCAAGATCAAAGTGTTAAGATCAGATAATGGAGGGGAATACACAAGTCAAAGATTCAAAGCTCACTTAAACAAACATAGAATACTACATCAAACTAGCTGCCCACACACACCACAACAAAATGGAGTTGCTGAAAGCAAGAACCGACACTTAATGGAAGTAGCAAGATCCATGATGTTTCATACCAATGTTCCTAAACGTTTTTTGGGAGATGCAGTCTTAGTTGCTTGCTACCTCATCAATCGGATTCCAACCAAAGTCTTGCAAGACATATCCACATTTGAGGTACTCAATAAAACTAAACCCTCTATTGATCATTTATGTGTATTTGGGTGTGCGTGCTTTGTGTATGTTCCAGGTGATCTAAGAATCCAACCAAAGTCTTGCAAGACATATCCCTATTTGAGGTACTCAATAAAACTAAACCCTCCATTGATCATTTACGTGTATTTGGGTGTGTGTGCTTTGTGTATGTTCCAGGTGATCTAAGAAACAAGTTGGAAGCAAAGAGCATCAAGTGTATGTTCCTTGGATATTCGACAACACAAAAGGGTTATAAGTATTATGATCCGAGCAACAACATGACATATGTGTCTAGAGATGTCAAGTTCATAGAAGAACGAAGTTATAATGATCAGAAAGATTGGGAAGGATTGAAGGATCTCTCAAGGTCACCTTCTGATTTGGCTATGAGTTTGAGGTTTCTCTTGAATCATTTGGGAAATGATGTGCCAAAGGATTCAAAACAAGAAGAAGCAAGAACCCCAAGTAGTTCACAAGATACCCAAGAGAATGAACAAGGGGCGGTAACTAAAGAACCAACTCCAATCCAAGAAGAAGCTACGGCCCAAAACCAAGAACAAGACGACTTGGAAGTGGGTATAGAGGAACCTATTCACCAAATGGAAGAGGAAACGGTTGTAGAGGAGGCTGCACCACCTGTTCAGCAACTAAGGAGGAGTACTAGACTTAGGAAAGACCCATCCAATTGGGTAAGCACTAGGGTCTTCTACAACAACCAGGCCGTGGCTCATCCCATACCAACTGTTTGTTCCCTTGACCTCTTGCCATCTAGTCATCAAGCATTCCTTTGAAAGATTGAACAGAGTCAGATTCCAAGTACTTATGAAGAAGCTAATAGCAAGAAAGAATGGTTAGATGCAGTAAGAGATAAGAAGGGAGCTATGGAAAGGAATCATACATGGGATATACAAGAACTTCCCAAAGGCAAGAAGGCTGTGAGTTCCAAGTGGGTGTTCACCATCAAGTATAAGAGCAATGGGGACATAGAAAGGTACAAGGCCCTAGTGATGCAAGTAGAAGCTAGATGCACTCGGTTTGGAGTTTGATGTTATTTTTTTGATATTTCTTGAATGCGACTTAATCTAATGAAAGAACTGGAAACAATACTAAATAAAGAATAGAAACAACCTGGTTTTAGGAGCTTTAAGCTCTGATACCAAAATGATACAAGTCTCGATTCAAGGCTGTACGTGTGTGGACTGTTTGGAGAAGTTTAGGTGAGAAACTCAACCTTAAGCTTCTGGATGGGGGTTTTCTATTTGGTAATGGATGGAAGGGTGAAGTGAACCACACGAGGGGTGATGAACCTCGTGATAAATCACAAACTTAGAGCTAGGAGGGCTGGTCTCAACTAGGTTCTAAGCGCACAAGTCTCTTGAGAGAATAACTTGTAGAAAGAAAATTCGATCTTTATTAATTATCAAAAAGGTTGTCGAACTACAATGCTGGAAGGAGCCTTATTAATATGCTCGACAGCTTGACCTTCTAGGGTCGACTCAAGAAAAGAAATGGAAAACTTACAAAAGTGCACAAATGGAAAACTTACAAAAGTGCATAACCGAAAAAGGATTTCTACCTAAAATGTCTTTGACTCAAAAATGTAAACAATCTAAATCCTACCCTGCAAAACATAAAGAGGCAAGTATATAATTTGAAAACTTACCTTTCTTACCTTTCGGCCAAGAAATGGAAGGTGGCCGACCTTGTGGCATGCATGCGCCTTGCTCCTAGTCTTCGAGTTGGAGTAGGGTTAGGAATCTTTGGGTCCTAAACTCTCTTGCCACAAAAGCCCAAGTCTCTGAAGTCCTTTGCCTTGTCAAGAAGCCTTTGGACTCTTCTTTGCACTCTCGGCCCAATGTCCTTTGTCAATCATCCTCTAGGAGCTTGTCGACCCACAAGCTGAACTTGTGGAAGAGCGCCCTTGATCTGTTCCTTGTCATTGCTCCTGGTGGCACCACTGGTGTAGAGAATTCCTTTAGATGCATGTATTGAAGCTGGTAGCTTATCTGGTCCGAGTCTTCTTGTGCAGATGTGTAAATGGTGGTGCAATCGGCTAGATCGGCTGTACCGGCTGGACTGTGTGAGGTACTGGCTGAAATGTCATTGGAGCCGGCCAAATTGATACCGGAGCCGGCAGCGTCACCAATGAGGCTGGCGGTGTCATCCACATTGCCGAAATTTGGGCTGGAGGTTTGGGCCTCTCCGCCGGAAGTGTTGGTCGGTCCGGCCCGCTTTGTCGAAGGCCCGGCGGTACCGCTTGGGCTGGCAGACGCGCCAAATGGCCCGGCTGTCTCGGGCAACCTCCCTGGTCAGCCAGTCTGGTCTCCTGGCCGGCCATACGACCTGATGTCCCCGTCATCCCCTCACCCTTCAGTAGGTTTTGACCTCAAAACTTGTTCATCTGCATGGAAAGGGGCTAAATCAGTTATGTTGAAGGTGTTAGACACATTAAACTCACCTGGAAGCTCGATCCAGTAGGCGTTGTTGATCCTCCCCAGCACTCTGAATGGTCCATCTCCTCTTGGTGCCAGCTTGGAACTCCTGAGGTTGGGAATCTCTCCTGCCCTAGGTGTAGCCACACCCAATCGCCTGGTTGAAAAATCACCTCCTTTCTTCCCTTGTTGGCATGAGTCACGTACTGCCCGGTCCTCTTCTCCAAATTCTCTGCTACCTTCTGGTGTGTCTTCTTTATGAGCTCCACCTTGGATGCTCTGTTGAGGTTGGTCATCTCTGCTGGTGGCAGTGGCGTTTGCTCCAATGGTGTGAGAGGGTTGAAGCTGAAGACTACTTCAAAAAGAGTCTTCTTGGTTGCTGAGTGCACGGCTCGGTTATATGCGAACTCTATGAATGGTAGGCACTCCATCCAAGTCTTAAGATTCTTCCCTAGTGTAGTATTGAGAAGAGTCGACAATGTCCGATTGACTACTTCAGTTTGGCCATTGGTTTGAGGATGGCACGTGGTAGAGAAGAGCAGCTTCGTGCCTAGCTTCCTCCAAAGGGTCCTCCAGAAGTGGCTGAGGAACCTGGTGTCCCTGTCTGACACGATGGTCCTTGAAGAATAGCTTGGCTGTTTGTGTGGCATCATTGACATTGGCACACGGAATGAAATGTGCCATCTTGGAGAATCTGTCCACCACTACAAAGATTGCATCTTTGTGGTTGATCTTGGGCAGACCTAGAACGAAGTCCATGGAAATGTCCACCCATTGATGTTTCGGTATGGGCAGTGGGAGATACAACCTGTGAGGGTAAACTCGGGATTTCCCCTTTTTGCAAGTGATGCACCTTACACAATGGGCTTCTACTGACCTTTCGATGTGTGGCCAATACAAGTGCTCCTTGACCACTGCTAGAGTCTTGTCGACACCAAAGTGGCCCATGAGTCCTCCTCCATGAGTGATACAAGCCTTGATTCAAGGATGTATGCGCGTGGGCTGTTTGTAGAAGATTAGGTGAGAAACTCAACCTTAGGCTTCTGGATGGGGGTTTTCTGGTTGGTAAAAGATGGAAGGGTGAAGTGAACCACACGAGGGGTGATGAACCTCGTGATAAATCACAAACTTAGAGCTAGGAGGGCTGGTCTCAACTAGGTTCTAAGCGCACAAGCTTCTTTGAGAGAATAACTTGTAAAGAAAATTCGATCTTTATTAATTAGCAAAAAGGTTGTCAAACTACAATGCTGGAAGGAGCCTTATTAATATGCTCGACAGCTTGACCTTCTAGGGTCGACCCAAATAAGAAAAGGAAAACTTACAAAAGTGCACAAAAGGAAAAGATACAAAAGTGTATAATCGAAAAAGGACCTATTCCTAAAATGTCTTTGACTCAATAAAAATAAATATTCTAGATCCTACCCTGCAAAACAGAAAGAGGCATATATTCGAATTGAAACTTACCTTAACTTACCTCATGGCCAAGAAATGGAAGGTGGCCGTCCTTGTGGCATGTACGCGCCTTGCTCCTAGTCTTCGACTTGGAGTAGGGTTAAGAATCTTTGGGCCCTGACCTCTCTTGCCACTAAAGCCCAAGTCTCTGATGTCCTTTGTGTTGTTGAGAAGCCATTGGACTCTTCCTTGCACTTTTGGCCCATTGTCCTTAGTCGATCTTCCTCTAGGAGCTTGTCGACCCATAGGCTGAATTTGTGGAAGAGTGCCCTTGATCTGCTTCTTGTCATTGCTCCTTGAGGTACCACTGGTGTTGAGACTTCCTCTAAGTGCATGTCCTGGAGCTGGTAGCTCATTTGGTCCGAGTACTCTTGTGTAGATGTGGAAGTGCGCGTGTACTCGGCTGGATCGGCTGTACCGGCTGGATTGTGCGCGGTACTGGCCGGAATGACTTCAGGACCGGCCAAGTTGATCCCGGAGTCGGCGGTGTCATCAGAGGGACCGGCGGTGTCATCCACGTCCCCACCAAGTGTGCCGGAAGCTTGGGCCTCTCCGCCGGCAATGTTGACCGGTCTGGTCCTATAGGTCGAGGGTCCGGCGGTACTGTCTGGTCCGGCAGGCGCGCCAGATGGTCCTGCTGTCTCGGGCAAGCTTCCTGGTGGGCCAGTCTGGTCTCCTGGCTGGATGTACGACCTGATGTCATCATCAATGAGCTTCTCGGATGATAAGCTCCTATAACGATCCTTGTTGTATGCACATCCTTCTCTCGGAACAAGAACCCCTCATAAATGTAGAACTTGCCATGACTTCCAGTGCCACACTCCTTGTAGCTCTCAGCAAGGTCAGGATCATCCTTATATAGGTCCTTGATGTGCTCGAATCCTAAGACCTTTGCCTCCATGGTGGAAATCAAGGCAAACCTCCTTGATAGTGCATCGGCTACCACATTGTCCTTGCCTTTCTTGTACTTGATGACGTACGGGAAGGTCTCTATGAACTCCATCCACCTGGCATATCTTCTCTTGAGATTGGTTTGCCCTCTGAGGTGTTTGAGAGTCTCGTGATCAGTGTGGATCACAAACTCCTTGGACAGCAAGTAATGCTGCCAAGTCTCCAAGGCTCGGACTAGGGCATAAAGCTCCTTGTCGTAAGTGGGGTAATTCAGTGAGGCACCACCTAGCTTCTCACTGAAGTATGCCACTGGCCTTCCTCCTTGAATCAGAACCGCTCCTATGCCTATTCCAGAGGCATCGCACTCCACTTCAAATGTCTTGTTGAAGTCGGGCAAGACTAGCACTGGTGCGTGCGTAAGGCTGTCCTTCAAGGCCTGGAATGCCTTCTCCTGAGGTCCTCCCCAGCTGAATCCCACGTTTTTCTTCACTACAGCCATTAATGGTGAGGCAATACTGCTGAAGTTGGGCACGAATCTCCCGTAGAAGCTGGCCAGACCCTGGAAACTCCTCATTTGGCTGATGTTTCTCGGTGTTGGCCATTCTTGTATAGCTCAAATCTTCTCTTCATCAACCTGTAAGCCCTGTGAACTTACAACAAAACCTAAGAAGACAAGTTTATCAGTACAAAATATACACTTCTAGAGATTGGCATAAAGCTCTTCTTGTCGAAGGGTTTTAAGCACCAACTCAAGATCTGTGAGGTGATCCCTTAAACATTTACTGTAAACTAGAATGTCGTCAAAGTAAAATATAACGAACTTGCTGATGTACCCCCTAAGAACTTGGTTCATAAGGCGCATGAAGGTGCTTGGGGCATTAGTCAAGCCGAATGGCATGACTCTCCACTCGTAGAGCCCTTGCTTTGTCCTGAAAGCAGTCTTCCACTCATCACCTTCCTTCATCCTGACCTGGTTGTATCCACTCTTGAGGTCTATCTTGGAGAAGACCGTGGCTCCACTCAGCTCATCTACCATGTCATCCAGCCGTGGTATCGGATGCCGATACTTGACTGTGATGTTGTTGATTGCTCGGCACTCCACGCACATTCGCCAAGCCCAATCCTTCTTGGGCAGTAGCAGCACTGGCACGGCACATGGACTGAGGCTCTCTCGAACATAGCCTTTCTCCAGGAGCTCCTTGACTTGTTTCTCAAGCTCCTTAGACTCCTCTGGACTCATCCGGTAGGCTGGCCAGTTCGGCAGGACTGCTCCGGGCACAAGGTCGATCTGGTGCTCTATGCCGCGTAGGGGAGGCAAGCCTACTAGTATCTCCTCCGGAAATACATCCTTGAATTTGTTGTGGAGAGCTGCTACTTCAGGAGGTAGCTCTACCTGTTCTTTCTCTAAATTCAAAACTTCTTTGGAAACCATTAGTAGCATTAAATCCTTCGAGGCTAAAGCTCTCCAGTCATGACTCTATTGAATGAGAAAGTTAGATTTAATGAGCTTATTTTCCTTACTCATTTGCTGTGGAAGCTCATGTACCTGGGCAGGTGTGAGAGGAGCTAGGCTGACCTTTCTCTTGTCATGCACAAAAGTGTAGAGATTGGTTCGGCCATCATGCCTTGTCTCCTTGTCAAACTGCCATGGCCTTCCTAGCAGAAGGTGGCCAGCTTGCATTGGCACCACGTCGTACACTACCTGGTCTTGGTATCTGCCCACACTGAATGGCACAGTTACTTGCTCATGGATCTTGAGCTCCACTTTGTCATCGAGTCATCTCAGTCTATATGGTCGAGGGTGCCTTGTTTTCTCTAGACCTAGCTTATCAACCATGTACGCACTAGCATTGTTAGTGCAAGAACCACCATCTATGATGAGGTTACATACCTTGCCCTTGATGGTGCACCAGCTGTGGAAGATGTTCTCCCTTTGAATGGTCTTTGAGGGATCCACCATTGCACTGAGAATGCGTCTAGTGACCAGTACTTCCCCCACATCAGGGTACTCAATGTCACCGTATTCTCCTTCTGGTTCATAGTCTTCTTCATCTTGGGATTCATACTTTCCAGCTTCCGTAATCAGCATGACCCAGTTGTTTGGGCACTCCCTTGAGATGTGTCCGCGACCCCTACACTTAAAACAAGTGATGTCACGTGACCTTTGAGGGTTAGAGGACTTACTAGGATCTATCTTGTCACGAGTTGGCTCAGGAGGCTTGATCTTGAACCGTGACTTGATCTTGATGCTCTTGCCTTTTTCTACGGGCTTGGGGATATTGCTTGATGCCCAAGGCGTCTTAGGTTTGCTGCGGATGTCTTGGCTCTTACGCTTGATGTGCTGCTCAGCCTGGACAGATAGGTGGAACAAGTCCTTGAAGTCATTGTAGATTTGTCTCTCCACCTTATGGCTGATTCTCTCTTGCAACCCATCCAAGAATTGTGCCATCAATGCCTCTTCATCGTCATTGAGCTCCAGCCTGTTCCTTAGCCTTTCAAACTCTTCGTAGTACTCCTGTACTGATCTGGTGCCCTGCTAAAGAGTACAAAAACATTGTCGCAAATCTCTATGAAAATAAGGTGGAACAAACCTTTGTCTCATGAGATCTTTCATGTCGACCAATGAGTCTACGGGCCTCAATCTTTTCCTCCTTCGGTCAGATACCTAACGATCCCACCAGATGAGGGCATTTTCCGTGAGTTGTGATACTGCCATGGAGACTCTCCTAGGGCCTGGTTGGTTGTAGTGATCGAAGATATGATACATCCTCCTCTCCCAATCTAGGTAGGCTTCGGGGTCCACTTTTCCTGCAAAACTAGTAGGTGTTAGTTTAACATCAGGATGAGTTATCCGGTTGTAGGTGTATTCATCTCCATCCTCATGATGTCTAGGATGCATTCTTGGTCTCTGGTGATGACCATATGGCTCGAAGCCATCGCCTTCTGCTTCTGGTTGCCGTGGATGTCCTCTCGGCCTAGGGTGATAGCCGTGAGGCTGTGCGTCCTCATCTCCATCCGGCTGGGGCTCCTCCTGTTCGTGCCGTGTCCTAGGGTGCTCAGGACCCTCAGCACGGTCTTGCTCAGCTCTCACGTGCCTTATGGCCTGGAATCTCACCGGCCTTTCCACGCGCTCCAACCTCTCGCCGATGGATGCGAGTTGTGTTTGGAGGGTGGTGAACATGGCCATCATGGCCTCGGCTGCATCCTGATTTCCTTCTGCCATTGTGCTACAAGAAAGAAACACAAGTTATTTTGCTCCTAAGTTGATTAGGAGGGTTTTCTTTTTATAGGAGAATTCGAAAATGCAAAAAGAAAAAACTGAAAAAAATGAAAAATTTGAAAAATAGAAAGTTTAGAAAAAATGGAAACTCCCTATTAATTAGTGCTAGCTGTTTTTGGTCAATTTCTTTTGGTTAATTTTCTATATTTTTTTGCTTTTGATTTAACTTAATGGAAATATGCTTCTAATAAAAAGGAAATACGAAAAATGGCAATGCAAGAATGAACCTAAGCACTAGTGATGCACGTAGAAGCTAGATGCACTCGGTTTGGAGTTTGATGTTATTTTTTTTATTTTTCCTGAATGCGACTTAAACTAATGCAATAACTGGAAAACGACTAAATAAAGGATAGAAATAACCTGGTTTTAGGAGCTTTAAGCTCTAATACCAAAATGATACAAGCCTCGATTCAAGGCTGTACGTGCGTGGGCTGTTTGGAGAAGTTTAGGTGAGAAACTCAACCTTAAGCTTCTGGATGGGGGTTTTCTGTTTGGTAATGGATGGAAGGGTGAAGTGAACCACACGAGGGGTGATGAACCTCGTGATAAATCACAAACTTAGAGATAGGAGGGCTGGTCTCAACTAGGTTCTAATCGCACAAGACTCTTGAGAGAATAACTTGTAGAAAGAAAATTTGATCTTTATTAATTATCAAAAAGGTTGTCAAATTACAATGCTGGAAGGAGCCTTATTAATATACTCGACAGCTTGACCTTCTAGGGTCGACTCAAGAAAAGAAATGGAAAACTTACAAAAGTGCACAAATGGAAAACTTACAAATGTGCATAACCGAAAAAGGACTTCTACCTAAAATTTCTGACTCAAAAATGTAAACAATCTAAATCCTACCCTGCAAAAAAGAAAGAGGCAAGTATATAATTTGAAAAATTACCTTTCTTACCTTTTGGCCAAAAAATGGAAGGTGGCCGACCTTGTCGCATGCACGCGCCTTGCTCCTAGTCTTCGACTTGGAGTAGGGTTAGGAATCTTTGGGCCCTGACCTCTCTTGCCACTAAAGCCCAATTCTCTGAAGTCCTTTGCATTTTTGAGAAGTCCTTGGACTCTTCTTTACACTCTTGGCCCAATGTCCTTTGTCGATCATCCTCTAGGAGCTTGTCGACCCACAAGCTGAACTTGTGGAAGAGCGCCCTTGATCTGCTCCTTGTCATTGCTCCTGGTGGCACCACTGGTGTAGAGACTTCCTCTAGATGCATGTCTTAAAGCTGGTAACTTATCTGGTCCGAGTCTCCTTGTGCAGATGTTGAAATGGTGGTGCAATCGGCTGGATCGGCTGTACCGGCTGGACTGTGCGAGGTACTGGCCGAAATGTCATTGGAGCCAGCCAAATAGATCCCGGAGCTGGCATCAAATGGGCGGTGTCAACCACGTGCAGTGAAGTTTAAGTGTTCGGTCCGAAGTATACGCTGGCCGGCAGATGCGCCAAATGGCCTGGCTGTCTCGGCAAGCTCCCTGGTCGGCCAGTCTGGTATCCTGGCCGGTCATACGACCTGATGTCCCCATCAGACAGCCATTCACATAGCTTCAAACTAAGTGTTTCACGAGAGGACCATGAACATAGAGATCGATTGCCATTAGGTTAGGGAGAAAGTTCAAGATGGAACCATTTTGCCATATTATACAAGGAGTGAAGACCAACTAGCTGACATCTTCACAAAGGTAGCAAGTCTCAAAGTTTGCAAGAACATCTTTAGCAAACTTGGGCTTGTTGATTTATCACATCCATGATCAAAGGTCTTCTAATCCAAGAGCAACACACTCTTTTTCCCTTATTAAGGTTTTGTCCCAAGTGGTTTTCCTTAATAAGGTTTTTAATGAGGTGTTGCCTTGGGTTCCCAAGTTTAAGACTTTAGAGTGATTCCAAAGTCTTTAGCTTGAGGGGGCATATTGACATAGGAAAATCAAATAAGACCTATCTTGACCTACAAGGCAAGTGTGAGCACGAAAATTCAGTTTGAATAACAAGGGAAAAGAAAAAGGAGGGAGTTATTATTAACCACATGGTTAAAATGGTTAAATAGCTGCCTTGGGAGAAGAATCAAGGTGAAAAAGACATGTCCATGCTACACACAGTCTTGGTAATCATACCAAACAGTCATGCCTGCGGCACACAGCCTTGGTAACCACACCAAACATTCATGAGACAGCCTGCAACTCTTCCCCTCTCTTCTCATTGGTTGTTGACAAGCTCCTCCTCTATTCAAGCTCATCCACAAGTTTGAATTCGTTTTCTTTTGTGTTCACATTGTAAATCCTCTATAAAAGGGCTGTAGAGACTCAATGTATGATTTAACTCTTCTTCTCCAGAAGTCTTAGACATTTCTCATTTTCTCATGCTTCTCTTTGAGTTTCCAGATTCAATTCTTCACATTTCTCCTCTCTAATCTTAATATTCTTACAACTTGGGCGTTAGATTCTGATGAGGACATCAAGTTGTACATCCAGCCAGGAGACCAGACTGGCCGACCAGGAAGCTTGCCCGAGACAGCCGGACCATCTGGCACGCCTCCCGGCCCACGCAGTACCGCCGGACCCTCGACCACAAGGACCAGAGCAACGAGCATTGCCGGCGGAGAGGCCCAAGCTTCCGGCACACTTGGTGGCGATGTGGATGACACCGCCGGTCCGTCTGGTGATGCCGCCAACTCCGGAATCAACTTGGCCGGTCCTGAAGGCATTCCGGCCAGTACCTCACACAATCCAGCCGGTACAGCCGATCCAGCCGAGTACACGCGCATTTCCACTTCTACACAAAAGGACTCGGACAAAATGATCTACCAGCTCCTGGACATGCACCTAGTGGAAGTATCTACACCAGTGGTACCTCAAGGAGCAATGAAAAGAAGCAGATCAAGGGCACTCTTCCACAAATTCAGCTTATGGGTCGACAAGCTCCTAGAGGAAGATCGACTAAGGACAATGGGCCAAAAGTGCAAGGAAGAGTCCAATGGCTTCTCAACAACACAAAGGACATCAGAGACTTGGGCTTTAGTGGCAAGAGAGGTCAGGGCCCAAAGATTCTTAACCCTACTCCAAGTCAAAGACTAGGAGCAAGGCGCGTGCATGCCACAAGGACGGCCACCTTCCATTTCTTGGCCATGAGGTAAGTTAAGGTAAGTTTCAATTCGAATATATGCCTCTTTCTGTTTTGCAGGGTAGGATCTAGAATATTTATTTTTATTGAGTCAAAGACATTTTAGGAATAGGTCCTTTTTCGATTATACACTTTTGTATCTTTTCCTTTTGTGCACTTTTGTAAGTTTTCCTTTTCTTATTTGGGTCGACCCTAGAAGGTCAAGCTGTCGAGCATATTAATAAGGCTCCTTCCAGCATTGTAGTTCAACAACCTTTTTGATATTAATAAAGATAGAACTTTTTCCCCCAACAAGTTTTCTCTCAAGAATCTTGTGCGCTTAGAATCTAGTTGAGACCAGCCCTCCTAGTTCTAAGTTTGTGATTTATCACGAGGTTTATAACCCCTCGTGTGGTTCAGTTCACATTTCCATAAAATACCAACCCAAAAACACCTATCCAAGAAGTCTAAGGTCGAGTTTCTCACCTAAACTTCTCCAAACAGCCCATGCACATACATCCTTGAATCAAGGCTTGTATCAGATTCGTGTCATTTTGAACTCTAAATCAAAAGTTACAGATGATTTGGTGCCGACATGTTTAGTTTATCAGACAATTAAAATGATCATTCTAAAGTGATCATTGGTACTACTTGAGTAAAGGCTTATAAATGAGGCATAATTCATGTCATCGCACAGTTCGGAATACTTTGGATTACTTGGTGGATTTGTAGTAGTTCTTTCAGTCTCAAATGTTGCCACAATATGTAAAATTGAGCTAGCTTATCGTGGCCGTTGGACTCATGTCATTTTGAGCTCTAAATCAAAAGTAAAATAATATTAGTGTGGACATGTCAAATTGATCAGCTAGTTAAAATGACCATTTTAAACTTTTCATTGGTGCTCCTTGAGTAAATGATTATAAATGAAGCATAATGCATGGTATCACGCATTTTGGGATACATTGGATTACTTGGAGGCTTTTTTTTAGCTTTTTCAGTCTCGAATAATGTCACAATATGGAAAATTGAGCTAGTTTAACGTGGGCGTTGGACTCATGTCATTTTGACCTCTAAGTCAAAAGTTAAAGATTATTTAGTGCAGACATGTAAGTGGATCAGCATGTTAAAATAATCATTCTAAACTGATCATTGGTCCTCCTTCAGTAAAGGCTTATAAATGAAGCATAATGGATAGCATCACGGAGGTTGGGATAGATTGGATTACTTGGAGGCTTTGACGTAGCTATTTTGGTCTTAAATTTTTTAAGAATATAGAAAATTTAGCTAGCTTATCGTGAGCATTTGATTCGTGTCATTTGAACTATAAATCAAAAGTTACGGACAATTTAGTGCGGACATGTCAAGTTGATCGACCAGTTAAATTGATCATTTCCAAAGTAATCATTGGTTCTCCTTGAGTAGAGGCTTATAAATGAAGCATAATGGCTTGCATCACGCTGTTTGGGATACATTGGATTATTTGGAAGCTTTTTTCGTAGCTCTTTCAGTCTCAAATGTTGTTACAATATAGAAAATTGAGATACCTTAACGTCGGCGTCGGATTTGTATCATTCTGAACTCTAAATCAGAAGTTACATAAAATTTAGTGAGATATGTCAAGTTGATCGGCCAGTTAAAATGATCACACTAAATTGATCATTGGTGCTCCTTGCGTAAAGGCTTATAACTGAAGCATAATACATGGCATCACGCAGTTTGGGATAGATTGGATTACTTGGAAGCTTTTTAGTAGCTCTTTCAGCCTCAAATGCCGTCACAATATGAAAAAATGAGCTAGGTTAACGTAGATGTTGGACTCATGTCATTTTGAGCACTACATCAAATTTTAAAGATGATTTAGTGCAGACATTTCAAGTTTATCAGCTAGTGAAAATGATCCTTCTAAACTGATCATTGGTGCTCATTGAGTACAGTGTTATGAAAGAATCATAATGCATGGGATCACACAGTTTTGGATAGATTGCATTACTTGGAGGCTTTTTCTAGCTATTTCTGTGTTATATTTTGTCACAATATAGAAAATTAATCTAGCTTAATGTGGGCGTTGGATTCGTTGCATTCAGAACTCTAAGTTAAAAGTTACAAACGATTTAGTTCGGACATGTCAAGTTGACCGGCCAATTAAAATGATCATTCGAAATTGATCATCGCTCCTTGAGTAAAGGCTTATAAATGAAGCATAATGGATGGCTTCATGTAGTTTCGGACAAATTGGATTACTTGGAAGCTTTTTCTTAGCTCTTTTAGTGTCATATGTTGTCACAATATGGAAAATTGAGATAGATTAACGTGGGTGTTATACTCATATCATTTTGAGCTCTAAATCAAAAGTTAAAGGCGATTTAGTACGGATATGTAAAATAATCAGTTAGTTAAAATTATCATCTAAAATGATAATGCATGGCATCACGCAGTTTGGGATACAATGGATTATTAGGAGACTTTTTTGTAACTTTTTCAGTCTCAATTGTTTTCACAATATGGAAAATTGAGATATCTTAACGTGGATATTGACTCATGTCATTTTTAGCTCTAAATCAAAAGTTAAAGACAATTTAGTGCGGACATATCATGTTGATCAGCTAGTTAAAATGACAATTCTTAACAGATCATTGGTACTCTTAAGTAAAGCCGTATAAATGAAGCATAATGTATGACATCACACAGTTTGAGATATATCGGATTACTTGGAGACCTTGTCATAGCTATTTTGGTTTTAAATTTTGCCACAATATATAAAATTGAGTCGGCTTAACGTGGGCGTTAGATTCGTATTATTTTGAACTCTAAATCAAAAGTTACATAAGATTTAGTATAGACATATCAGGTTGATCGGCCACTTAAAATGATCATTCTAATCTTATCATTGGTGCTCCTTTCGTAAAGTCGTATAAATGAAGCATAATACATGGCATCAAGAAGATTTGGATACATCGGATTACTTGGAGGCTTCTTAATAGCTCTTTTAGTCTCAAATATTCTCACAATTTGGAAAATTGAACGAACTTAACGTGAGTGTTGGACTTATGTCATTTTGTGCTCTAAATCAAAAGTTAAAAACGATTTAGTGCGGACATGTCAAGTGGATCAGCTAGATAAAATTATCTTTCTAAACTGATCATTGATGGTCCTTGCGTAAAGGCTCATAAATAAAACAGAATGCATCACATCACACAGTTTTGGATACATTGAATTAATTGGAGGCTTTGTAGTAGCTCTTTCTGTCTCAAATGTTCTCACACTATAGAATATTGAGCTAGCTTAAAGTGGGTGTCGGATTTGTGTCATTATGACGTCTAAATCAAAAGTTATGAACGATTTAGTGCGGATATGTCAGGTTCATCGGCCAGTTAAAATGGTCTTTCTAAACTGATCATTGGTGGTCTTTGATTAAATGCTTATCAATGAAGCAGAATATATGGTATCACGTAATTTGGGATTTATAGGATTACTTTGAGGCTTTGTAGTATCTATTTCAGGCTCAAATGTTGTCACAGTAGGGGAAATTAAGCTCGTAGGGGAAATTAAGCTCGCTTAACGTGGGCGACAGACTGATGTAATTTTGAGCTCTAAATTAAAAGTTAAAGACAATTTAGTGCGGACATATCGAGCTGATCGGCTAGTTAAAATGATAATTCTAAACTGATCATTGGTGCTATTTGAGTAAAGGCTTATAAATCAAGCATAATGATTGGTATCACGCAGTTTGGGATTGATTGGATTATTCAATGTCTTTTTCGTTGCTATTTTAGTGTTAAATATTGTCACAATATAGAAAATTAAGCTAGTGTAACGTGGATGTTGGACTTGTGTCATTCTGAACTCTAAATCAAAAGTTAAGCATGATTTTGTCCGGACGTATCAGGTTGATCAGTCAGTTAAAATGATCATTCTACACTGATCATTTGTGCTCCTTTTCTACAAACTTACAAATGAAGCATAATACATGGCATCACACTGTTTGGGATACATTGGATTACTTGGAGGCTTTTTCATGGCGCTTTTATTCTCAAATTTTTTCACAATATGGAAAATCGAGGTGGCTTAACGTGGGCATTGGATTTGTCTCATTTTGAATTCTAAATCAAAAGTTATGTACGATTTAGTACAGACATATAAGGTTGATTGGCAAGTTCAAATGATCATTTTAAACTGATCATTGGTGCTCTTTGAGTAAAGGCTTATAAATGAAGCAAAATGTATGGCTTCATGTTGTTTGGAATAGATTGGATCACTTGAAGGTTTCTCCGTAGCTATTTCATTCTCAAATGTTGTCACAATAAGGAAAATTGAGCTAGCTTAACGTGGACGTTGGACTGATGTCATTTTGAGCTCAAAATCAAAAGTTAAAACCGATTTAGTGCAAACATGTCACGTTAATCAACTAGTTAAAATTTTTATTTTAAACTGATCATTGATGCTCCTTTAGTAAAGGCATTACGCAGTTTGGATAGATTGGACTAGTTGCAGGCTTTGTCATTGCTATTTTGGTGTTAAATGTTGTCACAATATAGAAAACTGAGTTAGCTTAACGTGGGCATTGGATTCGTGTCATTCTAAACTTAATCAAAAGTTAAGGATGATTTAGGCGGACATATGATGCTCATCGGCCAGAAAAAATGATCATTCTAAACTGATCACTGGTGCTCCTTTCGTAAAGGGTTATAAATGAAGTATAATACATGGCATCACGCAGTTTGGTAAACATTGGATTACTTAGAGTCTTTTTCATAGCTCAGTCTCAAATGTCGTCACAATATGAAAAATTGAGATAGCTGAAGATGGGCGTCTGACTCATTTTATTTCGTGCTCTAAATCAAAATTTAAAGACGATTTAGGGCATAAATATTAAGTTGATCACTTAGTTAAAATGATCATTCTTAATTGATTATTGGTGCTCCTTGAGTAAAGGCTTATAAATGAAGCATAATGTATGGCCTAACGCTGTTTGGGATAGATTGGATCATTTGGATGCTTTTTCGTAACTATTTCGGTCTTAAATTTTGTCTCAATATAACCAATTGAGGTAGATTAATTTGGGCGTTGGATTCGTGTCATTTTGAAGTCTAAATCAAAAGTTACGTACGATTTAGTACGGACATATCAGGTTGATCGGCAAGTTAAAATGATCATTCTAAATTGATCATTGTTGCTCTTGGAGTAAATGCTTATAAATGAAGCAAAATGTATGACATCACGATGTCTGGGATAGATTGGATTACTTGGAGTCTTTGCCGTAGCTATTTCATTCTCAAATGTTATCACAATATGGAAAATTGAGCTCAATTAACTTGGGCGTTGGACTGATGTCCTTTTTGAGCTCTAAATAAAAAGTTAAAGACGATTTAGTGCAGACATGTTAAGTTAATTGGTCAATTAAAATGATCATTCTAAACTCATGATTCGTGCTCCTTGAGTAAAAGCTTATAAATGAAGCATAATAAATGTCATCACGCAGTTTGGGATAGATTGGATTACTTGGAGGCTTTTTCATAGCTATTTTGGTCTTAAATTTAGTCACAATATAGAAAATTGAGCTAGCTTAACGTGGGCATTGGATTCTTGTCATTTGTATCTCTATATCAAAAGTTACAGACGATTTAGTGCAGACATGTCAAGTTGATAGGATAGTTAAAATGATTATTCTAAACTGGTCTAAACTGATCATTAAAAGCTTATATATGACGCATAATGCATGGCATCACGGATGTTGGGATAGATTAGATTACTTGGAGGCTTTGACGTAGCTGTTTTGGTCTTAAATATTTTAACAATATAGAAAATTGAGCTAGCTTATCATTTGGTTTGTGTCATTTTGAGCTCTAAATCAAAAGTTACGGACGATTTAGTGCGGACATGTCAAGTTAATCGGAAAGTTAAAATGATCATTCTAAACTGATCATTGGTGCTTCTTGAGCAAAGGCTTATAAATGAAGCATAATGCATGGCATCATGCAGTTTGGGATACATTGGATTACTTAGAGGCTTTTTCGTACCTCTTTCAGTCTCAAATATTGTCACAATATGGAAAATTGAGCTAGTTTAAGATGGGCGTTGGATTCGTGTCATTTTGAACTCTAAATCAAAATTTACCGTAGATTTAGTGCAGGCATGTCAAGTTGATCAGACAGTTAAAATGATCATTACAAGCTGATCATTGGTGCTTCTTGAGTAAAGACTTATAAATGAATCATAATGTATGGCATCACGAAGTTTGGGATACATTGGATTACTTGGAGGCTTTGTCATAACTCTTTCCGTGTCAAACGTTGTCAAAATATGGAAAATTGAGCTAGATTGACGTGGGCGTTGGACTCATCTCATTTTGAGCTCTAAATTAAAAGTTAAAGACGATTTAGTGCATATATGTCAAGTTGATCAGCTAGTTAAAATAATCATTCTAAACTGATCTAATGCTCCTTGCGTAATGGCTTATCAATGAATCATAATACATGGTATCACATAATTTGAGATATATTGGATTACTTGGAGGCTTTCTCGTAGCTCTTTAAGTCTCAAATGTTGTTATTTAATAGAAAATTATGCTAGCTTATCGTTTGATTCGTGTCATTTTGAACTCTGAATCAAAAGTAACGGATGATTTAGTGCGGACATGTCAAGTTAATCGGCCAGTTAAAATGATCATTCTGAACTGATCATTGGTGCTTCTTAAGCAAAGGCTTATAAATGAAGCACAATGCATGGCATCACGCAGTTTGGGATACATTGGATTACTTGGAGGCTTTTTCGTAGCTCTTTCAGTCTCAAATATTGTCACAATATGGAAAATTGAGCTAGTTTAAGGTGGGCGTTGGATTCGTGTCATTTTGAATTCTAAATCAAAATTTACCGAAGATTTAGCACAGACATGTCAAGTTGATCAGACAGTTAAAATGATCATTCGAAACTGATCATTGGTGATTCTTGAGTAAAGACTTATAAATGAATCATAATGCATGGCATCACGAAGTTTAGGATACATTGGATTACTTGGACGCTTTGTCATAGCTCTTTCAGTGTCAAGCATTGTCAAAATATGGAAAATTGAGCTAGCTTGATGTGGGTGTTGGACTCATGTCATTTTGAGCTCTAAATCAAAAGTTAAAGACGATTTAGAGCTGACATGTCAAGTTGATCAGCTAATTAAAATAATCATTCTAAACTGATCATTAGTGCCCCTTGCGTAATGGCTTATCAATGAAGCATAATGCATGGTACCACGTAGTTTGGGATCCATTGGATTACTTGGAGGTTTTCTCGTAGATCTTTAAGTCTCAAATGTTGTTATTCAATAGAAAATTACGCTAGCTTAAAGTGGGAATTGGATTCGTGTCATTCTAAACTATAATTCAAAACTTACGGATGATTTAGTGCGGATATGTCAAGTTGATCGACCAGTTAAAATTATCATTCTAAAATGATCATTGGAGCTCCTTGAGTAATGCTTATAAATGAAGCATAATGTATGGCATCACGCATTTTGGGATATATTGGATTACTTGGAGGCTTTTTGGCAGCTCTTTCAGTCCCAAATATTGTCATTGTATGGAAAATTGAGCTAGCTTAACGTGGGCGTTGGACTCTTGTAATTTTGAGCTCCAAATCAAAAGTTAAATACGATTTAGTGCAGACATATAAGTTGATCAGGTAGTTAAAATGTTCATTCTAATCTGATTATTGGTGCTCCTTGAGTATAGGCTGATATATGAAGCATAATGCGTGGTATCACGAAGTTTGTGACAGATTGGATTACTTGAAGGTATTGTCATAGCTATTTTGGTCTTAAATTTTGTAACTGTATATAAAAATGGGCTAGCTTAACCTGGGCGTTGGATTCGTGTCATTTTGAATTCTAAATCAAAAGTTACTGACGATTTAGTGCACACATTTCAAGTTAATCGGCCAGTTAAAATGATCATTCTAAACTTACAATTGGTGCTCCTTGAGTAAAGGCTTATAAATGAAGCATAATGCATGGCATCACACAGTTTGGGATACATTGGATTACTTAGAGGCTTTGTAGTAGCTCATTTAGTCACAAATTTTGTCACAATATCAAAATTGACCTAGCATAAGGTGAGAGTTGGACTCAGTTCATTTTGAGCTCTAAATTAAAAGTTAAAAGGCGATTTAGTGTGTACAAGTTAAGTTTATTAACTAGTTAATATGATAATTCTAAACTAATCATTGGTGCTTCTTGAGTAAAGGCTTATATTTTGATCTAGCATAAGGTGAGCGTTGGACTCAGTTCATTTTGAGCTCTAAATTAAAAGTTAAAAGGCAATTTAGTGCGTACAAGTTAAGTTTATTAACTAGTTAATATGATAATTCTAAACTAATCATTGGTGCTTCTTGAGTAAAGGCTTATATTTTGATCTAGCTTAAGGTGGGCGTTGGACTGATGTCATTTTGATCTCTATGTCAAAATAAAAAATGATTTAGTGCGGACATGTCAAGTTGATCCGCTAGTTAAAGTGAATATTCCAAATTGATGATTCGTGCTCCTTGAGTAAATGCTTATAAATGAAGAATAATGCATGGCGTGACGCTGTTCGGAATAGATTGGATAACTTGGATGCTTCTTCGTAGCTATTTTGGTGTTAAATTTGGTCACAATATAGAAAATTGAGCTAGCTAAACGTGGGTGTTGTATTCGTGTCATTCTGAACTCTGAATCAATAGTTAAAGATGATTTCGTGCAGACATGTAAGTAGATTAGCTAGTTACAATGATCATTCTAAACTGACCATCGGTGTTCCTTGAGTAAAGGAAATAAATAAAGCATAATGCATGACATCACCTAATTTGCGATAAATTGGATTACTTGGAAGCTTTGGCATAGCTATTTGGGTCTTAAAGTTTTGTCACAATATAGAAAATTCAGCTAAATTAGCATGGGCGTTGGATTTCTGTCATCATGAACTCTAAATCAAAAGTTACAAACCATTTAGTGTGCACATGTCATGTTGATCGGCTAGTTAAAATGATCATTCTAAACATATCATTGGTGCTCCTTGAGTGAGGGATTATAAATGAAGCATAATGCATGGCATAACGCAGTTTGGGATACATTGAATTACTTGGAGGCTTTGTCCTATCTCTCTAAGTATCAAATGTTGTCATAATATAGAAAATTGAGATAGTTTAATGTGGGTGTTGGATTCGTGTCATTCTAAACTCTAATTCAAAAGTTACGTATTATTTAGTGCGGATATATATAGTTGATTGGCCAGTTAAAATGATCATTTTAAACTGATCATTGGTGTTCCTTGAGTAAAGGCTTATAAATGATGCATAATGCAAGGCATCACGCATTTTGGGATATATTGGATTACTTGGAGGCTTTTTCGTAGCTCTTTGAGTCTCAATTGTTATCACAGTATGAAAAATTAAGCTAGATTAACGTGGGCTTTGGACTCATTTCATTTTGAGCACTGAATTAAAAGTTCAAGATGATTTAGTGGGGACATGTAAGTTGATAAACAAGTTGAAATGATCATTCTAAACTCATCATCGGTGCTCCTCGAGTATAGGCAATAAATGAATCATGATGCATGACATCACGAAGTTTGGGATATGTTGGATTACTTGGATGTTTTGTCTTAGCTCTCTAAGTCTCAAATGTTGTCATAATATAGAAAATTGAGATAGCTAATGTGGCGCGTTGGATTCGTGTCATTCTAAACTCTAGTTCAAAATTTATGGATGATTTTGTGCGCATATGTCAAGTTGATCGGCCACTTAAAATGATCATTATAAACTGATCATTGCTTCTCCTTGAGTAAAGGCTTATAAATGACGCATAATGCATGTCATAACGCATTTTGGGATACATTGGATTACTTGGAGGCTTTTTCGTAGCTCTTTCAGTCTCAATTGTTGTCACAACATAGAAAATTAAACTAGCTTAACATGGGCATTGGACTCATTTCATTTTGAGCTCTAAATTAAAAGTTCATGATGATTTAATGGGGACATGTAAGTTGTTCAACTAGTTAGAGGCTTAGAGGCTTTGTCATATTTTTTTTAGTCTCAAATGTTGTTAGAATATGGAAAATTGAGCTAGCTTAACGTGGGCGTCGGGTTCATGTCATTTTGAGCTCTAAATCAAAAGTTCAAGACAATTTAGTGCGGACAAGTCCAGATGATCAGCTAGTTTAAATGACCATTCTAAACTAATCATTGTTGCTCTATGAGTATAGGCTTATAAATGAAGCATAATGCATTACATCCCGTAGTTTTGGGTATATTGGATTACTTGGAGGCTTTTTCGTAGCTGTTTCAGTCTCAAATGTTTTCACAATATGGAAAATTGAACTAGCTTAACGTGGGTGTTGGATTCGTGTCATTCAGAACTATATATCAAAAGTTACGGATGATTTAGTGCGGATATCTCAAGTTGATCGGCTAGTACAAATGATCATTTTAAACTGATCATTAGTGCGCCTTGAGTAAAGGCTTATAAATGAAGCATAAGGCTTGAGTAAAGGCTAACATAGAAAATTGAGTAAGCTTAACGTAAGCGTTGGATTCGTCTCATTCTGAACTCCAAATAAAAGGTTAAGGACGATTTAGTGCGGACATGTCAAGTTGATCGGCCAGTTCAAATGATCATTCTAAACATATCATTGGTGCTCATTGAGTAAAGGCTTATAAATGAAACATAATGCAAGACATCACACAGTTTGGATACATTGGATTACTTGGAGGCTTTTTTGTAGCTCTTTCAGTCCCAAATGTTGTTACAATACGGAAAATTCAGCTAGCTTAAGGGGGGCGTTGGACTTATGTCATTTTGAGCTATAATTCAAAACTTAAAGACGATTTAGTGCGTACATATCAGTTGATCAGCTAGTTAAAATGATAAGTTTAAACTGATCATTGGTTTTCCTTGAGTAAAGGCTAATAAATGAAGCATAATGCATGGCAGCACGCAGTTTGGGATAGATTGGATTACTTGAAGGCTTTGTCGTATCTATTTCGGTATTATAGTTTGTCACAATATAGAGAATTGAGCCAGCTTAACGTGGGCATTGGGTTCGTGTCATTGTGAACTCTAGATCAAAAGTTACAGACGATTTATTGCGGACATGTCAAGTTGATCGGCCAGTTAAAATGATCATTCTAATGTGATCATTGGTGCTCCTTGAGTAAAGGCTTATAAATGAAGCATTATGCATGACATCACGCAGTTTGTGATACATTGGATTACTTGGAGGCTTTATAGTAGGTCTTTCAGTCTCAAATGGTGTCACAATATGGAAAATTGAGCTTTCTTAACATGTGTGTTGGACTCATGTCATTTTGAGCTCTAAATCAAATGTTAAAGACGACTTAGTGCAGATAAATCAAGTTGATCAGCTAGTTAATATGATAATTCTAAACTGAACACTGCTGCTCTTTAAGTAAAGGGTAATAAATGAAGCATAATGCATGACATCACGCATTTTGGGATAGATTGGATTACTTAGAGGCTTTTAGGTAGCTATTTCGGTGTTGAAGTTTGTCACAAATTAGAAAATTGAGCTAACTTAACGTGGGCGTTGGATTCGTGTCAATTTTGAACTCTAAATTAAAAGTTAAGGACGATTTAGTGCGGACATGTCAAGTTGATCGGCCAGTTAAAATGATCATTCTAAACTGATCATTGGTGCTCTTTGAGTAAAGGCTTATAAATAAATCATAATGCATGGCATTACGTAGTTTAAGATACATTGGATTACTTGGAGGCTTTTCCGTATCTCTCTTAGTCTCGAATGTTGTCACAATACTGAAATTTCAGCTATCTTATCGTAGGCGTTGGAGTTATGTCATTTGGAGCAATAAATCAAAAGTTAGAGATGATTTAGTGTGCACATGTAAGTTGATCAGCTAGTTAAAATGATTATTCTAAACTGATCATTGGTGTTCCTTGAGTAAATGCTAATAAATGAAGCATAATGTTATGCATCACGCAGTTTCGGATAGATTAGATTAGTAGGAGGCTTTGTCATAGCTATTTCGATCATAAATTTTGTCACAATATAGAAAACTGAGTTAGCTTAACGTGGATGTTTGATTCGTGTAATTTTGAACTCTAAATCAAAAGTTAAAGATGATTTATTGTGGACATGCAAGTTGATCGGCCTGCTAAAAGTATCATTCTAAACTGATCATTGGTGCTCCTTGAGTAAAGGCTTAACATTGGTGTTGGATTCATATCAATCTGAGCTGTAAATCAAAAGTTAAATACGATTTAGTGCGGACATGTCAAGTTGCTCACCTAGTTAAAATGATCATTCTAAATTGATCATTAGTACTCTTTGATTAAAGGCTTATAAATGATGCATAATGCATGGCATCACGCAGTTTGATATAGATTGGATTACTTGGATGCTTTGTCGTAGTTATTTCGGTCTTAAAGTTTATTAAAACATAGAAAATTGAGCTAGCTTAACATGGGCATTGGATTCGTGTCAATTTAAATTCTAAATCAAAAGTTAAAGACGATTTATTGCAGAAACGTAACTTGATCAGCTACTTAAAATGATCATTCTAAACTGATCATTGGTGCTCCTTGAGTAAAGGCTAATAAATGAAACAAAATGCATTGCATAACGCAGTTTGGGGTAGATTGGATTGCTTGGAGGCTTTGTTGTAGCTATTTCGGTTTAGTTTTTGTCACGATATAGAAAATTGAGCAAGCTTAACGTTGGCGTTGGATTTTTGTCATTTTGAACTCTAAATCAAAAGTTATGGACAATGTAGTGCGGATCTGTCAAGTTGATTGGCTAGTTAAAATGATCATTCTAAACTGATCATTGGTGCTCCTTGAGTAAAGGCTCATAAATGAAGCATAATGCATGACATCACGCAGTTTGGGATAGATTGGATTACTTGGAGGCTTTGTCGTAGCTCTTTCAGTGTCAAATATTGTCATAATATAGAAAATTGAGCTAGCTTAACATGGGCATTGGATTCGTGTCATTCAGAACTCCAAAAAAAAAGTTACGGATGATTTAGTACAGACATGTCAAGTTGATCGTCCAATTTAAATGATCATTCTAAATTGATCAATGATGCTCCTTGAGTAAAGGCTTATAAATGAACCTCAACGCATGACATCACACAGTTTGGGATACAATGTATTGCTTGGAGGCTTTTTCTTAGCTCTTTCAATCTCAAATGTTGTCAAAATATAGAAAATTGAGCTATCTTATCGTGGGCGTTGTATTCATGTCATTTTGAACTCTAAATCAGAAATATACGAAAGATATAGTGTTGACATGTCAAGTTGAACGGCCAGTTAAAATGATTATTCTAAACTGATCATAGATGCTGATACGAGCATGGAAAACACACAAAAGTAGAAGCTCATGGCTTGGAATGAACTAGTGGAACATGAAGAAACTCTTGTACTACCAGCTGGACCATTAACCCGAGCCAAGGCCAAGAAACTCAAAGAGGCAATCAGCAGCCTACTCAACAAAGAGAATGCACAACAAATTCACTTGGGCTTGAATGGAGAAGTGCCTAATTGCACTCTGAATTTAGTACAAGCCCAAGAAAGCATACAAATGGGTATGTGATCCATTGTACTCTTTTTCCCTTATCCAATTTTTCTCCCATTGGATTTTCTTGGTAAGATTTTTAATGAGGCAATTGAATCACATTACAACCAGCCCAATTAGTTGTCTAAAATCAAAAGGAGTTCACTTAAAAATTGTCAGAATTGGCGTCATCAAGGGGGAAAACTGTCTACCCACTCGCAACTCTTCATCTTCCATCGAAATTTTTTTCAGAAGAGATATTTTTAACATATTTGTTAAGTGCATTTGTAGCTATGTCAGGAGGAAATCAAACTTCAGAAGCACCAAACTTGTTAATGGAGGCCTCTAGTAGCAGAAATGAAGAAATCATTACAAGTAGAGCTATAAGCCATTCATTTGCGGCTTGATGATGTTCAGAACAATAGTAACACTGAAGCAGGTCCAAGGAGAACTAGGAATCCCTTTAGACATGGCCATAATGAAGAAATAGAAGCCTAATATACCCGTGGCAGTGAAGGGAGTAGGAGAACCCAAAGCAGACATAGGCGTGTAAGAGAAGAAAGGGTGACGCCTAATGACACCTTATGAGGTCTTAAACTTAAGATACCATCATTATATGGAAATAATGATCCAGACACTTAGCTGGAATGGGAGAAGAAGATCGAGCTGGCGTTTGATTGTCAACATTATTCCGAGCTCAACAAGGTCCGCATAGCTGCTACTGAGTTTTATGAGTTTGCACTCAGCTAGTGGGATCAACTAGTGACTTCTAGAAGACGTAATGGTGAGTATCCACTAGAAACATGGGCTGAGATGAAAGCCATAATGAGGTAAAGGTTTTTGCCTAGCCATTACCACCGTGAACTTCACCAAAAGCTAAGGAGACTCAATCAAGGAAGCCGAAGTGTTGAGGACTATTACCAGGAGTTGGAAACCCTCATGATCAGGGCAGACATTTCAGAAGATAGAGAAGCTACTATGGCAGGATTTTTAGGAGGACTTAACTGTGACATTCAAGATAGAATGGAGCTGGAACATTATGTGGAGCTAGAGGAAATGTTGCACAAAGCTATACTGGTGGAACAGCATCTAAAAAGAAAAAGTTCAACTAGGCCAAGCTATGGAGCAGCTAACAATAAGCCTAGCTACCAAAGGGAAGAAAATATATTGCTAAAGTTAATTCCAAACCTTCAACAACCACTCAGGATGTCAAGGTTACATCTGAAGCTATTACATCTACTAGAACAAGAGATGTGAAATGTTTCAAATGCCAAGGAAAAGGGCATTAAGCGAATGAATGCACCAAGAAGAAGATCATGATTATGTTTGATAATGGTGAAATAGAATTCGAGGAAGAAGAAGTCTTTTCTGATTCTTCAGAAAAGCATATTGTACCTCCTTTGGCAGGAGAACTATTGGTAACAAGAAGAACCCTAACCGTACAAAACAAAACTAAAGAACATGAGCAAAGAGAGAACCTGTTTCACTCAAGATGCCACGTCCAAGGAAAGGTTTGCAGCATCATTATTGATGGAGGCAGCTGCACTAATGTGGTTAGTGAAACTATGGTAAACAAGTTAGGTCTGGAAGTGTTCAAGCACCCAAAGCCGTATAAGCTGCAATGGCTTAATGTGTGGTGAAATGAAGGTAAGCAGCCAAGTCAAGGAACCTATAACCATTGGAAAGTACCAAGATGAGATCCTTTGTGATGTTTTACCAATGGAGGCTTGCCACATTCTGCTTGGAAGACCATGGCAATTTGATCGAAAGGTCATTCATGATGGTTACACCAACCAACACACGTTTGAACACAAAGGTAAGAAGATCACACTTGTTCCTATGACACCACAGGAGGTGTACCAAGATCAGCTTGTGTTGGAGCAAAGGAAAACAGCTGGAACTTCAAAGGAAAACATAAGCACCAAAATTGACAGAGGCTTTGAGAACAAGAACAAGAAGCACTCAAGTTTCTTTGTGAAAACTGGTGGAGTTTCTTTGTGAAAACAAGAAGGCTCTCTTCTTACAACAACTTGTTCTTTTGTTTATCTATAAGGAAGCTCTCATGTGCTTAACTTATATTGCATTGGTATTACCGAGTGAAGTGACATGTATTTTGCAAGATTATGAAGATGTCTTTCCAGAAGACAATCCAAAGGGACTACCACCCATAAGAGGCATTGAACATCAGATTGATTTTGTACCTGTAGCCTCATTACCAAATTGACCAGCTTATAGAACCAATCCCGTTGAGACTAAGGAGCTGCAAAGACAAGTTAATGAGCTAATGGAGAAGGGCTACATTAGGGAGAGCATGAGTCCTTGTGCTGTGCCAGTTCTACTTGTGCCAAAGAATGATGGCAGCTGGCGCATGTGTGTTGATTGTAGAGCAATCAACAACATTATGGTAAAGTATCGCCATCCAATCCCTAGGTTAGATGACATGTTTGATGAATTGCATGGTTCCAGAATCTTTTCTAAGATAGATCTTAAGAGTGGGTACCATCAAATATGCATGAAGGAAAAGGATGAATGGAAAACTGCATTTAAAACTAAGCATGGATTATATGAATGGTTAGTCATGCCATTTGGGTTAACAAATGCACCTAGTACTCTCATGAGGTTGATGAATCATGTTCTTAAAGCATTCATCGGAGTCTTTGTTGTATTATACTTTGATGACATCTTAATATATAGCAAGAATCTAGAAGAGCATGCTAGTCATTTCACATCGGTTCTAAGTGTTCTTTGAAAAAAAAACTATTTGCCAATCTTAAGAAATGCACTTTTTGTACAGATAAGATTGTGTTCCTAGGCTTTGTTATAAGTGCAGATGGTATTAAGGTTGATGAGGAGAAGGTCAAAGTTATTAAGGAATGGCCAAGTCCTAAAACAGTAGGAGAAGTGAGAAGTTTCCATGTGCTAGCTGGCTTCTATAGACGCTTTGTCAATGATTTTAGCACTGTTGTTGCCCCAATTACTGAAGTAATAGAGAAATATGTAGGATTCAAATGGGGAGAATCTCAAGAAAGCTCATTCCATGCTTTGAAAGAAAAGTTTACACATGCACCTGTTCTATCTTTACCTGATTTTGTTAAAACCTTTGAGATAGAATGTGATGCTTCTGGTATAGGTATTGGAGCTATTTTGATGCAGGATAAGAAATCGATAGCCTATTTCAGTGAGAAGATTGGAGGAGCTACCCTCAACTATCCAACGTACGACAAAGAATTGTACGCCTTAGTCCGTGCTTTGCAAAGTTGGCAACATTACTTGTGGCCTAAGGAGTTCGTGATTCACAATGATCATGAGTCACTCAAGCACTTAAAGGGCCAACAGAAGCTGAACAAAAGGCATGCACGGTGGATTGAGTTCATAGAAACATTTCCGTATGTCATTAAATACAAACAAAGTAAAGAGAATGTTGTGGTATATGCATTGTCACGAAGGTATGCCTTAATCTCTACTCTTGATGCTATGTTGTTAGGTTTTGAACAACTTAAAGAGCTATATGAAGCTGATCCTGAATTTAATGATGTATACATTGCTAGCAGAGAGTTTGCTTTAGGAAAATATTACCATCATGAAGGATTCCTATTTTATGATAATAGATTATGTGTGCCTAACTGTTCTATTCGAGACTTGTTAGTTAGGGAAGCTCATGGAGGTGGACTGATGGGGCATTTTGGAGTTGCCAAAATTCTTAAAGTAATGCAAGATCATTTCCATTGTTCACACATGAAAAGAGACGTAGAAAGAATATGTGCAAGGTGTGCCACATGCAAACAGGCTAAGCCTAAGGTTCAACCCCACGGTTTGTACACTCCCTTATCCATTCCTACTCATCCATGGATTGACATATCAATGGACTTTGTGGTTGGTTTGCGTAGAACTAAGACAGGAAAGGATTCTATCTTTGTTGTGGTTGATAGATTCTCTAATGTGACTCATTTTATAGCATGTCACAAGACTGATGATGCATTGCATATAGCCAATCTGTTCTTTGAAGAGGTAGTTCGCTTGCATGGACTGCCTAGGACCATAGTTTCTGATAGAGACACTAAGTTCTTGAGTTACTTTTGGAAAACTCTTTGGTCTAAGTTAGGAACTAAGTTGGTATTCTCTACAACATGTCACCCACAAACGGATGGTCAAACTGAAGTAGTTAATAGAACTTTGTCTACTTTATTGAGTGCATTAATCAAACGAAATCTTAAAACATGGGAAGAATGTTTACCACATGCTGAATTTGCATATAACCATTCCGTACATTTTGCTTCTAAGTATTCTCCTTTTCAAATTGTGTACGGTTTCAATCCTTTATCTCCTTTCGATCTAACCCCTTTTCCTTTAAGTGAAAGAGCTAGTACTAATGGAAAAAGAAAAGCTGAGATTGTTAAACAGATCCATGAGAATGCAAGAAAGAATATTGATACGAGCATGGAAAGCACACAAAAGGAGAAGCTCATGACTAGGAATGAACCAGTGGAACATGAAGAAGCTCTTGCACTACCAGCTGGACCATTAACCTGAGCCAAGGGCAAGAAACTCAAAGAGGTAATCAGCAGCATGCTCAACAAGGAGAATGCACAACAAATTCACTTGAGCTTGAATGGAGAAGTGTCTAAAAGCCTCGGATTTCAATACAAGCTCAAGAAAGCATACAAATGGGTATGTGATCAATTTGTACTCTTTTTTCCCTTATCCAAGTTTTCTCTCATTTGGTTTTCTTGGTAAGGTTTTTAATGAGGCAAAGAATCACATTACAACCAGCCCAATTTGTTGTTTAAAATCAAGAGGAGTTCACTTAAAAATGTTCAAAATTGGCGTCATCAAAAGGAGAGGGGGGGTGGGGAGTGTCTACATTCATAGTCAAAATAAGAGTTAATGAAGTCAAGGTCTTTCGTCAAGGTTTTTGTTCAAGTCTTTCCTTGTAAATTCAACCATTTTAATGCTGTAGGCTCCTCCTATTTATGTCCCCTTACAATATAAATAGGGGATTTCAGTTGTAAACTTTATCATTCAACTTATCAAATAAAAACAGTTTCTTTTCTTAACTTCAACATTGATTCTCTTCTTAATCTGATTGTTGGTGTGTAATATCCTTCAGTCAACATTTAGTAGCCTTATGTGTAATGCCTAAGCTACTATCTTAGGTAAATCAGTAGTCTTTCCGCAGCTACTGTGTGACCCTTCAGTCCACAACTTTTGAACAGATTGAATTTCGATTCATTCTGTTGCAAAACCTATCTCAACCGCATCCAGAAGTGCATTCCTTGGGAGGTTCACATCATTTCTGATCCGTTATACCTATCCCTCATCTCTATATCTCTCCATTTCCATATGTTTAGATTGCATCAGCTTGTGTATTAATTTGCATCAGTTGATTAATCGAAAATAAACCTATTCATATAATTGCATTGTTGTTTTTATCCAATATTACATCAGTTTATCACATCAAAATTGACCACAACCCACTGCATTTTCAGATTAGAAAATAACACACTCGCAACTCTTCATCTTCCATCAAAAAATTTTTTCAGAACAGGTATTTGTAACATATTTGTTAAGTGCATTTGTAGCTATGTCAGGAGGAAATCAAACTTCAGAAGCACCAAAGTTTTTAATGCAGTCTCTAGTAGAAGAAATGATGAAAGCATTACAAATAGAGCTGAAGCCATTCATTTGCGGCTTGATGATGTTCAAAACAATAGTAACACTGAAGGAGGCCAAAGGAGAACTAGGAATCCCTTAAGACGTGGCCAAAATGATGAAACAGAATCTTACTATAGCAATGGTAGGAAGGAAGTAGGAGAACCCAAAGGAGGCCTAGGCGTGTAAGAGAAGAAAGGGGTCAGTCTAATGACACCTTAGGAGGTTTTAAACTTAAGATACCATCATTCTATGGCAAAAATGATCCAGACACTTACCTGGAATTTGAGAAGAAGATCGAGCTGGTGTTTGATTGTCAACACTATTCCGAGCTCAACAAGGTCTGCGTAGCTGCTACTGAGTTTTATGAGTATGCATTCAGCTGGTGGAATCAATTCGTGACTTCCAGAAGACGTAATGGTGAGTATCCAGTAGAAACATGGGCTGAGATGAAAGCCATAATGAGGAGAAGGTTTGTGCCCAGCCATTACCACCGTGAACTTCACCAAAAGCTAAGGAGACTCAATCAAGGAAGCCGAAGTGTTGAGGACTATTACCAGGATTTGGAAACCCTCATGATCAGGGCAGACATTTCAGAAGATAGAGAAGCTACTATGGCAAGATTTTTAGGGGGACTTAACCGTGACATTCAAGATAGAATGGAGCTAGAACATTATGTGGAGCTAGAGGAAATGTTGCACAAAGCTATACTGGTGGAACAACAGATAAAAAGAAAGAGTTATACTAGGCCAAGCTATGGAGCAGCTAACAATAAGCCTAGCTACCAAAGGGAAGGAAAACA
>CM032165.1:8731603-8877168 GCA_018901935.1 Pugionium cornutum | reverse complement strand
TAAAATGATAATTCTAAACTGATCATTGGTGCTCCTTGAGTAAAAGCATATAAATGAAGAATAATGCATGGCATGGCATCACACAATTTGGGTTACATTCGATTTCTTGGAGGCTTTTTCATACCCCTTTCAGTCACAAATGTATTCACAATATGGAAAGTTGAACTAGCTTAACGTGAGCATTGGACTCATATCATTTTGAGCTCTAAATCAAAAGTTAAAGAAAATTTAATGTGGACCTGTCAAGGTTATAACCTAGTTAAAATGAACGTTTTAAACTGATCATTGATGCTCATTGAGTAAGGCGCATAAATGGAGCATAATTCATAACATCACGTCGATATATTGCATGACATGGATGTTTTGTTGTAGCTATTTCAGTCTTAAATGTTGTCACAATATAAAAAATTGAGCTAGAATGACGTAGGCGTTGGATTTGTATCATTCTGAACTGTAAATCAAAAGTTACAGATATTTAGGGCATACATGTCAAGCTTATCGACCAGTTAAAATGATCATTCTAAACTAACCGCTGCTGCTCCTTGATTAAAGGCTTATAAATGAAGCATAATGCAAGGCGTCACATAGTTTAGGATACATTGGATTACTTGGAGGCTTTATCTTAGCTCTTTGAGTCTCAGATATTATTGTAATATCGGAAATTGAGCTAGCATAACGTGGCCCTTAGATTCATGTCATTTTGTACTCTAAATAAAAAGTTAAAAGTCAATTTTGTGTGGACATGTCAAGTTGATTATCTAATTTAAATGATCATTTTAAACAGATCAATGGTGCTCATTGAGTAAGGCATATAAATGAAGTATAATGCATAACATAACGGAGTTTGGGATTACATTGGATTACTTGGAGGCTTTGTCGTAGCTATATCGGCATTAAATTTTATCACAATATAGAAAATTGAGCTAGCTTAACGTGAGCGTTGGATTTTTGTCATTTTGAACGCTAAATCAAAAGTTTTGGAAGATTTAGTGCGGAAATATGAAGTTGATCGTCCAGTTAAAATGATAATTATAAATGGATCATTGGTGCTCCTTGAGTAAAAGCTTATAAATAAATCATAATGCATGGCATCATGCAGTTTGGGATAGATTGGATTACTCGGAGGATTTGTCGTAGCTCTTTCAATCTCAAATGTTGTCCCAATATGGAAATTTGAGCTAGCTTAATTTGGCGTTTGATTCTTGTCATTCTTAACTCTTAATCAAAAGTGAAGCATGATTTAGTGCAGACTTAACAAGTTGATCAGCCAGTTAAAATGAACATTTTAAACTGATCATTGCTGCTCCTTGCGTAAAGGCTTATAAATGAAGCATAATGCATGGGATCACGCAGTTAGGGATACATTGGATTACTTGCAGGCTTTGTCGTAGCTCTTTCAAACCTAAATGTTGTCGCAATATGGAAAATTGAGCTAGCTTAACCTGGGCATTGGATTAATGTCATTTTGAGCTCTAAATTAAAAGTTAAAGATGATTTAGTGCAGACATGCAAGTTGATCAGCTAGTTAAAATGATCATTGTAAATAGATCATTGGTGCTCCTTGAGTAAAGGCTAATAAATGAAGCATAATGCATGGCATCACGCAGTTTGGGATATATTGGATTACTTTGAGGCTTTGTCGTAGCTATTTCGGTTTAAATTTTGTCCCAATATAGAAATTGAGCTAGCTTAACATGGGCATTAGATTCGTCTCATTTTCTACTCCAAATCAAAAGTTACGGACGACTTTATGCAGACATGTCAAGTTGATCGACCAGTTAAAATGATCATTCTAAAATGGTGCTCCTTGAGTAAAGGTTTATAAATGAAGCATAATACATTGCATCACGCAGTTCGGGATACATTGGATTAGTTGGAGGCTTTGCCGTAGCTCGTTCGGTCTTAAACTTTGTCACAATATAGAAAATTGAGCTAGCTTAACATGGGTTTTGGATTCGTGTCATTTTGAACTCTAAATCAAAAGTTACAGACAATTTAGTGCGGACATGTCAAGTTGATCGTCCAATTAAAATTATCATTATAAACTGGTCATTGGTGCTCCATGATTAAAGGCATATAAATGAAGCATAATGAATGGCGTCACGCATTCTGCGATACGTTGGATTACTTGGAGGCTTTGTCACAACTCTTTTAGTCTTAAATGTTGTCATAATATGGAAAATCGAGATAGGTTAATGTGGGCGTTGGATTAATGTCATTTTGAGATCTAAATCAAAGTTAAAGATGATTTAGTACCGACATGCAAGTTGATCAGCTAGTTAAAATGATCATTCTAGACAGATCATTGGTGCTCCTTGAGTCAAGGCTAATCAATGAAGCATAATGCATGGCATCTTACAGTTTGGGATACATTGGATTACTTGGAGGCTTTTTCGTAACTCTTTTGGTCTTAAATTTTGTCACATTATAGAAAATTGAGCTAGCTTAACGTGGGCGTTGGATTCATGTCATTTTGAACTCTAAGCCAAAAGTTACTTGTTATTTAGTGTGGACATGTCAAGTTGATTGACCAGTTAAAATAATAAATGTTGTAACAATATGAAAAATTAAGCTAGCTTAACATGGGCGATGGATTCCAGTTATTTTGAGCTCTTAATCAAAAGTTATAGGCAACTAGTGCGGACATGTCAAGTTGATCGGCCAGTTAAAATGATAATTCTAAATTGATCATTGGTTATCCTTGGTTAAATACATATAAATGAAGCATAATGCATGGCATCACGCAGTTTCAGATACATTGCATTACTTGGAGGCTTTGTTATAACTCGTTCGGTGTTAAATTATGTCACTAATATAGAAAATTGAGGTAGCTTTATGTGGGCGTTTGATTCATGTCATTTTGAACTCTAAGCCAAAAGTTACTAATTATTTACTACAGATATGTCAAGTTGATCGGCGACTTAAACTGATCATTGGTGCTTCTTGGTTAAATGCTTATTAATGAAACATAATGCATGGCACCACGCTGTTTGGGATACATTTGATTACTTGAAGGCTTTGTCATTACTCATTCTGTCTTGAATGTTGTCACAATATGGAAAATTGACCTAGCTTGATGTGTGCATGGATTCATATTATTTTGAGCTATAAATCAAAAGTTATAGATGATTAGTGCACACATGTCAAGTTGATCGACCAGTTAAAATGATAATTCTAAACTGATCATTGGCTCTCCTTGGTTAAAGGCATATTAATGAAGCATAATGCATGACATCACGCTATTCTGGATACATTGGATTACTTGAATGCTTTGTCGTAGCTCTCCAGTCTTAAATGTTGTCCCCATATTGAATATTCAGCAAGCTTAATGTGGGCGTTGGATTCATGTCATTTTGAGCTTTAAATCAAAAGTTAAAGACTATTTAGCGCGGACATGTCAAGTTGATCAGCGAGTTAAAATGATCATTGGTCCTCCTAGATTAAAGGCTTATAAATGAAGCAAAATGCATGACATCACACAGTTTGGGATACATTGGATTACTTGGAGGCTTTGTCCTAACTATTTCTATCTTAAATTATGTCATAATATTGAAAAATGAGCTAGCTTAACATGAGTGTTGGATTCGTGTAATTTTGAACTCTAAATCAAAAGTTATGAATGATTTATTGTAGACATGTCAAGTTGATCGGCTAGTAAAAATGATCATTCTAAACTAATCATTTGTGCTCCTTGATTACATGCTTATAAATGAAGCATAATGTATGGCATTACGCAGTCTGGGATACATTGGAATACTTGGAGGCTTTGTCGTAGCTCTTTTGGTCTTAAATTATGTCATAATATAGAAAATTGAACTAGCTTAACGTGGGCGATGGATTCATGTAATTTTAAACTCTAAGCAAAAGTTACTGACTATTTAGTGCTGACATGTCAATTTGATCGGCCAGTTAAAATGATCATTGTAAACTGATCACTGGTGTTCCTTGATTAAAGGCTTATTAATGAAACAAAATGCATGACACCATGTTGTTTGGGATACATTGGATTACTTGGAGAATTTTTCATAGCTCTTTCAGTCTTAAAAGTTGTCACAATATAGAAAATTGAACTAGCTTAACGTGTGCATGGATTCATATTATTTTGAGCTCTAAATCAAAAGTTATAGACGATTAGTGCGGACATGTCAAGTTGATCAGCCAGTAAAAAATGATCATTCTAAACTGATCATTGGTTCTCCTTGGTTAAATGCATATAAATGAAGCATAATGCCTATCCTCACGTAGTTCTGGATTCATTGGATTACTTGGAGGCTTTGTCGTAACTCTCCAGTCTTAAATGTTGTCACAATATGGAACACTGAGCTAGATTAACGGGGGCGTTAGACTCATGTCATTTTGAGCTCTAAATCAAATGTTAAAGCCGATTTAGCGCGGACATGTCAAGTTGATCAGCTAGTTAAAATGATCATTCTAAGCTGATCATTGGTGGTCTTTGAGTAAAAGCTTATAAATGAAGCATAATGCATGGCATCACATAATTTGGGATAAATTGGACTGCTTGCAGGTTTTGTCGTAACTATTTTTGTCTTAAATTTGTCATAATATAAAAAATTGAGCTAGTTTAACATGGGCGTTGGATTTGGGTTTATTATGAACTCTAAATCAAAAGTTACGAACGATTTAGTGCAGACATGTCAAATTGATTGGCCAGTAAAAATGATCATTCTAAACTAATCATTGGTTCTCCTTGATTAAATGCTTATAAATGAAGTGTAATGCATGGCATCACGCAGTTTGGGATACATTGGATTACTTGGAGACATTTTCATTGCTCTTTTAGTCTTAAATTATGTCACAATATAAAAAATTGAGCTAGCTTAACGTGTGCGTTGGATTCGTGTCATTTTTATATCTAAGCCAAAAGTTACAGATGATTAAGTGTGGAAATGTCAAATTGATCGGCCAGTTAAAATGATCATTCTAAACTGATCATTGATGCTCCTTGATTAAAGGGTTATAACTGAAGCATAATCCAGCATCACGCAGTTCGGGATACATTGGATTACTTGGAGGTTTTGTCGTAGCTCTTTCGGTCTTAAATTATGACACAATATAGAAAATTCAGCTAGCTTGACGTGGGAGTTGGGTTCATGTCAGTTTGAACTCTAAGCCAAAAGTTACTGACTATTTAGTACGGGACATTTCAAGTTGATCGGCCAGTTTAAATGATCATTCTAAACTGATCATTGGTGCTCCTTGATTTAGGGTTTATTAATGAAACATAATGCATGGCCTCACTTTGTTTGGGATATATTGGATTACATGGAGGCCTTGTCATAGCTCTTTCCGTCGTAAATGTTGTCGCAATATGGAAAATTTAGCTACCTTAACGTGTGCAATGGATTCATTTTATTTTGAGCTCTAAATCAAAAGTTATAGACAATTAGTCTGGATATGTCAAATTGATCGGCCAGTTTAAATGATCATTCTAAACTGATCATTAGTTCTCATTGGTTAAATGCATATAAATGAAGCATAATGTGTGGCATCACGTAGTTCTGGATACATTGGATTACTTAGAGGCTTTGTCGTAGCTCTCATGTTTTTAATGTTCTCACAATATGGAACATTGAGCAAGCTTAATGTGGGTGTTGGATTGCTTAGAGGCTTTTTCGTAGCTAGTTCTGTCTTAAATTTGTCACAATATAAAAAGTGGAGCTAGCTTAACATGGGCGGTTGATTCGCGTCATTATGAACTCTAAATCAAAAGTTATGTACGATTTAGTGCAGACATGTCAAGTTGATCGGCCAGTAAAAATGATCAATCTAAACTAATCATTGGTGCTCCTTAATTAAATGTGTGGCATCACGCTGTTTGGGATACATTGGATTACATGGAGGCATTTTCGTAGCTCTTTCGATCTCAAATGTTGTCACAATATCGAAAATTGAGATAGCTCAACATGGGCGTTGGACTCATGTCATTTAGAGCTCTAAATCAAAAGTTATACACGATTAGTGCGGACATATCAAGTTGATCGGCCAGTTAAAATCATCATTCTAAACTGATCATTGGTGCTCCTTAAGTAAAGGCTTATAAATGAAGCATAATGCATGGCATCACACAATTTGGGATACATTGGAGTACTTGGAGGATTTGTCGTAGCTATTTCGGTATTAAAATACGTCACAGTATAGAAAATGGAGGTAGTTTAACTTGATTGTTGGATTAGTGTAATTTGAAACTTTAAATCAAAAGTCATAGACGATAGATTCCTGTTATTTTGAAATCTAAATCAAAAGTTACGGACGATTTAGTGCCACTTGATCGGCTAGTTAAAATGATCATTCTAAAGTGTTCATTGGTACTCCTTAGTTAAAGGCTTTGTTCTTCAAGTCTTAAGTGTTGTCACAATATGGAAAATTGAGCTAGCTTAATGTTGGCGTTAGATTCATGTCATTTTGAGCTCTAAAATAAAGTGAAACATGATTTAGTGCACACATGTCAAGTTGATCTACTAGTTAAAATGATCATTCTAAACTGATCATTGGTGCTCCTTGAGTAAAAGCTTATAAATGAAGCATATTGCATGGCATAACGCAGTTTGGGCCAGATTGGATTATTTGGAGGCTTTGTCGTATCTATTTCGGTCTTAAATTTTGTCACAATATGGAAAATTGAGTTAGATTATTGTGGGCGTTGGATTCATGTCATTATGAGCTCTAAATGAAAAGTTAAAGACGATTTAGCACGGACATGTCAAGTTTATCAGCTAGTTAAAATTATAATTCTAAACTGATCATTGGTGCTCCTTGAGTAAAAGCTTATAAATGAACCATAATGCATGGCATCACGCAGTTTGGTATTGATTGGATTTCTTGGTGGATTTTTCATACGTATTTCGGTACTAAATTTGGCCAAAATATAGAAACTTGAGGTAGGTTAATGTGGGCGTTGAATTCATGCCATTATGAACTCTAAATCAAAAGTTACGGACGATTTAGTACGGACATGTCAAGTTGATCAGCCAGTTAAAATGATCATTTTAAATTAATCATTGGTGCTACTTGATTAAAGTCTTATAAATGAAGCATAATTTCACGCAGTTTAGCATAAATTATATTACTTTGAGGCTTTGTGGTAGCTCTTTCAGTTTTAATTTTTGACACAACAGGAAAATTAAGCTAGTTTAACGTGGGCGAAGGATTCATGTTATTATGAGCTCTAAATCAAAAGTTTTAAACGATTAGTACGGACATGTCAAGTTGATCGGCCAGTTAAAATGATCATTCTAAACTGATCATTGGTGGGCCTTTATTAAAGGCTTATAAATGACACATAATGCATCGCATCACGCAGTTTAGGATAGATTGGATTCCTTGAAGGCTTTGTCGTAGCTCTTTGACTCTTATATGTTGTCACAATATGGAAAATTGAGCTAGCTTGATGTGGGCATTGGATTCATGTCATTTTGAGCTCTAAATCAAAAGTTAAAAACGTTTTAACGCGGACATGTCAAGTTGAGCAGCTAGTTAAATTGATCATTCTTAACTGATCATTTCTATTACTTTATTAAAGTCTTATAAATGAAGCATGATGCATGGCATCATGCAGTTTAAGATACATTGGAGTACTTGGAGGCTTTTTCATAGCGATTTTGGTATTAAATTATGTCACAATATAGAAAATTGAGCTAGCTTAACATGTACATTAGATTCGTATCATTTTGAACTCTAAGCCAAAAGTTAAAGACGATTTAGTCCGGACATGTCAAGTTGATCAGCTAATTAAAATGATCATTCTAAACTGATCATTGGTAATGATCATTGGTGCTCTTTGAATAAAAGCATATAAATGAAGCATAATACATGGTATCACGCAGTTTGGGATAGATTGGATTATTTGGAGGCTTTTTCTTAGCTATTTCAATCTTAATTTTTGTAACAATATAGAGTATTGAGCTAAATTAATGTGGGCATTGGATTCGTGTCATTCTAAACTATAAATCAAAATTAACAGACAATTTAGTGTAGACATGTTAAGTTTATCGGCTAGTTAAATTGATAATTTCAAACTGATCATTGGTGCTCATTGGGCAAAGGTTTACCAATGAAGCATAATGCATGTTAACATCCAGTTTGGAATACATTGGATTACATGGAGGCTTTGATGTAGCACTTTCAAAATCAAATGTTGTCACAAAATTGAAAATTGAGCTAGATTAACGTGAGCGTTGGATTCATGTCATTTTGAGTTCTAAATCAAATGTCAAAGACAATTTAGTGTCGATATGTCAAGTTGATAAGCTAGTTTAAATTAGAATTCTAAACTGGTTATTGGTGCCCATCGAGAAAAGGCGTATAAATGAAGCATAATGCATGGCATCATGCAATTTGGGATATGGTTGATTACTTGGAGGCTTTGTCGTAGCTATTTCGGTCTTAATTTTTGTCATAATATTGAATATTGAGCTTGCTTAACATGGGCATTAGATTCGTGTCATTATGAAGTATGAATCAAAAGTTGCAGACAATTTAATGTTGACATGTTAAGTTGATCAGCCAGTTAAAGTGATCATTAGTGCTCCTTGATTAAAGGCTTACAAATGAAGCATAATGCATGGCATCACGCAGTTCAGGATAAATTGGATTACTTTAAAGCTTTTGGGTAGCTCTTTCTGTCTCAAATGTTGTCAAAATATAGAAAATTGAGCTATCTTAACGTGGGCGTTGGATTCGTCTCATTCTGAACTCTAAATAAAAAATTACGGACTATTTAGTGCATACATGTCAAGTTGATTGGCTAGGTAAAATGAGCATTATAAACTGATCATTGGTGCTCCCTTAGTAAAGGATTATAAAATGAAGCATAATGCATGGCATCATGCACTTTGGGATAAATTGGATCACTTGGAGGCTTTGTTTTAGCTATATCGGTCATAAATTTTATCACAATATAGAAAATTCATCTAGTTTAACATGGGCATTAGATTCATGTCATTCTGAACTCCAAATCAAAAGTTACATACGGTTTAGAGTAGACATGTCAAGTTGATCGACCCATTAAAGTGATCATTCTAATTTGATCAGTTGTGCTAAATGAGTAAAGGCTTATAAATGAAGCCTAATGCATGGCATCACGCAGTTTGGGATACAGTTGAATGTTTGGAGACTTTGTCGTATCTCTTTCAGTATCAAATGTTGTCACAATAGCATACATTTCAAGTTGATCGGCTAGTTAAAATGAACATTCTAAACAGATAATTGGTGGTCCTTTACTAAAGGCTTATAAATGAAGCATAATGCTTAACTTCATGCATTTTGGGATACATTGGATTACTTGGAGGCTTTTTTATAGCTTTATCGGTCTTTAGTTTTGTCACAATATAGAAAATTGAGCAAGCTTAACTTGGGCATTGGATTCATGTCATTCGGATCTCTAAATCAAAAGTTACAAATGATTTAGTACGGACATGTCATGTTTATCAGCTAGTTAAATTGATCATTCTAAACTAATCATCGGTGCACATTGAGCGAAGGTTTACAAATGAAGCATAATGCATGGCATCACATAGTTTGCGATTGATTGGATTACTAGGAGGCTTGGTCGTAGCTACTTTGGTCTTAAATTTTATTACAATATTGAAAATTGAGGTAGCTTAATGTGGGCGTTTGATTCGTCTCATTCTGAACTCTAAACCAAAAAATACAGATGATTTATTGCAGACATGTCAAGTTGATCGACCAGTTCAAATGATCATTCTAAACTGATCATTGGTGCTCCTTGAGTAAAGGCTTGTAAATAAAACATAATGCATTCGAATGTTGGAGGCTTTGTGCTACCTCTTTCAGTCTAAAATGTTGTCACAAAATTGAAAATTGAGCTATATTCAAGAGGGGTTGGATTCACATCACTTTGAGCTCTAAATAAAATGCTAAAGACGTTTTAATGCGGACATGTCAAGTTGATAAGCTAGTTAGTATGATCATTCTGAACTGGTCATTGGTGGTCATTGCGTAAAGGTTTACAAATGAAGCATAATGCATGGCATCATGCAGTTTGGGATAGATTGGATTGCTTGGAGGCTTTGTCGTACCTAATTCGGTCTAAAATTTTGTCACAATATAGAATATTGAGCTAGTTTAACGTGGGCGTTGGGTTCATGTCATTCTGAACTCTAAATCAAAAGTTATAGATGATTAAGTGCGGAAATGTCAAGTATATCGGCTAGTTAAATTCCTCATTCTAAACTGATCATTGGTGCCCATTGAGTAACGCATAAATGATGCATATGGCATGGAATCACACAGTTTGGGATATATTAGATATCTTGGAGGCTTTGTCGTAGCTGTTTCAGTCTTAAATTTTCTTGCAAAATAGAATATTGAGCTACCTTAATGTGGGCATTGGATTTGTGTCATTCTGAACTCTAAATAAAAAATTATAGATGATTTACTACGGACATGTCAAGTCTATCTTGTACTTAAATTGATCATTCTAAACTGATCATTGGTGCTTATTGAGTAAAGGCGTATAAATGAAGCATAAGTAATGACATCACACAATTCGGGATAGCTATGACACGCTTTGTCATAGCTATTTATGTCTTAAATTTTGTCACAAAGTAGAATATTGAGCTAGCTTAACGTGGGCATTGGATTCGTGTCATTCAGACCTCTATATCAAATGTAAAGGGCGATTTAGTGAGGATATGTCAAGTTGATAAACTCGTTAAAATGATCATTCTAAACTATTCATTGGTGCTCATTCAGTAAATCCGTATAAATGAAGCATAATGCATGGCATCACGGAATTTGGTATAGATTGGATTACATGAGGCTTTGTCATAGCCAATTTGGTCTTAAATGTTGTCACAATATAGAATATTGAGCAAGCTTAACATCGGCGTTGGATTCTTGTCATTCTGAACTCTAAACAAAAGTTACAGAAGATTTAATGTGGACATGTCAAGTTGATCGGCCAGTTTAAGTTATCATTCTGAAATGATAATTAGTGATCCTTGAGTAAAGGCTTATAAATGAAGTATAATGCATGGCATCACGCTGTTCTGGTTAGATTGGATTACTTGGAGGCTTTGTTGTAGCCAATTTGGTCTTAAATTTTGTCACAATATAGAAAATTGAGCTAGCTTAACATGATCATTGGATTCATGTCATTCTGAACTCTAAATCAAAAGTTAAGGATGATTTAATGCGGACATGTCAAGTTTTTCGGTTAGTTACATTGATCATTCTAAACTGATCATTGGTGCTCATTGGGAAAAGGTTTAAAAATAAAGCATAATGCATGGCATCACCGAGTTTGGGATTGATTGGATTACTTGGAGGCTTTGTTGTAGCCAATTTGGTCTTAAATTTTATCACAATATAGAATATTGAACTAGCTTAACGTGGGCGTTGGATTCATGTCATTTTGAACTCTTAACCAAAAGTTACGCATAGTGCGGACATGTCAAGCTAGTTAAATTGATCATTCTAAAATGATCATTGGTGCTCATTGAGTAACACATAAATGAAGGATAATGCATGGCATCATGCAGTTTCGGATAGATTGGATTACGTGGAAGCTTTTTATAGGTATTTCGGTCTTAAACTTTGTCACAATATAGAATATTGAGATACCTTAATGTGGGTGGTGGATTCCTGTCATTCTGAACTGTAAATCAAAAGTTAGGGATGATTTGGTGCGGACATGTCCAATTTACCGGCTAGTTAAATTGATTATTCTAAACTGATCATTGGTGCTCATTGAGCAAAGGTTTACAAATGAAGCATAATGTATGACATCACACACTTTGGGATACATTGGATTACTTAGAGGCTTTGTCGTAGCTCTTTCACCCTAAAATATTGTCACAATATAGAAAATTGAGCAAGATTAACGTGGGCATTGGATTCATATCATTTTAAGCTCTAAATCAAATGTTAAAATTGATTTAGTGCGGCTTTGTCAAGTTGATCAGCTAGATAAAATGATCATTTTAAACTTATCATTGGACCTCATTGAGTAAAGGCATATAAATGAAGCATAATGCATGGCATCACGCAATTTGGGATAAATTGGATTGCTTGGAGGCTTTGTGGTAGCTATTTTCGGTCTTAAGTTTTGTCATAATATTTAATATTGAGTTAGCTTAACGTGGGTGTTAGATTCGTGCCATTATGAACTCTAAATCAAATGTTATGGCAATTTAGTGCGGATATGTCAAGTTGATCGGCCAGTTAAAGTGATCATTCTAAACTGATCATTCTAAACTGATCATTACTGCTCCTTGAGTATAGGCTTATAAATGAAGCATAATGCATGACCTCACACAGTTCAGGATTGATTGGATTACTGGAAGGCTTTGTGTGAGCTCATTCAGTCTCAAATGTTGTCACAATATAAAAAATTGAGCTAGCTTAACGTCGGCGTTGGATTCTTGTCATTCTAAACTCTAAATCAAAAGTTACGGACAATTTAGTGCATACATGTCAAGTTGATCGGCCAGTTAAAATGATCATTCTAAACTGATCATTGGTGCTCCTTGAGTAAACGTGGGAGTTGGATTCGTGTCATTCTGAACTCTAAATCAAAAGTTATAGACGATTTAGTGCATACATGTCAAGTTGATCAGCCACTTAAAATGATCATTCTAAACTGATCATTGCTGCTCCTTAAGTCAAGGCTTATAAATGAAACATAATGTATGGCATCACGCAGTTTGGAAATTGACTACTTGAAGGCTTTTTGGTAGCTATTTTGGTATGAAATGTTGTCACAATATAGAATATTGAGCTAGCTTAACGTGAGCATTGGATTCATGTCATTCTGAGTTATAAATCAAGAGTTATGAACGATTTAATATTGACATATCAAGTTGACTGGCAAGTTAAGGTGATCATTCTAAACTGATCAGTCTAAACTCATCATTAGTACTCCTATAGTAAACGCTTATAAATGAAGCCTGATGCATGACATCACGCAATTTAGGATGGATTGGATTACTTGAAGGCTTCGTGGTAGCTCTTTTAGTGTCAAATGTTGTCACAACATAGAAAATCGAGCAAGTTTAACGTGGGCGTTTGATTCATGTCATTCTGAACTCTAAATCAATAGTTACGGACTATTTGGTGTGTACATGTCAAGTTGATCGTCTAGTTAAAATGATAATTCTAAACTGATCATTGGTGTTCCGTGAGTAAAGGCTTATAAATGTAGCTTAATGCATGGCATCAAGCAGTTTATGATACATTGGATTACTTGGAAGTTTTGTCGTAGCTACTTTGGTCTTAATTTTTGTCACAATATAGAAAATTGAGCTAGCTTAATGTGGGTGTTGGATTCATGTCATTTTGAATTGTAAATCAAAAGTTACGCACAATTTTGTGCGGACTTGTCATTTTTATCGGTTAGTAAAATTGATCATTCCAAACGGATCATTCTAAACTGATCATTGGTGCTCATTGAGAAAAGGGTTACAAATGAAACATAATGGATGGCATCATGCAGTTTGAGATATATTGAATTACTTGGAGGCTTTGTCTTAGCTATTTCGGTGTTAAATTTTGTCACATTATAGAATATGGGCATTTGATTCGTGTCATTCTGAACTCTAAATCAAAATTTATGAACGATTTAGTGCGGACATCTCAATTTGACCGGCTAGTTAAAGTGATCATTCAAAAATGATCATTCGCAGGTGATCATTAGTGCTCCTTGAGTAAACGCTTATAAATGAAGCATAATGCATGCATCAAACAGTTTAGTATTGATTGGATAACTTGAAAACTTTGTGGTTGATCTTTCAGTGTCAAATGTTGTTACAATATAGAAAATTGAGCTAGTTTAACGTGGGCATTCGATTCATGTCATTTTGAACTGTAAATAAAAAGTTATGGACAATTTAGTTCACACATGTCATGTTTCCCAGATAGTTTAATTAAGCAATCAAACCGATCATTCTAAACTGATCATTCTAAATTGATTATTCTAAACTAATCATTCTAAACTTATCATTAGTGCTCATTGAGAAAAGGTTTACAAATGAAGCATAATGCATGGCATCACCCAGTTTGAGAAATATTGGATTATTTGGAGGCTTTGTCATAGCAATTTTGCTCTTAAATTTTGCACAATATAGAATATTGAGCTAGCTTAACATGGGCATTGGATTCGTGTCATTGTAACTATAAATCAAAAGTTATGGACGATTTAGTGCGGACATGTCAAGTTTACTGTCCAGTTAAAGTGATCATTCTTAACTGATCATTCTAAACTCATCATTAGTGCTCCTTGAGTAAATGCTTATAAATGAAGCATAATGCATGACATCACACAGTGTAGAATAGATTGGATTACTTGAAGGCTTTGTGGTAGCTCTTTCATTCTCAAATGTTGTCACAATATACAAAATTGATCTAATTTTACGTGGGTGTTGGATTCGTGTCATTATGAACTCTAAATCAAAAGTTACGGACGATTTAGTGTGGACATGTCAAGTTGATCGACTAATTAAAATGATCATTTTAAAGTGATCACTCTAAACTGATCATTAGTGCTCCTTGAGCAAACCCTTATAAATGAAGCATAATGCATGGCATCACGTAGTTTACGATAGATTGGATTACTTGATGGCTTTGTGGTAGCTCTTTCAGTCTCAAATGTTGTCATAATATTGAAAATTGAGCTAATTTACCGTGGGCTTTGGATTCATGTCATTCTGAACTGTAAAACAAAAGTTATAGACGATTTAGTGCAGACATGTCATGTTATAGGCTAGTTAAATTGATCATTCCAAACTGATTATTCCAAACAGATCATTGGTGTGGAAATGTCATTCTGAACTCTAAATCAAATTTTATGTACGGTTTAGTGTGGAAATCTGAAATTCATCGGCCATTAAAATGATCATCTTAAACTAATCACTGGTGCTTCTTAGAAGGCTTAAAAATGAAGCATACTGCATGGCATCACACAGTTTGGGATACATTGGATTATTTGGACAATTTTTCATGGCTCTTTCTGTATTAAATGTTGTCACAATATTGAAAATTTAGCTAGCTTAACGTGGGCGTTTGATACGCGCCATTTTGAACTCTAAATCAAAAGTAACGGACGATTCAATGCAAAATCTTGTAACAATATTGAAAATTGAGCTAGTTTAACGTGGGTGTTTGACTCAAGTCATTTTCAGCTCTAAATAAAATTTAAAGATGATTTAGTGTGGACATGTCAAGTTGATCAGCTAGTAAAAATGATCATTCTAAAGTGATCATTTGTGCTCTTTGAGTAAAGGCTTACAAATGAAGCATAATGCATGGCATCACGTAGTTTGGGATTGATTGTATTATTGAATTGGGAGGCTTTTTTGTTGCTATTTTGGTTTTCAATTAAGTCACAATATTGAAAATTGAGCTAGCTTAACGTGGGCGTTGGATTCGTGTCATTTTGAACTTTAAAACAAAAGTTACGGACGAGTTAGTGCGGACATGTCAAGTTGATCGGCAAGTTAAAATCATCACTCTAAACTGATCACTCTAAAATGATCGTTGGTGCTCCTTGAATAAAGGATACATTGGTTTACTTAGAGGCCTTTTCGTTGCTCTTTCAGGTTCAAATGGTTCTAAACATATCATTGGTGCGCCTAGTGTAAATGCTTAAAAATGAAGCATAATGCATGGGATCACGCAGTTTGGAATAGATTGGATTACTTGGAGGCTTTGTCGTAGCTCTTTTAGTCTCAAATGCTGTCATAATAAAAGAAAATTGACCTCGCTTAATGTGGGCGTTGGACTCGTGTCATTTTGAAATCCAAATCAAAAGTTACGGACGATTTAGTGTGGACATGTCAAGTTACTCGGCCAGTTAAAATGATCATTCTAAACTGATCATTGGTGCTCCTTGAGTAAAGCTTATAAATGAAGCATAATGCATGGCATCACGTAGTTTGGGATAGATTGGATTACTTGGAAGCATTGTCGTAGCAATTTTGGACTTAAATTTTGTCACTATATTGAAAATTGAGATAGCTTAACGTGGGCGTTGGATTTGTTTTATTTTGGACTCTAAATAATAAATTACAAACGATTTGTACGCACATGTCAAGTTGATCGGCCAGTTAAAATTATTATTCTAAACTGATCATAGGTGCTCCTTGAGTAAAGAGTTATAAATGAAGCATATGGATGACATCACGTAGTTTGGGATACATTGGATTACTTTGAGGCTTTATCAAATCTCTTTTATTCTCAAAAGTTGTCACAATATAGAAAATTGAGCTAGCTTAATGTGGCCATTGGATTCGTGTCGTTGTGAACTCTAAATCAAAATTTACAAACGATTTAGTGCGGGCATGTCAAGTTGATCGTCCAGTTTAAAGACAAATTAGTGAGGACATGTCAAGTTGATCAGCTAGTTAAAATGATCATTCTAAAGTGATCATTTGTGCTCTTTGAGTAAAGGCTTACAAATGAAGCATAATGCATGGCATCACATAGTTTGGGATTGATTGTATTACTGAATTGGGAGGCTTTTTTGTTGCTATTTTGGTTTTCAATTAAGTCACAATATTGAAAATTGAGCTAGCTTAACGTGGGCGTTGGATTCGTGTCATTTTAAACTTTAAAACAAAAGTTACGGACGAGTTAGTGCGGACATGTCAAGTTGATCGGCAAGTTAAAATGATCACTCTAAACTGATCACTCTAAAATGATCGTTGGTGCTCCTTGAATAAAGGATACATTGGTTTACTTAGAGGCCTTTTCGTTGCTCTTTCAGTTTCAAATGGTGTCAAAATATCGAAAATCGAGCTAGCTTAACGTGGGTGTTGGATTCTTATCATTTTAAACTCAAAATTAATAGTTAGAGACGATTTAGTGCGCACATGTCCAGTTGATTGGCCAGTTAAAATGATCATTCTAAACTAATCATTGCTGCTCATGGAGTAAAGGCTTAGACATGAAGCATAATGCATGGCATCACACAATTTAGAATAGATTGGTTTACTTCAAGGCTTTCTCGTAGCTATTTCTGTCCTAAATTTTGTCACAATATAGCAAATTGAGCTAGCTAAATGTGGGTGTTGGATTCGTGTTTTTTGAACTCTAAATCCAAACTTACGGACGATTTAGTCCGGTTATGTCAAGTTGATCGACCAGTTAAAATGGTAATTCTAAACTGATCATTGGTGCTCCTTGATTAAAAGCTTATAAATGAAGCATAATGCATGGCATCCCACATTTTGGGATACATTGGATTAGTTGGAGGCCTTTTGTAGCTATTTCAGTCTGAAATGTTGTCATAATATGGAAACTTTAGCTAGCTTAACGTGAGTGTTTGATTTGTGTCATTCGGAACTCGAAGTCAAAAGTTACGGATAATTTAGTTCGGACATGTCAAGTTGATCGGCCTGTGAAAATCATCATTTTAAACGCATCATTGGTGCTACTTAAGTAAAGGCTCATAAATAAAGCATAATGCATGACATCATGCAATTTGAAATATATTGGAGTACTTGAAAGCTTTGTCAAGCAAAAGTACATTCCCCCGTTTTTTTGATAGAATAGATAAACCTTTTTTTTGCATTTGATATATGGGGGCTAAAAAAAAATTCTTAGAACTTTCATGTGGAAAAAAAACAAAACATTTGTAGCTGTTTCGGTTAAAAATTTGTCACAATATAGAAAATTGAGATAGATTAACGTGGGCGTTGGATTTGTTTCATTTTGAACTCTAAATCAAAAGTTAAGGTTGATTTAGTGCGGGCATGTCAAGTTGATCGACCAGTTGAAATGATAATTCTAAACTAATCATTGGTGATCCTTGAGTAAAAGCTTATAAATGAAACATTATGCATAACATCACGCAGTTGGGATACATTGGATTACTTGAAGGGTTTGTCGTAGCTCATTCAGTTTCAAATCATGTCATAATATAGAAAATTGAGCTCGCTTAATGTGGGTGTTGGATTTGTGTCATTCTGAACTCTAAAACAAAAGTTACGGACGTTTTTGTGCGGACATGTCAAGTTGATTGGCCAGTTAAAATGATCATTCTAAGCTCATCATTGGTGCTCCTTAAGTAAAGGCTTATCAATGAAGCATAATGCATAAAATCACGCAGTTTGTGATAGATTGGATTACTTAAAGCCTTTGTCGTACCCATTTCAGACTTAAATATTGTCACAATATTGAAAATTGAGCTAGCATAACGTGGGCGTTGGATTTGTGTCATTTCGAACTCTGAATCAATACTTCCGGACGATTTAGTGTGGACATGTCAACCTGATCGGCCAGTTAAAATGATCATTCTAAACCGATCAATGGTGCTCCTTGAGTAAAGGGTTATAAATGAAGCATAATGCATGGCATCACCCAGTTTGGAATATATTGGATTACTTGGAGGTTTGTTGTAGCTATTTTGGTCTTAAAATTTGTCACATTATAGAAAATTGAGCAAGCTTAATGTGGGTGTTTGATTTGTGTCATTCTGAACTCTAAATCAAAGGTTACGGACGATGTAGTGCGGACATGTCAAGTTGATCGGCCAGTTGAAATGATTATTTTAAATTGGTCACGGGTTCTCCTTAAGTAATGGCTTATAAATGAAAAATAATGCATGCCATCACGTAGTTTGGGATAGATTGGATTACTTGGAGGCTTTTTCGTAGCTATTTTGGATATAAATTTTATCACAACATTAAAAATTAAGCTAGGTTAACGTGGGCGTTGGACTTTTGTTATTTCTATTTCTTAATCAAAAATTACGGAATATTTAGTGCGGACATGTCAAGTTGATCGGGCACTTAAAATGATTATTCTAAACTGATCATTGGTGCTACTTGAGTAAAGGGTTATAAATGAGGCATAATGGATGGCATCACATAGTTTGGGATACATTGGATTATTTGGAGGCTTTGTCGTACCTCTTTTAGTCTCAGATATTATCACAATATAGAAAATTCAGCTAGCTTAACGTGGGCGTTGGATTCGTGTCATTTCTCACTCAAAATCAAAAGTTACAGACAATTTAGTGCAGACATCTGAAGTTAATCAACCAGTTAAAATTATAATTTTAAACTGATAATTGGTGCTCCTTGTGTAAAGACTAGTAAATGAAGCATTAGGCATGGCATCACAGAGTTTGGAATACATTGGATTACTTGGAGACTTTTTTGTAGATCTTTCAGCCTCAAGTGTTGTAACAATATATAAAATTGAACAAGATTAACGTGGGCGTTGGATTCGTGTCATTCTAAACTCTAAATCAAAACTTACAGACGATTTAGTGCGGACATATCAAGTTGATCAGCCAGTTAAAATGATCATTCTAAACTGATGATTGGTGCTCCTTTAGTAAAGTCTTATAAATGAAGCATAATACATGGAATCACTCAGTTTGAAATAGTTTGGATTACTTTGAATCCTTTTCGTAGTTACTTTGGTTTTAAATTTTGTAACAATATAGAAAACAGAGCTGGCTTAACGTGGGCATTGGATTCGTGTCATTTTGAATTCTAAATCAAAAAGTTAAGGACAATTTTTGAATTCTAAATCAAAAATTCGTGTCATTTTGAATTCTAAATCAAAAGTTACAAACGATTTAGTGCGGACATATCAAGTTGATCAGCCAGTTAAAATGATCATTCTAAACTGATGATTGGTGCTCCTTTAGTAAAGTCTTATAAATGAAGCATAATACATGGAATCACTCAGTTTGAAATAGTTTGGATTACTTTGAATCCTTTTCGTAGTTACTTTGGTTTTAAATTTTGTAACAATATAGAAAACAGAGCTGGCTTAACGTGGGCATTGGATTCGTGTCATTTTGAATTCTAAATCAAAAAGTTAAGGACAATTTTTGAATTCTAAATCAAAAATTCGTGTCATTTTGAATTCTAAATCAAAAGTTACAAACGATTTAGTGCGGACATATCAAGTTGATCAGCCAGTTAAAATGATCATTCTAAACTGATGATTGGTGCTCCTTTAGTAAAGTCTTATAAATGAAGCATAATACATGGAATCACTCAGTTTGAAATAGTTTGGATTACTTTGAATCTTTTTCGTAGTTACTTCGGTTTTAAATTTTGTAAGAATATAGAAAACAGAGCTGGCTTAACGTGGGCATTGGATTCGTGTCATTTTGAATTCTAAATCAAATTAAGGACAATTTAGTGCGGACATGTCAAGTTTATCGGCCAGTTAAAATTATCATTCTAAATTGATCATTGGCTCTACTTAAGTAAAGGGTTATAAATGAAACATAATGCATGGCATTAGGAAGTTTGTGATACACTGGATAACTTAGAGGCTTTTTCGTATCTCTTGCAGAATGTTCTCACAGTATGGAAAATTGACCTAGCTTAACATGGCAGTTGGATTTGTGTCATTCAGAACTCTAAATTAAGAGTTACGGACGATTTAATGCGGAGATGTCAAGTTGATCGGCTAGTTAAAACGATCATTCTAAACTGAACATTGGTGCTCCTTGAGTAAAGGCTTATAAACGAAGCATAATGCATGGCATCCCGCATTTTCGGATACATTGGATTAGTTAGAAGCTTTTTCATAGCTCTTTCAGTCTCCAATGTTGTCACAATATGGAAAATTTAGGTAGCTTAACATGGACTTTGGATTCGTGTCATTCTGAACTCTAAATGAAATGTTACGGATGATTTAGTGTGGACATGTCAAGTTGATCGGCTAGTTAAAATGATCATTCTAAACTGATCATTGGTGCTCTTTAAGTAAACGCTTATAAATGAATCATAATGCATGACATCTCGCAGTTTGGGATACATTGGATTACTTGAAGGCTTTTTCATAGCTCTTTCAGTCTCAAATGTCGTGCGGTGATGTCAAGTTGATAAGCTATTAAAAATGATCATTCCAAACTTATCATTGGTGCTCCTTGAGTAAACGCTTATATATAAAGAATAATGAATGGCATCATGCATTTTGGAATAGATTGGATTATTTGGAGCCTTTGTCGTAGCTGTTTCGATCTTAAAATATGTCATAATATAGAAAATTAAGCTAGCTTAATGTGGGCATTGGATTCGTGTCATTTCGAACTCTAAATCAAAAGTTAGTGCGGACATGTCAAGTTGATCGGCCTGTTAAAATGATCATTCTAAACTGAAAACTGGTATTCCTTGAGTAAAGGCTTATAAATAAAGCATAATGCATGACATCACGCACTTTGGAATACATTGGATTAATTGGAGGCTATTTCGTATATATTTTAGTCTCAAATGTTGTAAGAATATAGAAATTTGACCTAGCGTAACATTGGTGTTGGATTCGTGTCATTTTGAACTCTAAATCAAAAGTTATATACGATTTAGTGCGAATATGTCAAGTTGATCAGACAGTTAAAATGATCATTCTAAACTGATCATTGGTCCTCCTCGAGTAAAAGCTTATCAATGAAGTATAATGCATGGCATCATTCAGTTTGGGATACACTGGATTACTTGCAAGCTTTTTCGTAGCTGCTTTAGTCTCAAATGTCATCACAATATGAAAAATTGAGCTAGCTTAACATGGGAGTTGGACTCATGTCATTTTGAGCTCTAAATCAAAAGTTAAATATGATTTTGTGCGGACATGTCAAGTTGATCAGCCTGTAAAAATGATTATTTTAAACTTATTATTGGTTCTCCTTGAGTAAAGGGTTACATAATGAATGGCATCATGCAGTTTGGAATAGATTGGATTACTTGCAGTGCTTTTCGTAGATATATCGGTCTTAAAATATATCATAATATAGAAAATTGAGCTACCTTAACGTGGGCGCTGGATTCGTGTCATTTTGACTTTTAAATCAAAGGTTATGGACAATATAGTGCGGACATGTCAAGTTGATCGGTCAGTTAAAATGATCATTCTAAACTGATCATTGGTGCTCCTTGAGTAAAGGCTTATAAATTAATCATAATGCATGGTATCACAAAGTTTGGAATATATTGGATTACTTGGAGGCTTTGTCGTGTCTCATTTAGTCTCAATTGTTTTCACAAATATTGAAAATTAAGCTAGATTAACAGGCCGTTGGATTCATGTCATTTTTGCACTCTAAATTAGAAGTTATAGAAGATTTAGTGTGGACATGTCAATTTTATCGGCTTGTTATTGATCATTTTAAACTAATAATTGATGTTCATTGAGAAAAGAATGAAGCATAATGCATGGCATCACGTTGTTTGGGATAGATTTGATTACTTGGAGGCGTTGTTGTAGCTATTTCGGTCTTAAATTTTTTAACAATAAAGAAAATTGAGCTATCTTAATGTGGGCGTTGGATTCATGTCATTTTGAGGGCTAAATCAAATGTTACTGACAATTTAGTGCGGACATGTCAAGTGGATTAGCTAGTTAAAATTATCATTCTCAATTGATCATTGGTGTTCATTGAGCAAAGGTTTACAAATGAAGCATAATGCATGGCATCACACAGTTTGGGAGAGATTGGATTACTTGGAGGATTTGTTGTAGCTATTTCGGTCTTTAATTTTGACACAATATAGAATATTGAGCTATCTTAACGAGGGCATTGGATTAGTTTCATTCTGAACTCTAAATAAAATGTTAAGGACGATTTAGTGCAAACATGGCATATTGATCGGCGAGTTAAAATGATCATTGTAAATTGATCATTCTAAACTGATTATAAGTGCTCCTTGGGAAAAGGGTTATAAATCAATCATAATGCATAGCATCACGCTGTTTAGGAGAGGTTGGATTACTTGATGGCTTTGTGGTAGTTGGTTCAATCTCAAATGTTGCCACATTATAGAAAATTGAGATACCTTAACCTGGGCGTTGTATTCGTGTCATTCTTAACTCTACAGAAAAATTTACGGACGATTTAGTGCGTACATATCAAGTGGATAGCCCATTTATAATGATCATTCTAAACTGATCATTGGTGCTCCTTGAGTAAAGGCTTATAAATGAAGCATAATGCATGGTATCACGAAGTTTGGGATACATTAGATTACTTGGAGGCTTTGCCGTAGCTCTTTTAGTCTCAATTGTTGTCACAATATTGAAAATTGAGCTCGATTAACAGGCCGTTGGATTCATGTCTTTATGAACTCTAAATCAGAAGTTATAGACGATTTAGTGTGGACATGTCAAGTTTATCGGCTAGTTAAATTGATCATTTTAAACTGATAATTGGTGCTCATTGAGAAAAGATTTACAAATGAAGCATAATGCATGGCATCACGTTGTTTGGAATAGATATGATTACTTGGAGGATTTGTTCTAGCTATTTTGGTCTTAAATTTTATCAAAATTTAGAAAATTGAGCTATCTTAATGTGAACGTTGGATTAATGTCATTTTGAGCTCTAAATCAAATGTTACAGACAATTTAGTGCGAACATGTCAAATTGATTAGCTAGTTCAAATTATCATTCCAAATTGATCATTGGTGTTCATTGAGCAAATGTTTACAAATTTAGCATAATGTATGGCATCACACAATATGGGAGAGATTGGATTACTTGGAGGATTTTTCGGTCTTTAATTTTGACGCAATATAGAATATTGAGCTAACTTAACGTGGGTGTTGTATTCGTTTCATTATGAACTCTAGATCAAAAGTTACAGACGATTTAGTGCAAATATGTCATATTGATCGGCCAGTTAAAGTGATCATTCTAAATTGATCATTCTAAACTGATTATTAGTGCTCCTTGAGTAAAGGCTTATAAATGAAGCACAATGCATGGTATCACACAATTTAGGATAGATTGGATTACTTGATGACTTAGTGGTAGTTATTTCAGTCTCTAATGTTGTCACAGTATAGAAAATTGAGCTAGATTAACCACGGCGTTGGATTCGTGTCACTCTTAACTCATCATCAAAAGTTATGGACGATTTAGTGCGTACATATGAAGTGGATAGTCCAGTTAAAATGGTCATTCTAAACTGATCATTGGTCCTCCTTGAGTAAGTGCTTATAAATGAATCATAATGCATGGCATCATGAAGTTTGGGATACACTGGATTACTTGGAGGCTTTGTCGTAAGTCTTTCAGTCTCAATTGTTTTCACAATATTGAAAATTGAGCTAGATTAACGTGGGCGTTGGATTCAATTAATTCTGAATTCTAAATCAAAAGTTATGAACGATTTAGTGTGGATATGTCAAGTTTATCAGCTAGATAAATTGATCATTTTAAACTGATAATTGGTGCTCATTGCAAAAAAAATTTCAAATGAAACATAATGCATGGCATCACGTTGTTTTGGATAGATTTGATTACTTAGAGACTTTTGTTGTAGCTATTTCATTATTAAATTTTATCACAATTTAGAAAAGTAAGCTATCTTAAAGTGGGCGTTGGATTCATGTCATTTTGAGCTCTAAATCAAATGTTAAAGAAAATTTTGTGCGGACATTTCAAGTTGATTAGCTAATTAAAATTATAATGATAAATTGATTATTGATGTTCATTGAACAAAGGTTTACAAATGAAGCATAATGCATGGCATCACGCAGTTTGGGAGAGATTGGATTACTTGGAGTATTTGTCGTAGATATTTGGTTAGTCCAGTTGAAATGATAATTCTTAACTGATAATTTGGTGCTCCTTGAGTAAATACTTATAAATGAATCATAATGCATGGTATCACAAAGTTTGGGACACATTGGATTACTTGGATACTTTGTCGTACCTCTTTTAGTAACAATTGTTGTCACAATATTGAAAATTGAGCTAGATTAACAGGTTGTTGGATTCATGTCATTCTGAACTCTAAATTATAAGTTATAGTCGATTTAGTGTGGGCATGTCAAGTTTATCGGCTAAATTGATCATTTTAAACTGATAATTGGTGCTCATTGAGAAAAGATTTTCAAGTGAAGCATAATGAATGGCATCATATTGTTTAGGATAGGTTTGATTACTTGGAAGCTTTGTTGTAGTTATTTCTGTCTTAAATTTTATCACAATTTAGAAAATTGAGTTATCTTAATGTGGGCGTTGGATTCATGTCATTTTGAGGTCTCATTCAAATGTTACAGACGATTTAGTGTGGTCATGTCAAGTTGATTAGCTAGTTAAAATGATCATTCTAAATTGATCATTGGTGTTCATTAAGCAAAGGCTTACAAATGAAGCATAATGCATGGCATCACGCAGTTTTGTAGAGATTGGATTACTTGGAGGATTTTTCGTAGCTATTTTGGTCTTTAATTTTGCCGCAGTATAGCATATAGAGTTAGCTTAACATGCGCGTTGGATTCGTTTCATTCTGAACTGTAAATCAAAAGTTATAGACGATTTCCTGCAGACATGTCATATTGATTGGCCTGTTAAAGTGATCATTCTGATTTGATCATTCTAAACTCATTATTAGTGCTCCTTGAGTAAAGTCCTATAAATTAATCATAATGTGTGGCATCATGCAGTTTTGATAGATTGGATTACTTGATGGCTTAGTGGTAGTTATTTCAGTCTCAAATGTTGTCACAATATAGAAAATTGAGCTAAATTAACCTGGGCGTTGGATTCGTGTCATTTTTAACTCTACATCAAAAGTTACGTTCGATTTAGTGCGTACATATCAAGTGAATAGTCCAGTTAAAATGATCATTTTAAATTGATCATTGGTGCTCCTTGAGTAAGGGCTTATAAATGAATCACAATGCATGGCATCATGATGTTTGGCATACATCGGATTACTTGGAGGCTTTGAGGTAATTCTTTCAGTCTCAATTGTTTTCCCAGTATTGAAAATTGAGCTAGATTAATGTGGGCGTTGGATTCATGTCATTCTAAATTCTAAATCAAAAGTTATGAAGGATTTAGTGTAAATATGTAGAGTTTATCGGCTAGTTAAATTGATCATTTTAAACTGATAATTGGTGTTCATTGTGAAAAGATTTACAATTGAAGCATAATGCATGGCATCAAACAACTTGGGATAATTTTGATTACTTGAATGCTTTTTTGTACCTATTACGGTCTTATATTTTATTACAATTTAGAAAATTGAACTATCTTAATGTGGGTGTTGAATTCATGTCATTTTAAGCTCTAAATCAAATGTTACATACGATTTAGTGCGGACATGTCAAGTTGATTAGCTAGTTCAAGTGATCATTCTAAATTTATCATTGGTGTTCATTAAGCAAAGGTTTACAAATGAAGCATTATGCATGACATCACGCAGTTTGGGAGAGATTAGACAACTTGGAGGATTTGTCATAGCTATTTCGGTCTTTAATTTTGACACAATATAGAATATTGAGCTAGCTTAATGTGGGCATCTGATTCGGTTTATTCGGAACTCTAAATAAAAAGTTACAAACGATTTAGTGCAAACATGTCATATTGATCAGCCAGTGAAAGTAATCATTCTAAATTGATCATTCTAAACTGATTATTAATGCTCCTTCAGTAAAGGCTTACAAATTTAGCATAATGCATGGCATCAAGAAGTTAAGGATAGATTGGATTACTTGATGGCTTTGTGATAGATATTTCAGTCTCAAATGTTGACACAATATAGAAAATTGAGCTAGATTAACCTGGGGGTTGGATTCATTTCATTCTTAACTCTACATCAAAATGTTCGGACGACTTAATGCGTACATATCAAGAGGGTAGCCCAGTTAAAATGATCATTCTAAACTGATCATTGGTGCTTCTTGAGTAAAGGGTTTTAAATCAATCATAATGCATGGTATCACGAAGTTTGGGATACATTGGATTACTTAGAGGCTTTGTCATAGCTCATTTAGTCTCAATTGTTGTCACAATATTAAAAATTGAGCTAGGTTAATAAGCCGTTGAATTCATGTCATTCTTAACTCTAAAACAGAAGTTATAGACGATTTAGTGTAGACATGACAATTTTATCGGCTTGTTAAATTGATCATTATAAACTGATAATTGGTGCTCATTGAGAAAAGAATTACAAATGAAGCATAATGCATGGTATCACGTTGTTTGGGATAGATTAGATTACTTGGAGGCTTTGTTGTAGCTATTTCGGTATTAAATTTTATCACAATTTAGAAAATTGAGCTATCTTAATGTTGGCGTCGGATTCATGTCATTTTGAATTCTAAATCAAATGTTAAAGACAATTTAGTTCAGACATGTCAAGCTCATTAGCTAGTGAAAATTATCACTCTAAATTGATCATTGGTGTTCATTGAGCAAATGTTTACGAATGAAGAATGATGCATGACATCACGCAGTTTGGGAGAATTTGGATTACTTGGATGATTTGGTATAGCTATTTCGGTCTTTAATTTTGACACAATATAGAATATTGAGCTAGCTTAACGTGGGTGTTGAATTCGTTTCCTTCTGAACTCTAAATCAAAAGTTACGGACGATATAGTGCAAACATTAATCGGACAGTTAAAGTAATCATTCTAAATTGATAATTCTAAACTGATTATTAGTGCTCCTTGAGTAAAGGCTTATAAATGAAGCATAAAATGCATGACATCACGCAGTTTAGGATAGATTGTATTACTTTATGGCTTTGTGGTAGTTATTTCAGTCTCAAATGTTGTCACAGTATAGAAAATTGAGCTAGCTTAACCGTGGGGTTGGATTCGTGTCGTTCTTAACTCTACATCAAAAGATACACACAATTTAATGAGTATATATCAAGTGGATAGCCCAGTTAAAATGATCACTCTAAACTAATCATTGGTGCTCCTTAGGTAAAGGCTATAAATCAATCATAATGCATGGTATCACGAAGTTTGGGATACATTGGATTACTTGGAGGCTTAGTCCTAGCTCATTTAGTCTCAATTGTTGCCACAATATTGAAATTTTAGCTAGATTAACAGGCCATTGGATTCATGTCATTCGGAAGTCTAAATCCGAAGTTATTGACTATTTAGTTTGGACATGTGAATTCTATCGGCTTGTTAAATTGATCATTTTAAACTAATAATTGTTGCTCATTGAGAAAAGATTTACAAATGAAGCATAATGCATGGCATCACATTGTTTGGAATAGATTTGAATACTGGGAGGCTTTGTTGTAGCTATTTCGATCTTAAATTTTATCACAGTTTAGAAAATTGAGCTATCTTAATGTGGACGTTGGATTCATGTCATTTTGAGCTCTAAATCAAATGTTACTAATGATTTAGTGTGGACATGTCAAGTTGAATAGCTAGTTAAAATTATCCTTCTAAATTGATCATTGGTGTTGATTGAGCAAAGGTTTACAAATGAAGCATAATGCATGGCATCACGGAGATTTGGAGATATTGGATTACTTGGAGGATTTTTCGTAGCTATTTTGGTCTTTTATTTTGTCACAATATAGAATACTGAGCTAGCTTAACGTGGGTGTTGGATTCGTTTCATTCTGAACTCTAAATAAAAAGTTACAGACGATTTAGTACAAACATGTCATATTGATCGGCCAGGTAAAGTGATCATTCTAAATTGATCATTCTAAACTGATTATTTGTGCTCCTTGAGTAAAGGCCTATAAATGAATCATAATGCATAGCATCACACAGTTTAGGATAGATTGGAGTAATTGATGGCTTTGTGGTAGTTATTTCAGTCTCAAATGTTTTCACAGTATAGACAATTGAGCTTCCTTAACATGGATGATGTATTCGTGTCATTCTTAACTCTACATCAAAAGCTACGGACGATTTTGTGCGTACATATCAAGTGGATATCCCTGTTAAAATGATCATTCTAAACTGATCATTGGTGCTCCTTAAGTGAAGGCTTATAAATGAATCATAATGCATGGTATCACGAAGTTTGAGATACATTGGATTACTTAGAGGCTTTGTCGTAACTCTTTTAGTCTCAATTATTGTCACAATATTGAAGATCGAGCCGTATTAACAGGTCGTTGGATTCATGTCATTCTGAAATCTAAATCAAAAGTTATAAACGATTTAGTGTGGACATGTTAAGTTTATCGGCTTGTTAAATTGATCATTTTAAACTGATAATTGGTGCTCATTCGAGAAACGATTTACAAATGAAGCATAATGCATGGCATCACGTTGTTTGGAAAAGATTTATTTACTTGGAGGCTTTGTTGTCGCTATTTCGATCTTAAACTTTATCACAATTTGGAAAATTGAGCTATCTTAATGTGGGCATTGGATTCATGTCATTTTGAGCTCTAAATCAAATGTTACAAACGATTTAGTGTGGACATATCAAGTTGATTAGCTAGTTAAAATTATCATTCTAAATTGATCATTGGTGTTCATTGAGCAAATGTTTACAAATGAAGCATAATGCATGGCATCACGCAGTTTGGGAGAGTGTGGATTACTTGGAGGATTTTTCATAGCTATTTTGGTCTTTAATTTTGACACAACATAGAATATTGAGCTAGTTTAATGTGGGCGTTGGATTCGTTTCCTCCTGAACACTAAATCAAAAGTTACGGACGATTTTGTGCAAACATGTCATATTGATCGGCCAGTTAAAGTGATCATTCTAAATTCATCATTATAAACTGATTATTAGTGTTCCCTGTGTAAAGGCTTATAAATGAAGCATAATGCATGGCATCACGTAGTTTAGGATAGATTGGATTACTTGATGGCTTTGTGGTAGTTATATCAGTCTCAAATGTTATCACAGTATAGAAAATTGAGCTAGCTTAACCTAGGGGTTGGATTCGTGTCATTCTTAACTCTACATCAAAAGGTACAGACAATTTAATGCGTACATATCAAGTGGATAGCGTAGTTAAAATGATCTTTCTAATCTGATCAATGGTGCTCCTTGAGTAAAGGCTTATAAATCAATCATAATGCACGGTATCACCAAGTTTGGGATACATTGGATTACTTGGAGGCTTTGTCGTAGCTCTTTTAGTCTCAATTATTCTCACAATATTGAAAATTTAGCTAGATTAATAGGCCGTTGGGTTCATGTAATTCTGAACGCTAAATCAGAATATATAGATGATTTAGTGTGGACATGTCAAGTTTATCGGCTAGTTAAATTTATCATTTTAAACTGATAATTGGTGCTCATTGAGAAAAGATTTACAAATAAAGCATATTGCATGGCATCACGCTGTTCAGGAGAGATTGGATTACTTGGAGGATTTGTCGTAGGTATTTCGGTCTTTAATTTCGTCACAATATAGAATATTGAGCTAGCTTAACCTGGGCGTTGGATTCGTTTCATTCTGAACTCTAAATCAAAAGTTATTGACGAATTAGTGCAGACATGTCAAGTTGATTAGCTAGTTAAAATTATCATTCTAAATTGATCATTGGCGTTCATTGAGCAAAGGTTTACAAATGAAGCATAATTCATGGCATCACAAAGTTTGGGATAGATTGGATTACTTGGAAGATTTTATGTAGGTGTTTCGGTTTTTAATTTTGACACAATATAGAATATTGAGCTAGGTTAACGTTGGCATTAGATTCGTTTCATTCTGAACTCTAAATCAAAATATACCAACGATTTAGTGCCGACATGTCATACTGATCGGACAGTTAGAGTTCTCATCCTAAATTGATCAATCTAAACCGATCATTGGTGCTGATTGAGGAAAGGTTTACAAATGAAGCATAATGCATGGCATCCCATAGTTCTCGATAGATTGGATTACTTGGAAGCTTTGTTGTAGCTATTTTGGTCTTTAATTTTTTCACAATATAGAAAATTGAGCTAGCTTAACGTGGGCGCTGGATTTATATCATTCTGAACTCTAAATCAAAAGTTAAGATTGATTTAGTGCGTACATGTCAAGTTGATCGCCCAATTAAAATGATCATTCTAAATTGATCATTGGTGCTCCTTGAGTAAAGGCTTATAAATGAAGTATAATGCATAGCATCACGTAGTTTATGATACATTAGATTATTTGGTGGGTTTGTCGTAACTATTTCAATCTCAAATGTTGTAACGATATTGAAAATTGAACTAGATTAACGAGGACGTTGGATTCATGTCATTTTAAACTCTAAATCAAATGTTAAATGCAATTTAGTGCAAAAATGTAGAATCGCAATGCATTCATACACTAAAGACCAAATATAATAAGAAAGGCAAGAACAAGGTTCTTGTAAGAAAGTCTTAGATTTCCTTGTGTACATTCAATGTTCAAATTCATAACGCCATACAAGTCTTCTGTAACATCCCGGACCAAAATTTAAACCATGAAGCCCATGGAACTAGAAGTGAGGATATAACGGACAATTATTCTGAAACCCTAATTAATCTTAATGGCTATATAAGACGTCGCCAAAAGGGATTAAAAGCAGCCATTCATCTGAAACAAAAACAAGAACAGAGGGAGAGATTTCGACAGGGCAGAGGGATAGAAAGTTCAGCGTTGGAGAGTCTAGGTGTTCGTGTGTACCATCGCCGGAGGAAAAGAAATTTATGCACGTCCGATGATTCCAACGTTCCATTAACCCAAACTTTGCCGTGAGGTGAGACGCGATCAACGATTTTTATTATACACTTATGTATATGTATTTTGATGAGTGCTTTGTTTAGGCATAAAACAGGAATCATGTGTGGCGTTTGGATTTTAGTTAATTGTCGCAAAAATAATAGTGTTTTTATAAGGAAAAGGGAATAAAACCTATTAGGAATTTATTAAATCATAAATAAATAAATATTAAAAAAATAAATAGGAATGTGGTTGTGTACGTGTGTGGTGGGAGAAGGGGGTAGAAATATTAGGTTAATTTATTATTTTAATGGAGATTATTATATTGACTTAGTTATTAAAGAAGATAAATTATTATGTGTTGGTTTATTGGTTAAGGATACTAAATTATTTATGATTGATTGTAGTATAGTAAAATAAACCATAATTAATTAATTAATTAAAATAAAATAATATGATTATTAGATAAATATTAAATATTTAGTTTAAACAAATATAATATTTGATTTATTTAATGTGGAAATAAATTTCTGGTGAACATGATATTCACATAATGCGGGTATGTTGGATTGCAGCAACGTTAGTTCGTTGAACTGCGTTGATGAGTGTTGGGTTACGATAATAGCGGGGGGTTAGCCGTAGTTCATTAACGCCTAGCAGGCTGAAAACAACCGTCAACGTTCTACGTGGCGGGAGCTCGACGTGAGCAAATAGGCCGACGTGGCCGTGATGGATAGCCGATGTGGCTTTGGGGGTTCCGAATCCTTAAACCAACGTGGTTAGGGATGAGGCGAAGTGGTTGTGACTTCGGCGAGCACGGTTTAAATACATATATCTTGGTAGTATTGTTGTTGACTTTTTGTGCAATCAATCGTTCTAGTTTTCATTCCTAAATAAAGTAATTATCAAGATTAGATACATAATTATGGGAAGGCGTGATCGTTTAACTAAGTAATTATGTTACTCATGCCTCTTTTTGGATGCAGGCCAGTTCCAGTAGTGGTGTTGCAGTGACACGGGTGGTGTTACGTTTTGAGAATTTTCAAACATTGTTTATTTATTTTATTTTGAATCTTGAATATCGTTGAATTTTTAAAGTTTTTTTAATAATTTTATATTTGGTTTTAACGAGAATTCTTTTAATAAAAAGAATTATTATTTATATTTTATCTATTAAATGAGATTTTTAAATTAATTATTAATTAAATACAAAACGATAACACGTGTATGTATTTTGGAGACGGGTGTTACATCTTCGTTTCTCCATTGATAATATTAGAAGGAGTTACAATGGAAAAAAAAACACAACTGTTCTTTATGTGTAAAGGTGTTTATCGGAAGCAAATAGAGAAATATAGATCGAAATCGATATATGTGTAAATACAAAGGAAATGAGAAACGTGGAAGAAAAATAAGAAGAAACACACAAAGTTGATTTTGGCATCGAGCTTTGTGTTGTGACCATACTTCATAGAAAGTAACAACGAACAGTCGAGAAACTCGCCACTCGAACTACTTTTTGATATATGGTTATTGTTTATCCTTGTATTTTATTTTATTTATAATCTGCGTTACTTCTTTATTTATGTATTTCTTACTGCTGGATACATTGTTTTATGAAATGAAATTTCTGAACATAGTTTTCAGATATGCTTATAATATATACTTTTATGTATTTATTGTATTTTTGGACATTGATTTGATCTACAATACTCTATAAAACTTTAAAAGAAATAATACGTACGAGTGATTACTGCTAAACAAATTCATTATCGATGTGATGCCCTGACCTTTTATACCTACCTATTTTTTTCTTCTTGGTCATTTTAAATTCTAAATCGAATGCTAAAAATGATTTACTGCGAAACATGTCAAAATGATCATCTAGTTAAAATGATCATTTTAAACCGATCATTGGTCCCCATTGAGCAAAAATTTACGAATGAAGCATAATGCATGGTATCACACAGTTTGGGATATATAAGATTACTTGGAGGCTTTGTCATAACTATTTCGGTCTTAAATTTTGTCACATTATAGAATATTTAGTTTGTTTAACGTGGGCATTGGATTCGTGTCATTTTGAATTCTAGATCAAAAATTACAGACAATTTAGTGCAGAAATATCATATTGATCGGCCAATTAAAGTGATCATTCTAAACTAATTATTAGTGTTCCTTGAGTAAAAGCTTATAAATGAAGCATAATGCATGACATCACACAGTTAAGGATAGGTTGGATTACTTGAAGGCTTTGTGTTAGTTGTTTGAGTCTTTAATGTTGTCACAATATATAAAATTGAGCTAGCTTAACATGAGCGTTAGATTCATGTTGTTCCGAACTCTAAGTCAAAAGTTATGGACGATTGAGTGCAAACATGTAAAGTTTATCGGCCAGTTAAATTGATAATTTTAAACTGATAATTGGTGCTCATTGAGCAAAGGTTTACAAATAAAGCATAATGCATGGCATCACGTAGTTTAGGGTAGATTGGATTACTCGGATGCTTTTCCGTAGCTACTTCGATCTTAAATTTTATTATAATATTGAAAATTGAGTTAGTTTAATGTGGGCACTAGATTCCATTCATTATGAACTCTAAATCAAATGTTACGGACAATTTAGTGCGAACATGTCAAGTTGATCGGCCAGTTAAAATGATCATTCTAAACTGATCATTCTAAACTCATCTTGGTGCTCCTTTAGTAAAGTCTTATAAATGAAGTGTGGTGTCACGCAGTTTGGGGGTACATTGGATTAACTTAGAGGCTTTGTCGTATTCAGTCTCAAATGTTGTCACAATATTAAAAATTTAGCTAGATTAATGTAGGCATTGGACTCATGTCACTTTGAGTTTTAAATCAAAAATTACGGACTATTTGGGATGCTTTGAAGATGTTAAGGAATTTGAACATGGAGATGTTTAGTGGAGGGATCAATCCAATTGCAGCAGAAAACTGGATGAATATGTTAGAGAGGAACTACAAGACAATAATGTGTCCGATTGAGTTTTGGAAGCAATTGGTGATTCAGTACCTAAGGGACGAAGCACAAGTTTGGTAGGATAGTGTGGTCGTTAGCACTCATGCAAACCATTTGGTGAGCTCGCATGACTTTAAGGAGGAATTTGCATGGAAGTACTTTCCACAAGAGGCTTCAGACCAAATGGTCGGATTGTTTGTCGACCTTCAGCAAGGGTCTAAGTCAGTACGAGAGTATGATCTAGATTTTTGTCGACTTACAAGGTTCGCTGGAAGAGGAACAAGCGAATAAGATATGATTCTCAAGTTTCAAAAAGGTTTGAGGCTAGAGGTGAAAAATTGTTGCATGGTGCGAAAATATAATAGCATGGTTGATTTGGTGAAAACAATGTCCTTAGTGGAACAAGGCATTGAGGTAGAAACCGAGCAAGCAGAAGCGGCAAAAGCAAGGGTAGGAAAATTGGTTGAGCTGAAAAGATGTACCACAGATAATCGAAATATGGGCCCAATGCAGGTTAGAGAAGTGCTCACTTGTTTCACCTGCGGTCAGACCAGACATACCAAGATGCATTTTCCAAGTGGAGATGATCTATGTTACAATTGTAAGCTACCAGGACACATCTCAAGGAATTGTCCTATGAGGCAGCTAGGAGACCAAGATAGGGCGAGGGAGCGTATGCCACCATCACCCCCAAAGAGGCAAGCTATGGAACCTCGGGTGTTTGCAATAGATATCGAGGAGGGCGCCGAACCGATCGCATGTATGTTTAGAACCTTTGCCTTTTATTTTTACTTAAATACACGGGGATTATTTGGTTTTATATACTTTTTGGTACTTGTTTCTTAGAAAGATAAACCATGTAGGCTCGATTTCGGTTGGAGAAGCGGTCCTTATATCTTGTTTTACTCTAGAGCTACACATAGTTTTGTTAGTCCTGAATTCGCAAAGTGCTGGGGTTTTGAAGGAGAGTTTTCCAGGAAGGTAAAAAGGGTTGAAACAGCAGGAGCAAAAGTGGTAGAATCACTAGGGACTTACAAGGAGGTTCCGGTAATCTTGGAAGGATTGGGTATGGATTGACTTACACGCCATCAAGCCATGTTGGATTGTCGACGTGCACGCATTAACTTTGCTAGTGCTGAAGGAAGATTGACGTTTCAAGGGCTTCAAGTGTAATGTGGAATTCTCATAGTTTCTATGATTCATGCAGAAGGGCTTATCAATAGAGGGAATGAGGCTTACTTGGCAACAATCACGAGTGAAAGAAAATCAGAAGAAATTGAGCTAATTGGCATCCCAGTAGTAGCAACATATGAGGATGTATTTGAACCATTAACGGGGGTTCCGCCAACACGAGGTGATGATTTTACCATCGATTTGGAGCCTGGAACCACTCCCGTGTCTAAGCCACCATACCATTTAGCCCCTGCAGAAATGGCTGAGTTAAGGAAGCAATTAGAAGACTAAACAAGTATAGAATTTATAAAACCTAGTAGTCCGCCATGGGGAGCACATGTGTTTTTTGTGAAAAAGAAAGATGGAAGTTTTAGACTTTGCATTGACTATCGTGGATTGAACAAAGTGACCATCAAAAAATAAGTACCCATTACCACGAATTGATGAGCTATTGGACCAATTAGAAGGAGCTTCAAGGTTCTCCAAGATCGATCTAACGTTAGGGTACCACCAAATTACAATTTCTGAAAAAGATATAAGGAAGACAGATTTCTGGACGTGCTATGGTGATTACGAATTTGTGGTAATGCCATTTGGTTTGACTAATGCACCAGCCACTTTTATGAAGCTCATAAACAACGTGTTTCGGAGAGTATTTAGACAAATTTTTCATTGTGTTCATTGATGACATCCTAATTTATTCTAAGAGTCGGGATGAACATATGGAGCACTTAAGGGTAGTAGAAGAAAAGTTGCGAGAATACAAGTTATATGATAAGTTGAGCAAATGTAGTTTCTGCCAGAGGAAGAATGGCTTTCTAGGTCACGTTGTGTTTGAAGATGGAGTATCAGTGGATCCGGAAAAAATTGTAACGATTATGGGATGGTCGACACCCAGAAATGCAACAGAGGTCCGTAGTTTTCTTGGCCTAGCGGATTACTATCGAAAAATCTTTGAAGGATATGCGAGTATGGCCTATGACTCAACTTATGGGAAAGGATGTGAAATTTAATTGGACCAAAGAGTGCAAAGAGAGCTTTCAAAGGTTAAAAGGGATTTGACAAAGACTCCAATATTGGTTTTACGAAGGATTGGGGTACCATATTTGGTATACACTAACACATCAAGGTCAAGATTGGGTTGTGTACTGATGAACGAAGAATGAGTAATTGCCTATGCGTCTAGATAGTTGAGGAAACATGAGATTAATAATCCCATCCATGATTTAGAATGAGGAGCACTTGTTTTTACTTTCAAAATTTGGCGTACGTATTTGTATGGAGAAAAAGTCCAAGTTTTTACAGACCACAATAGTTTAAAATATATATTTACACAACCAGATCTTAATTTGAGACAGAGGAGATGGATGGAGCTACTAGCAGATTATGACTTAGGAAATCGCATACCATCCTTGTAAGGCTAATATGGTAGTAGATGCATTAAGTAGAAGGAGAAATGACATATCAAGGGAACGGGAAGCAGAGGAGTTAGTGGCCTTCTTGGGAAAATTAAGCTTGTGTGCTACTACGGTTACCAAAGATTCCATAGGATTTGAAGCCACAAAACGGGCAGATTTACTTTGGAAAATATGTGAGGCTCAAAAGGTTGATGATGCACTAAGAAAAATTGTGGATAATAATGTGGAAGGATACCATACCGCAGACAGCGGAACCTACTTGTATAGAAATCAGGTATGTGTTCCCAATGTTAAGGAATTAAAGGATGAGATCTTATCGGAGGCACACTAGTGACGTTTTGTAATCCATCCGGGGGCGACAAAGCTTTATCGAGATCTAAAACGTTATTACCATTGGAACGGTATAAAACGGGATAGTGCAGAATGGGTAGCGAAGTGCCCTACGTGCCAACTAGTAAAGGCACAACGTAGACTACCTAGTGGGATATTGCAAAGTTTACCGTTGCCTGAATGGAAATGGGATATGATCACTATGGATTTTGTGACAGGGCTCCCAAGAATAGTTAGTAAATTGGATACGGTTTGGGTAATTGTTGATCGAGTTACGAAGTCAGCTCATTTCTTGGTGATTAAACAGATAGACAATGTGGACCACTTAGCAAGATTATATATGGAAGTGATTGTTAGGCTGCATGGGGTCCTAGTGAGCATTGTTTCAGACCGAGACCTGAAATTTACTTCAATATTTTGGTAGGTATTCCAAAAGGCAATTGGGACGAAAGTAATTTACTTTAATATTTTGGCAGGTATTCCAAAAGGCACTTGGGACGAAAGTGCATCTGAGTACCACATATCACCCACAAATAGATGGACAGTCGGAAAGAACAATTCAAACCCTTGAGGATATGTTGCGAGAGTGTATGCTGGATTGGGGAGGTCTTTGGGAGAGATATTTACCGTTAGTAGAGTTTGCGTATGACAATAGTTGTCATAGTAGCATACAGATGTCACCATACGAGGCTTTGTATGGGCGCTTCTCGGACACCACTTTGCTGGACAAAAGTGGGAGAGCGTAGAGACTTGGAACCTGAATTGGTTCAAGAGACAGTGGATCAAGTGGAAACTTTTCGTGCTAGAGTAAAGGAGGCTCACGATCGTCAGAAGAGTTATGCTGATAAAGGGAGAAGAGAGTTGGAGTTTAGAGTGGGAGACGAGGTGTATTTGAAAATGAGGGTATTCAGAGGATCATATAAGAAGAATAAGTTGGAAAACTCAAACCCCATTTTATGGGGCCTTATCCAATTACTTAAAGGATTGGTATAGTTGCATATAGACTGGGATTACCAAAGTAGTTAGCAGTGTTTCATGATGTGATTCTTGTATCAGTCCTCCGAAAGTTGTCAAATAACCCCAACTCATTATGCAGCAACCACCAAAGGATTTAGAAGAAAATTTGACAATTCTTAGTAAACCGGTAAAAATCACTGGACAACAAAGAGTTGATATGCAAGGGAAGCATGTTAAATCAGTTCGTCTTTGTTGGGAAAGAGACAGAATTGAAGAAGAGACGTGGGAGTCTGAACATCATATGAGAATCGATTATCCTGGTCTTTTTAAGGACCACAACGATATCGAGGTAGAACCATCAAATTCGTGGACAAATTCTTTTGTGGTGGGGGAGAATTGTAACATCCCGGGCCTAAATTTAAACAGTGAATCCCACGGTACTAGAAGTGAGTGTATAACAGACAATTCATCTGAAATCCTAATTAATCCTAATGGCTATATAAGACGTCGCCAAAAGGGATTAGAGGTAGTCATTAATCAGAAACAAAAACAAGAAGAGAGAGAGAGATTTCGACAGAGTAGACGGATAGAAAGTTCAGCATTGGATAGTCCAGGTGTTCGTGTGTACCATCATCGGAGGAAAAGAAATTTACGCACGACCGACGATTCCAATGTTCTATTAACCCAAGATTCGCCGTGAGATGAGATGGGATCTACGATTTTCATTATAAACTTATGTATATGTATTTTGACGATTGCTTCGTTTAGGAATAAAATTAGAGATTGAATCATGTTTGTGGTTATGGTTTTAGTTAATTGTTGTAAAATAAATGGTGTTTTTATAAGGAAAAAGGAGGTAAACATATTAGGAATTTATTAAATAATAAATAAATAAATATTAAAAAAATGAATAAGAATATGGTGGTGTACGTGTGTGGTGGGGAAAGGGGATAGAAATATTAGGTTAATTTATTATTTTAAAGGAGATTATTATGTTGACTTATTAATTAAGAAAGATAAATTATTATGTGTTGGTTTATTGGTTAAGGACACTAAATTATTTATGCTTGATTATGATATAGTAAAATAAACCATAACCAATTAATTAGTTGAAATAAATTAATATGATTATTAGATAAATATTAAATATTTAGTCTAATCAAATATGATGTTTGATTTATTTAATCTGAGAATAAATTTTTACTGAACAGTATATTCACGTAACGCGGATATGGTAGATTTGAGCAACGTTGGCTGGTTCAACTACATTGATGAGTGTTGAGCTACGACAACAGTGGTGTTGAGTCGTAGTTCATTAACGGCTAGAAGGCCATAAACAACCGTCAACATTTTACGTGGCAGGAGCTCGATGTGAGCAAATAGGCCGACGTGGCCATGGTGGAAAGCCGATGATGCTTTGGGGGTTCTGAATCCTTAAACCGACGTGGTTAGGGCTTAGGATGAGTGGTTGTGACTTAGGCAAGAACAATTTAAATACATATATCTTGGTAGTAATGTTGTCGACTTTTTGTGGAATCAATGCTAGTTTTCATTCCTAAATAAAGTAATTAAAAAGATTAGATACATACTTGTATAATGTGGATCAGTTGGTAGGCATTATCGTTTCACTGAGTAATTATCTTACTCATGCCTCATTATGAATGCTGGTGAGTTCGAGCACTAGTCGTGTAGTGACTCAGTGTGGTGCTAAGTTTTGGAATTTTTTTAATATTATTTATTTATTTTATTTTGAATCTTGAGTATTGAATTTTTAAAGTTATTGTCTTACATTTTTTAATAATTTTATATTTAGTTTTGACGAGAGTTCTTTTAATAAAAAGAATTATTTCTTATATTTTATCTATTAAATAAATTATTACTTAAGTAGGATACGATGACACGTGTCATGTATTTTGGAGACGGGTGTTACATCTTCCTTCTCCATTGATGATATTAGAATGAGTTACAACGAAAAAACACAGTTATTCTTGATAATTTATTGCGGACATGTCAAATTTATCGACCAGTTAAATTGATCATTCTAAATTGATCGTTGGTGCTCATTGAGAAAAAGTTTACAAATGAAGTATAATGCAAGGCATCCCATAGTTTGGGATACATAGGATTACATGGAGACTTTGTCATAGTTTTTTCTGTCTCAAATGCTGCCACAATATTAAAAATTGAGCTAGATTAAGGTTTGCGTTGGATTTATATCATTTTGAGTGCTAAAAAAGTTACAAACGATTTAATGTAGACATGTCAAGTTTATCGGCTAGTCAAACTGATCATTCAAAACTGATAATTGGTGCGCATTTAGCAAAGGTTTACAAGTGAAGCATAATGCATGACATCACGCAGTTTGTGACAAATTGGATTACTTGGACGCTTTGTCATAGCTCTTTTGATCTTAAATTGAGCTAGCTTAACGTGGACATTGGATTCGTGTCATTCTGAACTCTAAATCAAGTTGATCAGGCAGTTAAAATTATCATTTTAAACTGATCATTGGTTCCCTTTGAGTAAAGGCTTATAAATAAAACGTAATGCATGACATCACGCAGTTTGGGATACACTAGATTACTTGGAGGCATTGTCGCAGCTTTTTCAGTCTCAAATGTTGCCACGATATTGAAAATTAAGTTAGGTTAACGTGGGGTTGGATTCATGTCATTTTGAGCCCTAAATCAAATGTTAAAGACGATTTAGTGCGGACATGTCAAGTTTATCATCTAGTTCAAATGATCATTCTAAACTGATCATTGGTGTTCATTGAGCAAAGGTTTACAAATGAAGCATAATGCATGGCATCACGCAGTTTGAAATAGATTGGATTACTTCGAATCTTTTTCGTAGCTATTTTGGTCTTAAATTTTATCAAAATATAGAATATTGAGCTAGCTTAACATGAACGTTGGATTCGTGGTATTCTTAACTGTAAATCAAAAGTTACAGACGATTTAGTGTGGACATGACAAATTGATCGGCTAGTTAAAATAATCATTCTAAGCTGATCATTGTTGCGCATTGAGCAAAGGTTTACAAACGAAGCATAATGCAAGGCATCACGCAGTTTGTGATAGATTAGATTCCTGTCATTTTTAGCTCTAAATAAAAAAGTAAAGACAAATTAGTGTGGACAAGTCAAGTTGATCAACTAGTTAAATTGATCATTCTAAACTTATCATTGGTACTCATTGAGTAAAGGCGTATAGTTGAAGCACAATGCATGTAATCATATAGTTTGGGATATATTGGATTACTTGGATGTTGTGTCGTACCTATTATGATCTTAAATGTTGTCGCAATATAGAAAATTGAGCAAGCTGTACTTGGGCGTTTCATTCGTGTCACTCTTAACTCTAAATCAATAGTTATGAACGATTTAGTGAGGACATGACAAGTTGATCGGCTAGTTAAAATCAGCATTCTAAACTGATCATTGGTGCTCATTGAGCAAAGGATTACAAATGGAGTATAATGAATGGCATCACGCAGTTTGGGATATATTTGATTAATTGGCGGCTTTGTCGAAATAATTTTGGTATTAAATTTTGTCACAATAAAGAAAATTGAGCTAGCTTAACATTGATGTTAGATTCGTGTCATTTTGAGCTATAAAACAAAAGATAAAAACAATTTAGCGCGAACATGTCAAGTTGATCAGGTAGTTAAAATGATCATTCTAAACTAATCATTGGTGCTCATTGAGTAAAGGCGTATAAATGAAGCATAATGCGTATCATCACACAGTTTAGGATAGATTGGATTACTTGGAGGCTTTGTCATAGCTATTTTGGTCTTAATTTTTTCACAATATAGAAAATTGAGCTAGCTTAAAGTGGGTGTTGGATTCATGTCATTTTGAACTCTAAATCAAGAGTTACGGACGATATAGTATGGACATGTCAAGTTCATCGGCCAGTTAATGTGATCATTCTAAACTGATCATTGGTGCTCCTTGAGTAAAGGGTTATAAATGAAGCATAATGTAGGGTATCACACAGTTTGGGATAGATCACATTACTTTGAGGCTTTCTCTAACTGTTTTAGTCTTAATTGTTCTCTCAAGATGGAAAATTGAGCTAGCTTAACGTGGGCATTGAATTCATGTCATTTTGACTTCTAAATGAGAAGTTAAAGATGATTTAGTGAGGTCATGTCAAGTTGATCAGTTAGTTTAAATGATCATTCTAAAATGATCATTGGTGCTCATTGAGTCAAGATGTATAAATGAAGCATTATGCATGGCATCACGCAGTTTAGGATATATTTGATTATTTGAATGCTTTGTCGTAGCTATTTCGGTCCTAAATTTTGTCAAAATATAGAAAATTGAGTTAGGTTAACGTGGGGTTGGATTCATGTCATTTTGAACTTTAAAACAAAAGTTACAGATGATTTATTGTAGACATGAAAACTTGATCGGCTTGTTAAAATGATCATTCTAAACTGATCATTGGTGCTCATTGAGTAACGGATTAGAAATGAAGCATAAAGCGTGGCATCACACAGTTTGGGGTAGATTTGATTACTTGGAGGCTTTGTCTTAGCTGTTTCAGTCTCAAATTTTGTCAAATATAGAAAATTGAGCTAGCTTAGCGTTGGCAGTTGATTCGTGTCATTTTAAACTTTAAGTCAAAAGTTACGGACGATTTAGTGCGGACATGTCAAGCTTATCGGGTAGTTAAATTGATCGTTCTAAACTTCACCCTGGTGCTTATTGAGTAACGCATAAATGAAACGTAATGCATGGTATCACACAGTTTGAGATAGATTGGATTAGTTGGAGGCTTTGTTGTAGCTATTTTGGTCTTACATATTGTCACATTATAGAAAATTGAGGTAGCTTAATGTTGGCATCAGATTCATGTCATTCTCAACTATAAATCAAAATTTACGGACAATTTTGATGAGGTCATCGGCCCAATCCCTTGCCAACTGGCTGGCCCGGTCGGCTCAAGGAACACAAATGCGGCCAAATACACCCAAATGGATACATGGGTATATCTTCATGAATTCAAGCCTACCCAAGAAGCGACCAGCCAAGACCAACTCTGGCCTATAATCCTAACTCACAGAGGTCACGCGGAGACATGGAGCTTACCCCAAATCAGGCCAGATCAAGTCATGCGCCATACATCAAGTTGGAGTTGTTGAAACTTACCATATTTGGAATTTTCCTTATATGAAAGTCTCCAAACATTTCTTTGCTGACCAAGGGACTTTTTGGTACTTCTAGGAACTCCCATAAGCACTTCTAGAAGCGCAAACACACCTTGGACAAGGTGGTTCGATCCGTGCCTTCAAATGAACCGATTAGAGCCGTTTATGGCAAGTGAAATGACCAACTGGTATAATCACTTGCAAACAAAAACATGGAGTCCAGGAGAGATTATTAAGGCCCTGATCAAGCCCAAAATCAACCTACCATACTCAGACACCAATGGATCAGATGGATTCCTTTTCTTCAAGACTTGCCATATATGGATGGAAGTGCATTTAATTTGTTCATATTGCTACATCTCTATTCCTTGCAAATTGGGCACGTGTTAAAGACCTTCCAAAGGAACCAGGATGTACATAGACACATTACATTCGCCCATAAGCTCTCAAGATACAAGCATTTCCACTTTCCATATTTGCCAAACAAGACAATAATGGCCAACGACCATATACTTTATATGTATGATTTCCTTTTCTCTTTTTAGGTTTAGGACTGTTGCTATGAGTACTATATAAGCTCATCACAACCTCATTGTAAAGATCGACCCCCCATTGAAAAAAAAGTTAAATACAAAATACTTTCTTCAAAGCCTTGTCTTTGAATCTTGTTCTTGTTCTTTACAAACTAAGTATATGATTCACTTCCTTTCTATTGAAGCCCCCTCCGGTGCTGCACTTTTCGCGGTAAGAAACACTTGGAAAATGGTTTCTAAGATATTTTGAATTTTTTTTTCGCGGGTTTATTTTAACAGTGATATTTTAAAAAAAAAATTTCGCCTCTTTTGAAAAGGTGTTTAAATTTTGTTTTGGTTGTTTTTGTATAAATTTCTCCCTCTACATCTCTGAATCCTCCACCATCGTCAAAGGTATGTGATTTTGATATATTTTCTGAATATTTTGTTATATTTGTGATTTTTAACTGTGATATTTGAAAAAAACTTTTGTTTTGGTATGTGATTTTTAACTGTTTGCGATTTTAACTGTGATAGTTGAAAAAAAAAATTTGCGGTTTATATAGACCCCATGTTTAATTTTTTTTTTGGTTGTTTTTGTATAGATTTTCTATTGATGTGCGAATAGAATCCCCACCATCAAAGTTATGTGATTTTCATAGATTTTCTGAAGATTTTTAACTGCTTCACTGTTATTTTGTTGCAGTGACGGTTATTTTCTGTGGTTCTAGGATTGTTTTTGCATGGATGGTTATTTTGACGGTTATTTTGTTGCATTTTTTTGTGATTTACGGGATTTTGCTTGTGCTCTCGGTTTATTTTGCTGAATTTTTCTGTGATTTTCATCATTGTGTTTGTGTTCACGGTTTATTTTGTTACATTTTTCTGTTTCCTATTTTATTTACGAAGCAGACTTCTCTCAGTTTCGAAGCAGACTTCTTTCGAGAGAAGTTTGTTTCCTATTCGAGAGAAGTCTGCTTCCTATTTTATTTTCGAAGCAGGCTTCTTTCGAAAGAAGTCTGCTTCATATTTTATTTTTGAATTAGACTTCTCTAGAGAGAAGTCTGCTTCATATTTTATTTTCGAAGCAGACCTCTCTCGAGAGAAGTCTTCTTCCTATTCCATGAACACCAATATATTATTATGTTTAACTTTTTTTTGTGTGATTGAAGTATTTAAAATATACAAAAATTGTCTCCCAATTCGCCTCTTTACAAAAATCACTGAGCCGCCCCCACAGAAAAGTATCGTATATCATTCTTGCGATGCTAAGCTCATGTCTGCGCTTGAGGCTGCTCTGCATACCAATGAATGGGAATACTTATGCAGTTCTCCTCTCGTTGTATGCCTTAAATTATTCAAGTTGGATTTCGCATGGGCTTCTATGTTTGTGCACCACATGCTCACCTTCCAGCTTCTCTCTACTTCCAAATACGAGATTTGGTGTTTGGTTGGTGATAATCCGGTAAGGTTCTCCTTTAATGAGTTTGAGCATTTGATTGGGTTGAACTTCAAATATGGTGATAGTTTAGCTAAAGAGTCGGATATTCAAGTCACGATGGAGATGAGATTGTTCTGGAAGAAGATTGGGGTCTGTATTTTTGAAGGTCCTAGCATTCGGAATTTGGTCGAGGCTTGTTCAAATTGTAGTTCCTGGTCTCGTGATGATAGGATTAGGTTGGGATATTTGGCTATTTTCACGACTTCATTTACGCTCATGATCGTAGAGCATGCACAAATGTCAACTACGTTAGACTGGTAATGAATCTCGCTGCATTCGAGAGCTACCCTTAGGGCAGAGTAGCTTTTAAAAAGCTAATTTTGTCCATAAAAGATTAGGACTTGGGTAGGTCTGCTTACTCCATTGATGGGTTTGTTCAAGTTTTTTAGTGTTGGATTTATTTTGCTCTACCAGAATTCGCATTAAATTATGGTGAACCCATCACTCTTCCACATACTCTTTCCTTACTTTCCTACCGAGGCTCCCGAGCCCGAAAGAACATCAAAGCTGCTCTTCAGAATCAGGTACATTTGGTGTTTTTGTATTTCATTTCCCTCCGTTTCTAATTTTGACGTTTGGTGTTTGGTTATGTAGAAGAACGTAGAGTACTTCGTTGTGAAGGAGTTCGACGATATGTTTTCAAATTGGAAAGATAATGTTGTTGATGAAAGCTGTACAAACATCATCAAGGCGCATTTCCACCATTTTGGGGCTTTTAATTTTGATGCCTCCCATTGGTCAACTGGAGGTTTCATGAACGGGTTGTTTCAGGTTGATAATGTTGGTAAGGTGACTGCTCAGAAAAGGAGGTACGAGCCGGATGAAGATTTACCATTTCTGTCCTAGAGTGCGCTACGGAATGTGGATAGGAAAGAAATGATGGAGGCGATTAGGTACCACTTCAAGACGTGTTTCTCGAATTTCTCCAAAAATGTGATGGTTGGCATTCAAAATGTCGAGAAAAAAATGGATGCATTGTCGAAGAAGGTGGACATCATGTAGAGCAATCTGGAGCATCTTAATGGAGGCCTGAACATTTTTGGGGAAGGTGGTGCGTTTGGTGCGGTTAGTACTCGAACAACCCGATCGCATGTTTTTAAAAATAAGTGATTTATTTGGTCCTCATTTGTGTACACTATTGATCGAACTTATTTTGCTATGTGGTTTGATGGTTTGATAATTAGAACCTAATACAAATTTTGAATAAAGATTTGATTGTGTTATGGAATTTTATTTAAGGATGGATCCCGCGTTAATCAAAAACAAGGAGCAAGTGAAAGCGTCTACCAAGAGAAGCAGAGCAGTGTACAATACGTACGCACGAAAAAAAGTAGAAAGATGATATGTCTGCTTTAAAAAACAAAAAAACATTAAAAAAGGTAGCAATGCTTGTGCAACACGCCAAAAGTGTTAGAATGCATAAACTTGGTCCCACACAACAATCACCGTTCCAAGGAAATAGCACAACGAAAGAAATAATTACAAACAAAAAACGTGGTGGTGGGTATGATCCGTTCACTGAAGTTGACACAAAGAATGTAAAGGTGCTCAATGATTGGTTGAAACTTGACAAGTAAGTTATCTTTTTAGAATCTTGTTATTCAAGTTATCTTATTTTTTAGAATCTTTTTGTGCAAGTTATAGTACTTCACACTAATATTCATTGTGATATCATTGCACTGACATTTCAAAGGAATCAAACGCGTGGTTTTTCACTCTTCAGGGTCCACAGAAATGGCTCAACGGTTTGGTATATTTTATTATGATTGGAGACTTTTGATTAGTATTACAGATTTCTGATTAGCATTGTAGACTTCTGATTAGCATTGCAGACTTCTGATTAGCATTGTGAACTTCTAATTAGCATTGCAGACTTCTAATTAGCGTTGTATACTTCATGTTAGTAATGAAAGCTTTACGTGTAAATGCAACATATGGACGCTGGACTTAACCTTTTGTGGCTTTGTTTTTCAGTAAGCATCCAGAATGGTTCAGGAGCACTCGGATTTGCTTTGTTAATTGCATCTTCCAGATGGTTTGGTCTAGTGATCACAAGTATTTATTGAATTCCACTGGGAATGCAGATGGTTCATTGCGACTGCTCCCTCCACGAGCATTTAACTATTATGCAGGTAATAAACCATCGTACATGCAAAACCGGAAAGAGATGGGGCCTCGAAGTTGATGACATATATTCACTGCTGCATGTAATGGGTAACCATTGGGTTGCTATGTGGATATCAATACCGATGCGTCACATTGTAATATGGGATATCAGCGTCAATCATACGACCGATGTTCATATATCCGCGGCTGTGAAGCCATTTGTTCAGATGATTCCAGCTCTTTTGAATGAGTTATCCCTTAAGCACGAGAAAGGTAAATATCCATGCGATGAGTACACACATGAACGCATTAAAGGTCATGGAGTTTCCCATATCATCAAGAGTGGAGACTGTGGGGTGTTTACGCTGAATTACATTGAGTGTCATGCGCTTGGATTGCCATTTCCTAGTGCCTTATGTGATGCAAACATGAAAGCTATTAGAGAGAAATTAGCTACCGAGATCTTTGATGAGACTAATCAATGTGGGACAGAGGAAAGGTCGTATGATCTGCTTGATATTTATGGGTGATGTGTAATATGACTTAGTATGATTTAGTAGTTGACTTAGTATTATGCATAATTAGTTGTGTTGGATGTTGTTGTGTAAAATGTATATGTTGTAATTACGGTGCAGGATGGTGTTGAATGTTTTTGTAACACACCATCGATGACATTGTGTCTTCTAATTAATTGAAATGATTGTTTTTATGTTTCATAAAATACATACTTATATTGGCAAACCTTATTGCAGACTTCTCGGAAGACTGCTCGGCAGATTTCTTTGCAGACTTCTCGCAGACTTCTCCCAAATTTCTTTGCAGACTTCTCGACAGACTTCTTTGTAGTCTACTACTTACTTTTGTTGTCACCACATTGTACATGCTATGCAAAACAAAAATTAAGGAAAATGTTAGTCTCCTCAACAATAATAAAACTAGGCTTACACAATTCAATCGCTTATGGCCGGGTTGTTTGCATTTTGAGCAAGTGTATTGTTTGTGCGTTTTTCTTGGCTTCGCTCCTTTTTTCAACGCAAGTTCAAGAAACGCTTGGTACCTATAATTTTTCCATCGACTAGGAAGACGTCGGACAAACGGCAGAAAACATCTTGCTTCGGAAACAACTTGCAGTTCATCATATTTTGGATAAATATTATGCGCATATGCCGCGTACAAGAAATTTTTCGTGTAGAACAGAGATACCATCGTAGACACATGCATATCAATCGTCATCGCAGCTGCAATGGCATGTTCACACGGTACTTTTTCAACATCTAACACACGACACCCACACTTATGATGTTGTAAGTAAACAACACAATCTCGCGAACCTCGTGTCACATAAAACTCTCAAGTATCAATGCATCGCACCTTTAGCTTGAGTGCATCGTGTGAATGTATGGCCAACAAATATTCAGCTCCTTGAGAGTGCAATGTTTGTAGTTTCATAGCGTCCTCACATTTTTTACAAAACCACCTTCCAAGCTTTTCCCGTATGTACTCAATATACGAAATAGGAAACCCACGTGCTCCTTGTAAGGCACAATTGATAGATTCTGCAATATTGCTTGTCTTTATGTTATATCTCTCCCCTATGAAATATACTCGTGACCAAAGACGTACGCCAGCTTTGTCTAAGTAATCTGCAAGGTTACTATTCACTTTTCGTATTTCATCCATGTAACGATTAAACTCTATCATCGTAAATGCGTATGCATCATCTTTCACCAAGTACAATAAATGTCTTCCCCTGACCTTCATGATTATGTTATTTTGTAGATGATAATAACATATTCCTTGTTGCGCTTGCGGAAAAACACGTGTGCATTCCTTTATTATAAATTTATATCTATCAGAAACTATAATCAACGGATTTTCATCTGATATACAACAATGAAATTTCGTGAAAAACCATTCCCACGAATTGTCATTCTCCAAATCAACAATCCTGAAAGCAAGTGGATATGTCTGAAAATTCCCATCTTGTGCAGTTGCCACAAGCAAAACACCTTTGTACTTTCCAGTGAGATGGGACCCATCAACCACAACAAGTCTTCAGAGATATTCAACTCCAACAATCAAGGCTCCATATGCGATGAACAAATATTTAAATTTTCTATGCTCATCGAGTTCAATAGCAGTAATCATACCTAGATTGGTTTTCTGAATGGATTGCAAATATCCAGACAATTTGTCATATCCATTTATGGTTGTTCTCCTTACCAATTATTGAGCATATATTAATGATCTGTATGCAGTCGTATAATCCATAGAAATACCAAACATTACCTTCATTGAGTCTTTGATGTGTTTTGGAGTAATTCCATCAATTATTCCAACTCGCTCCGTAAATATCTGAGCAATGTATCTTGGAATACTTTGTTTATGGTCATTCAACATGTCCGTTACTGAACATGTATGATCTTGCACATACTTCGTCACCCAAAACGTGTTAGATTCACTAGATTTGACCACAGCTCGAACCTTCCATGCACAATCTTTGACGCGACATATTATCACATACAACTGCTTCGATAACTTATAAACCTTGAAACCGAATTGCTGTATAATCAACATCCTACGCAAATGTGCCTTGCAAGGAAAAGTTTGGTTCACATATATATTTTCAACACATCCCATAGTTAACCTTTTTCAACACGTCCTTGCTTGCAACTTCCTTTTTTGAGATCCTCAACACTAAAACTGAATTTATTATAATCTTCATCACTATCTTCATCTTTCAATTTACCGTAAAGACTGTAATCCTCATCCTCCGAGTAAACTTTATTCTCATCTTCAGTAACAACTAAATCTTCATCATCATCAGAGACATCATCACCCTTAGACGAATTATTTTCACGCTTCACAAAGACAGAAAGATGTTTAACATGATTTTTGCATAACTCAACCAAGTTACGAACTTGTCTATCATTTGTTACTTTCATAGGAGGAGTATCGCACGACATTTTATCTAGCAACGCAGGTGGTATAACATAACTTATCTCCAACACATCATATTTCTTATCGAATCCGTAATCATCTTATATCATTTCAACAAGTTCTTGATGTTTGCAAACATACTTAATTACAAATATTTTACCTCCTCTTATATTATCCACAGAAAAATTCCAATTCTCTGTCATAGTCCACTCCCCACAAACAACACAGATTTAGAGCATTATCGGCAGTACAAATTAATGAATTTAATTAAATCACTGTACACATACTAAATTTTCTCACTAAAACAGACTTCTCAAAGAATTCTGATTTAGTCGGAATAAACTGTTTTTGTTAACAAAGCAGACTTCTCGAGAAGTATGCTTTGGTGAGAAAAACAGTTTATTCCTATCAAAGTAGGCTTCGCGAAGTCTTCGAGTTTTATTCCTATTAAAACACACTTCTCGGAGAATTCTGCTTTGATAGGAATAAACCTCGAAAAATTCTCGGAGAAGTCTGGTTCAGCCGCAATAATCTGTTTTTCTCACGAAAGCATACTTCGTGAAATCTTCGAATTTATTCCTATTAAAGCAGACTTCTTGTAGAAGTATGCTTTGATAGGAATAAATCTCGAATACTTCTCAGAAAAATCGGCTTCAGCCGGAATAAACTGTTTTTCTCACCAAAATATGCTTTGGTGAGAAAAACAGTTTATTCCGGTTAAAAAGATATTTATTCCGAATAAAGCATACTTCGAGAACTCTGCTTTGCATTTTATTTGCAAAGCAGACTTCGAGAAGTCTGCTAGAGAAGTCTATTTTGTAAATATATTACAAAGCAAACTTCTCGTAACTGTATGAACTGGAAAAATATAGCCGAAGCCAAAACACAAAAACTAACCTTTGATCTTGATTTTTTAGCTACGCGACTTAAATGATGACCGATATAAACTCACAGAAGCTGGTTGTTTAACGGATAATGATGAATTTTGGCAAAGGTTGAAGCTTTTGAATGTAGTGTGAAGAGAGAAATTAGAAGAAAAGGTGAGAGAAAATGAAAGATGTTGAGATGAATGAGATTTGATGAAGGAATAGAGGTAAATGGTGAGTGTGTCGATGGAATTAGGAGCTCCCAACAACCACGACAATGGTGGTTGTGTGCAATGAAAAAGTTGGCATTTTAATAATATTTTTGAAAATTTTGTTCATAATGGTCTTTGTGTTGTTTTTTAAGGTAATGGCAAAGTTGTAAATAAAGTTATTGTTGAAGGATAAAAAGATATAGAAAGTTAGTTTTGGAAAAATAAGTTTACGGGGGTTAAACTTGCAAATTGAAGTCAAATTTTATGTCAATTTTACAAATGCCCCATAAAATTAATATAGTAATAAATTTACAAATTGATCGGCTCGTCTCCGAAAACTAGTCGATTCATCATTGTGAATGTAAATGCCTTTTCCTCCTCGGTCGCTCTTTTGGTTTCCTGAATAGTCCTCGAGATAGCCTCAGCGCTGGAAGATTCCTAATAACCAATAAAGTCGTTCCAAACCGACTCATTCAATCCTCTTGGTTTGTCTTTTCCTTTTCTCCACCTTTGTTTCCACTCGTTCATGTGGCGGGAAAATTATATGGCAACCTCTTTTTGAAAAACTGTGAAATTTACTTATATATTACTAAAAAATATTTTAAACACTGACATATTGAAAAATAAATTAACGTACCGCAAACGTCGTGAACCAAATATGAATTTCTTCGTACAGAATAGCTCTAAATTTTGTATACGGTTTGTTCAAAATAGAATGAAGTATCTTTAGTATAGATTTGCTTATTCTATTGTTTGAAATACCAAACCTATGAATATTTATTAGAATAACGTTAAAATACTTATTTTAAGTCTAATTATAGAAAATTTAATATACCATGTCGAATTTCCTTGATGCCTCAGATAAAGATAAATAAGAAGTTCACGGCCCGATTGCTGAACCAGTTGTTTAATTGTCAATGGTCGAAAATAATAATTTCTAGATTCTGTAACTTGAGTTTGTATAAAACTCGGAGTATATGACTCACCACGTCGGTATTCTTGATATGACCTTAAAAATATTATTATTACATGAATATGATGATTTTTAATAATAATATTTAACACATAAACTAATACAAACTAATATGAAATGATGCCGTGAGTCGTGACTAAACAACTAATCATCTTTATCTTCTCAATTTAATGGAAATAGAAACCACTTGAATGAATATGCCAATTCCGGTATACCATTTTTATTTTATTTTATTAATCAGGGATGTATTACTGAAAAACCTCATAATAATCCTATTGGATTTAAAATTAGAAATTCAGATAACACTATTTAGATCAGTTTATTATATACGAATTTAGCATTAATCAAATAAAAAAACCGAACATAAACCCATTTAAAACCAATTTACAACCCGATTAAAATCAAATGCATACCATTATCCTGAACTTTCATAAGATAAGTAGATAAATCTCAAACTTTCAGATGGAGAAATATGATTCGAAATTGTAAATGGTGGATAACCAACATTAAAACTGATGATATATTGCCGTGGCGACTGTATTTGAGATTAATTGGAAGACAACCGATTAATATGTTCCAAATAAAAAAACATTGAGCTGCAATTAAGTTTGACCCAATTGAATTAAAGATCCGATTATGGGGGTGAATCATGGGTAAGCAAAAAATGAAGGCATGGTTGATTTTGCAAAAGAAGGTAACTGTTCGTGTTTGATCGAAAAAGAACAAGAACCCAGTTCGTATGGTTAGAAACAGAACAATTAATTTAAACACAACAAGGGAAAACAACACAAGCATCCAATAGTGAATATTGTGAGGGCAAAACTTACATTTCCGGCGATTACACTTACAAAGACCCGAGAGGAGACTTCCGGCGATGTCAGCGGCGGGAGAGGAGGCGGATTTCCGAACGGGAGAGGAAGAGGCCGATTTCTGAATGGGAAAAAAGACTGAAGGAGAAGTCGTGGGGTCGTAGGTTATATTCGATATTTTCGACAGCAAAAACCATCCAAAATCCGTCGGCCAAAAATAAATATTTTCGAGAAAACCCGCCTGGTAAATTATTTTCTCCCTATAATTTCATATCTTCGGAATTTCGGAAAGGACCAACAGATTTCCGATGGAAACCAAAAGTTCAGCATGATCGCCAAATTGTTAGTCCACGTGGAAAAAGATATTTCGGACAGATTTCCGTCGGATCTAGTAGTGTGATCCGTAATCCGTTGGACGTTTTTAATGGATTTCCGACGGCTCTATTATTTGTTAACAAAAATATCAAACATTTTTATTTATAAAATGTAATTTCATAAATTTTTAATAATTTAAAATATCGAGATTAATTGTTAATGCAGATTTATTATTTTCTTAAAAATATACTAAAACAATGCGAAATAGCCCTTCTCATCATTTATTATTTATTCAGATTTTGAAGTTTGTTTATGATTTGTTTGTTTATAGCTAATAATCTACATAGTATTATTTATAGTATTGTTTTTTTGGATCGGTATGCGAAGTTAGTTAAAGGTCGCCGCATTTTTGGCGATAGTAACCAAAATTTTGCTATATTCTATGAATTTAATTATAGTTTTGAGAGTTCGCCATTTAACTAGGGAGATGACTACAAGTCCCTTAAATTGGTTTTTGCTTTATATTAGAAATGTTTATAAACCTGTTTATTTTGAAAAAACTATTGATTATATAACATTAGGAATGTGTACCATTTAGTCGTAACGCATATATGTTTAAAATTTTGAAATCTATTAAACTCAATATTTGAAATTCTTATCGTCGCGTATCCGTCAAAATTCCAAAAGGAATTCTGACAGTTATTTAAATTACGTCGGATATACGTCGGATAAGTTTTTCCAAACAACAGGGTATAGTATCAATATCCTATGTCGTCGGGTATCCGTCGGAGATTCCGACGGATATGCGATGGTATTCAAATATCGTCGGAAATCCATCAGATAAGATTTTCTGACACGACAAGGTATAGTACCAATACCCTATGTCATCAGGAATCCGACTTTAATTTCCAATGGATATGCGACGGTTTTGTAGTTTTGTCGCAACAGTGACGGCAATCTGTCGTACACGAGAATAAAACTTTTTTAGAAAATATTATTTGACACTGAAAATTAAAGTATCATAATAACTAAAACATTGAAATCACAGATTTAATATGAATCCGATGGATATTCCAAAGTATCCGATGAAACACGTTGTAATCTCCGTTTGTGGTGTCATCAACAACAGGTTTAACGTCAAGAGAAGTCTCTATGGAACCTAAGTTACCAATTGTACTTTGCTGCATAGGGTCTTGCTTAGAAACACCACATACCATTCTTCTAGGGTTTATTTGCAAGATTTTTTTTATCTTTTTCTTTATGTAAAACATATATCTCTCAAAATGATACATCCATCGGTACTGAACAGGTCCTCCAAGTGCTGCTTCTCTAGGGAAGTGAATAGGAAGATGTCTCATAACATTAAAAAATGTTGGTGGAAATATTTTCTCGAGGTTACAAATGAGAACTGGTATTTTTTCCTCCGAATTTTGTATATCGTCTCCAATAAGTGATATTGTACATAAATCTCGGAAAAAGCACCAATCCTTGATTAATAAAAAAATTTAATAATCCAACGGGAAAATTATGATTATATATAAACGTACCTGCAATTGCTCTATGGACATGTTTAGGCAGAAGATCGCTAAATGCAAATGGAAATTGTCTTTGCATGAAAACATGACAATCATGACTTTTCATCCCTGTAAATTTGCCTTCAATAGTATCGACACAATTAAAAAGATTAGATGCGTATTCATGTGAAAATTTGACACTATGCTTAATCCACTCAAAGAACTTGTCTTTTGTATACGCATCCAACTGGAATGCGGGAGACAATGATTTTCCATTCGACATTACATGTAGTTCCTTCCGGGAACAAATATCTGGCAAATCCAATCTAGCTTTCAAATTATCTTTCCTTTTCCCTTGCAAATTTAGAATAGTATTCATTATGTTGTCGAAAAGATTCTTTTCAATGTGCATAACATCTAGATTATGACGCAACAGATGGTCCTTCCAATATGGTAAATCCCAAAAAATACTCTTCTTGTGCAAATTATGGTATTCGCCACAACCATCAACAAGATAATGTTCGTTACCTCCACATGAAGCCGTTCTCTCATCACCAAAATCTCTAAGTTGAGTCATCATATAATTCCTGTCAAGCATAGGAGGTGGACCATCAATTTTTGTTTTTTGTTTTCCTAAACAATGTCGTGCTCCGGCAATATGGATGATCTTGTGGTAGAAAGTGTCGATGACAGTCAAACTAACTAGTCTTTCGTCTGTGTTTCAGTTGGAACGCATCTGTATTATCTTGACAATATGGGCATGCTAACTTTCCATGCGTCGACCATCTTGATAACATACCATATGCTGGAAAATCACTTATGGTCACATAAGTGCTGCTCGGATCAAGAAGTTCTGTAGGTTGGAAACATCAAATGCTTCGACACCATTTGACCACAACATTTTTAACTCATGAATTAGTGGCTGTAAGAAAATATCAAGCGATCGCTTAGGATGCTCTGGGCCGGGGACAAGAATTGTTAGAAACAAAAACTCTCGTTTCATGCACAACGAATGAGGCAAATTATAAGGTGTCACAATAACTGGCCACAACGAGTATTGCCTCCCACGATTCCCAAAAGGGTTGAATCCATCTGTAGATAACCCAAGGTATTCGTTCCTAGGATCATATGCAAAACTATGATAAATCTCTTTAAAATGTTTCCATGCTTCTGCATCCGAGGTGATACAAGCCTCGATTCAAGGCTTATATGCGTGTGGGCTGTTTGGAGAAGGTTAGGTGAGAAACTCGACCTTAGACTTCTGGATAGGGGGTTTTTGGTTTGGTATTTGGTGAAGGGTGAAGTGAACCACACGAGGGGTGATGAACCTGGTGATAAATCACAAACTTAGAGCTAGGAGGGCTGGTCTCAACTAGGTTCTAAGCGCACAAGTCTCTTTTGAGAGAAAGCTTGTAGAAGAAAATTCGCACTTTATTAATTATCAAAAAGGTTGTCGAACTACAATGCTGGAAGGAACCTTATTAATATGCTCGACAGCTTGACCTTCTAGGGTTGACTCAAGAAAGAAATGGAAAATTTACAAAAGTGCACAAATGGAAAACGTACAGAAGTGCATAACCGAAAAAGGACCTATTCCTAAAATGTGTTTGACTCAAAATTTAAATGTTCTAAATCCTACCCTGCAAAGCAGAAAGAGGCAAATATCCAATTTGAAAACTTACCTTTCTTACCTCATGGCCAAGAAATGGAAGGTGGCCGTCCTTGTGGCATGCATGCGCCTTGCTCCTAGTCATCGACTTGGAGTAGGATTAGGAATCTTTGGGTCCTGACCTCTCTTCCCACTAAAGCCCAAGTCTCTGAAGTCCATTGCATTGTTGAGAAGCCTTTGGACTCTTCTTTGCACTTCTTGCCCAACGTCCTTTGTTGATCATCCTCTAAGAGCTTGTCGACCCATAAGCTAAATTTGTGGAAGAGTGCCCTTGATCTGCTCCTTGGCATTGCTCCTGGTGGCACCACTGGTGTAGAGACTTCCTCTAGATGCATGTCCTGAAGCTGGTAGCTTATCTGGTCCGAGTCTCCTTGTGTAGATGTTGAAATGTCAGTGCTCTCGGCTGGATCGGCTGTACCGGCTGGACTGTGCGAGGTATTGGCCAAAATGTCTTCTGCTCCGGCCAAGTTGATTCCGGAGCCGGCGGCGTCACCAATTGGACCGGCGGTGTCAACCACGTCGGCTCCAGTTCGGCCGGAGGTTTGGGCCTCTTCGCTGGCAATGTTGATCGGTCCGGCCCGGTTGGTCGAAGGTCCAACGGTACTGCTTGGACCGGCAGACGTGCCAAATGGCCCGGCTGTCTCGGGCAAGCTTCCTGGTCGGCCATACGACCTGATGTCCCCATCATCCCCTCCCTCTTCAGTAGGTTTTGACCTCAAAACTGGTTCATCTGCATGGACAGGGGGTAAGTCAGTTATGTTGAACGTGTTAGACACATTAAACTCACCTGGAAGCTCGATCCGGTAGGCGTTGTTGTTGATCCTCTCCAGCACTCTGAATGGTCCATCTCCTATTGGTGCTAGCTTGGAACTCCTTCGGCTGGGGATCCTCTCCAGCACTTTGCAAGTGATGCACCTTGCACTATGGGCTTCTACTGACCTTTTGATGTGTGGCCAGTAGAAGTGCTCCTTGACAACTGCTAGGGTCTTGTCTGAAAGAATATTGAGATTATAGAGGAGAAATGTGAAGAATTGAATCTGAAAACTCAAAGAGAAGTATGAGAAAATGAGAAATGACTTAGACTTATGGAGAAGAATCTCCTAAGAGTATATTATACATTGAGTCTTTACAGCCCTTTTATAGAGGATTTACAATGTGAACACAAAAGAAAACGAATTCAAACTTGTGGATGAGTTTGAATAGAGGAGGAGCCTGTCAACAACCAATGAGAAGAGAGGAGACAGCATGGGCATGACTGTTTGGTGTGGTTGCCAAGACTGTGTGCAGCATGGGCATGACTGTTTGGTGTGGTTGCCAAGACTGTGTGCAGCATGGGCATGACTTTTTCACCTTGATACTTCTCCCAAGGTAGCTATTTAACCATTTCAACCATGTGGTTAATAATAACCCATCCTTTTTCATTTCCCTTGTTATTCAAACTGAATTTTCGTGCTCACACTTGCCTTGTAGGTCAAGATAGGTCTTATTTGATTTTCCTATGTCAATACTCCCCTCAAGCTAAAGACTTTGGAATCACCCTAAAGTCTTAAGCTTGGGAACCCAAGGCAACACCTCATTAAAAACCTTATTAAGGAAAACCACTTGGGACAAAACCTTAATAAGGGAAAAGAGTGTGTTGCTCTTGGATTAGGAGACCTTTGATCATGGGTGTGATAAATCAACAAGCCCAAGTTTGCTAAAGATGTTCTTGCAAACTTTGAGACTTGCTGCCTTTGTGAAGATGTCAGCTAGTTGGTCTTCACTCCTTGTATAACATGGCAGAATGGTTCCATCTTGAACTTTCTCCCTAACCTTATGGCAGTCGATCTCTATGTGCTTGGTCCTCTCGTGAAACACTGAGTTTGAAGCTATGTGAATGGCTGCCTGATTATCACAATGGAAGGTAATTGGCCCTGGTTGTGCAATACCGAAATCTTTCAAGAGTGCTTTGAGCCAAGTTACTTCATTTGTCAGCTTCCTCATAGCCCTATATTCTGCTTCAGCACTAGAACATGATACCACCTTCTGCTTCTTAGTCTTCCAAGTGACTAAGTTCCCACCAACGAAGGTGCAATACCCAGTGGTTGATTTCCTATCCACCCTATCACCAGCCCAATCCGCATCACAATACCCGACAATCTCAGTGTTCCCATTCTTGCCCATCCATATACCTTGACCAGGAGATCCTTTGATGTATCTAAGGATCCTTTCTACCATGCTCCAATGATATACAGTAGGCTTTTGCATATGTTGACTTACTTGATTCACAGCAAAACACAAGTCTGGTCGTGTGAGGGTGAGGTAGATCAGCTTCCCAACTAGTCTCCTATACTGAGAAACATCCTTAAATAACTCATCAGCTTTCTCCCCTTTCCGTTGACCTTGTAGCCATCTTCAAGAGGAGTTTTGGCCGGTTTAGCCCCAAGCTTTCCCGTGTCTGTCAACAGATCAAGAGCATACTTTCTTTGGGATAGAAAGAGCCCTTCTTGAGACCGACACACTTCAATACCCAAGAAGTACTTCAACTCTCCAAGATCCTTGATGTCAAATGATCTGTTTAAGAAGGCCTTTGTGGACTGAATTCCTTCCTTATCATCTCCTGTGATGATAAGGTCATCCACATAAACCAAGACCGCCACGATTCCTTTGGAGTTTTGACGAGTGAACAAAGTATGATCTGAATGGGATTTCCTAAACCCATTATCAGTAAGTGTGGAGCTTAATTTGTGATACCAGGCCCTTGGTGACTGCTTCAACCCATATATTGCCTTCCTAAGTCTTAGAACCTGTCCCTCTTTGCAAAAATCTTCAAGGCCTGGTGGTGGAGTCATATACACTTCCTCTTCAAGTTCTCCTTGTAGGAATGCGTTCTTGACATCCATTTGCCATAAGTCCCAAGTCAGATTCGTAGCTAGTGAAAGAACAACCCTTACAGTGTGTAGCTTAGCCACCGGTGCAAATGTATCAGTATAGTCCTCTCCATATGTCTGAGTGAAACCTCTTGCAACTAGACGTGCCTTGTACCTTTCTATGTCCCCATTGCTCTTATACTTGATGGTGAACACCCACTTGGAACTCACAGCCTTCTTGCCTTTGGGAAGTTCTTGTATATCCCATGTATGATTCCTTTCCATAGCTCCCTTCTCATCTCTTACTGCATCTAACCATTCTTTCTTGCTCTCAGCTTCTTCATAAGTCCTTGGAATCTGACTTTGTTCAATCTTTCCAAGGAATGCTTGATGACTAGATGGCAAGAGGTCAAGGGAACAAACAGCTTGTATGGGATGAGCCACGGCCTGGTTGTTGTAGAATACCCTAGTGTTCCTAAGTCTAGTACTCCTCCTTAAATGCTGAACAGGTGGTGCAGCCTCCTCTACAACCGTTTCCTCTTCCATTTGGTGAATAGGTTCCTCTATACCCACTTCCAAGTCGTCTTGTTCTTGATTTTGGGCCATAGCTTCTTCTTGGATTGGAGTTGGTTCTTGAGTTACCACCCTTGTTCATTCTCTTGGGTATCTTGTGAACTACTTAAGGTTCTTGTTTCTTCGTGTCTTGAATCCTTTGGCAGATCATTTCCCAAATGATTCAAGAGAAACCTCAAACTCGTAGCCAAATCAGAAGGTGACCTTGAGAGATCCTTCAATCCTTCCCAATCTTTCTGATCATAATAGCTTTGTTCTTCTATGAACTTGACATCTCTAGACACATATGTCCTGTTGTTGCTCGGATCATAGCACTTATAACCCTTTTGTGTTGTCGAATATCCAAGGAACATACACTTGATGCTCTTTGCCTCCAACTTGTTTCTTAGATCACCTGGAACATACACAAAGCACACACCCAAATACACGTAAATGATCAATGGAAGGTTTAGTTTTATTGAGTACCTCAAATGGGGATATATCTTGCAAGACTTTGGTTGGAATCCGATTGATGAGGTAGCAAGCAACCAAGACTGCATCTCCCCAAAAACTTTTAGGAACATTGGTATGAAACATCATGGATCTTGCTACTTCCATTAAGTGTCGGTTCTTCCTTTCAGCAACTCCATTTTGTTGTGGTGTGTGTGGACAGCTAGTTTGATGTAGTATTCCATGTTTGTTTAGATGAGCTTTGAATCTTTGACTTGTGTATTCCCTCCATTATCTGATCTTAACACTTTGATCTTGGCATTGAATTGATTAGTAACATAATTATGAAAGTTTATAAATGCCTCATAAACCCTATCTTTAGATGGAAGTAATGTAACCCATGTATATTTCGATTTCTCATCTATAAAGGTCACAAAGTATTTATTCCTATCTCTAGACATGTAAGGTGAGGTCCAAACATCGGAATGTACTAAATCAAAGCAATGCTCATAAATTGTAGACGATTTAGGGAAAACAACACGACAATGTTTGCCAAGGATACAAGCCTCACAAACTGAGTGATCATAAGCGACATTAGGAATTATTAAGCTTAAAGCACGAGCATGAGGATGTCCTAATCTAGCATGCCATAAGACATCTTTATTAGCAAAAACACAGGATTTGAAAGCTAAGGAATCCAAATTGCTTGGAGGGTCTTCAAGAACATAGAGCTCATCTTGAGTTACACCACCTCCAAGTATCTTACCACTCTTAATATCCTGAAAGTAAACATTGTTAGGCCCAAATGTAACATTGCAATTGAGGTCTTTAGTAGCCTTTTTGACAGAAACTAGATTAGACTTAAATTTAGGTACAAAGAATGCATTAGTTTCTTTGTCAAATAGTCTTAATTTTCCGGTTCCTTCAATTGGAATACCCTTACCATCAGCTATAGTTACTTGTCCTAGACATGGTTCAATGTTCTTTAACAACCTAGCATTGCTAATCATATGGTGAGAAGCACCTGAATCCACTACCAACTTATGATCTGGTTTATCAAGCGATTTATGGGAGTAGAGTGTGATACCGGAGAGTTTTGAGGCATAGGCCTTGATGAGATCCTTCAAGTCACTCTTCTTAACATACTCCATGGATACATTCATAGCTAGCTCCCCTCCTTGGTTGGATGAACTTGCCGGTTCAGTCGCAACCATTTGAGAGATGTTAGCCTTTGAATCCTTGAACCGGTTTGGCTTGAGATGAGGATGAAGTATCCAGCACTTGTCCTTGATGTGGCCATTCCTCTTACAATGCTCACACATCACACTCTTCCTATCCTCTTGCTTAAACACGCTTTTGTTGGCCATGACTAGTTCTCCTTTACCACCAAACAAACCAATGTTGCCTTGCTCCTTTTGAATCCGTGAGCACACCTCTTGGAAATCAGGGAGTTTTGGCTCTCTCAGGATGGACTTAATCACATCCTTAAAGGCTGGATTTAGGTTGAGAAGGAGCCCAAATATCTTGTCTTGTTCCTTCCTTTCATTAAGCACCTTTGGATCCATAGAACTTGGTCTCAACATGTCAAGCTCGGACCATGTTGACTGGAACTTGCCCAGGAATTTTGTGAACTCCATATCCTCTTGGTGTAGATCATTGAGAGCCTTCTTAACCTCATACACACGGCTGAGGTTTGAAACATCCCCATACACCCTCTTGAGAGTGTCCCAAAGAGACTTGGCAGTTTCACAATGTGAATAAGCTTCAAGAATGGATGGGTCCAATGAATTTTGGAGGAATCCAAGGACTGATTGATCTTCTTGGAACCACCTAGCTTCTTCTTTTCTTGTTGCCTCATCCTTCTTCTCCTTTGGATCATCTATAGATGGAGTATTATCCTCCAAGATGTGATTCCAAAGTCCTTTGCCACAAATGGCTGTCTTGATGGTTCTTGACCATAATGTGTAGTTCAAGCCTTTGAGAACTACTGCTATCACCGTAGGTTTCAGGCTGGAACTAATTTGAACTGTATCCTCCATTGTTAGGCTTTGAAGAGCTCAAAGGAAGCAGCTTTTATGGTTGAATGAAACCGTGAGTTTTTAGTCTAAAGACTGAGAGATTTTTGACAGAATTTTAGATTAGAAACTGAGAGATTTGAGTAGAAAAGATAAGAGAATGATCTTATGCTCTGATACCATGAAAGAATATTGAGATTATAGAGGAGAAATGTGAAGAATTGAATCTGAAAACTCAAAGAGAAGTATGAGAAAATGAGAAATGACTTAGACTTATGGAGAAGAATCTCCTAAGAGTATATTATACATTGAGTCTTTACAGCCCTTTTATAGAGGATTTACAATGTGAACACAAAATAAAAACGAATTCAAACTTGTGGATGAGTTTGAATAGAGGAGGAGCCTGTCAACAACCAATGAGAAGAGAGGAGACAGCATGGGCATGACTGTTTGGTGTGGTTGCCAAGACTGTGTGCAGCATGGGCATGACTGTTTGGTGTGGTTGCTAAGACTGTGTGCAGCATGGGCATGACTTTTTCACCTTGATACTTCTCCCAAGGTAGCTATTTAACCATTTCAACCATGTGGTTAATAATAACCCATCCTTTTTCATTTCCCTTGTTATTCAAACTGAATTTTCGTGCTCACACTTGCCTTGTAGGTCAAGATAGGTCTTATTTGATTTTCCTATGTCAATATTGTCGACACCAAAGTGGCCCATGAGTCCTCTTCCATGATCTTCTCGGATGATAAGCTCTCGTAACGACCCTTGTGGTATGCACAACCTTCTCTCTCGGAACAAGAACCCCTCATGGAGGTAGAACTTTCTATGGCTTCTTGTGGCACACTCCTTGTAGCTCTCAGCAAGGTCAGGATCATCCTAATATAGGTCCTTGATGTGCTCGAACCCTAAGACCTTTGCCTCCATGGTGGATATCAAGGCAAGCCTCCTTGATAGTGCATCGGCTACCTCATTGTATTTGCCCTTCTTGTACTTGATGACGTACGGAAAGGTCTCTATGAACTCCATCCACCTGCCATGCCACCTCTTGAGATTGGTATGCCCTCTGAGGTGTTTGAGAGTCTCGTGATCAGTGTGGATCACAAACTCCTTGGACAGCAAGTAATGCTGCCAAGTCTCCAATGCTCGGACTAGGGCATAAAGCTCCTTGTCGTAAGTGGGGTAGTCCAGTGAGGCACCACCTAGCTTCTCACTGAAGTATGCCACTGGCCTCCCTCCTTGGGTTAGCACTGCTCCTATGCCTATTGCAGAGGCATCACACTCCACTTCAAACGTCTTGTTGAATTCGGGCAGGACTAGCACTGGTGCATGTGTAAGGCTGTCCTTCAAGGCCTGGAATGCCTTCTCCTGAGCTTCTCCCCAGCTGAATCCCACGTTCTTCTTCACTACTCCCGTCAATGGTGAGGCAATACTGCTGAAGTTGGGCAAGAATCTTCTGTAGAAACTGGCCAGACCGTAGAAACTCTTTACTTGGCTGATGTTGCTTGGTGTTGGCCATTCTTGTATGGCTCGAATCTTCTCTTCATCAACCTGTAAGCCCTATGAACTTACAACAAAACCTAAGAAGACAAGTTTATCAGTACAAAAGATGCACTTCTTGAGATTGGCATAAAGCTCTTCTTGTCGAAGGGTTTTGAGCACCAACTCAAGATGTGTGAGGTGTTCCCTTAAGCACTTACTATATAATAAAATGTCATCGGAATAAACTACAACGAACTTACTGATGTACGCCCTAAGAACTTGGTTCATAAGGCGCATGAAGGTGCTTGGGGCATTAGTCAAGCCGAATGGCATGACTGTCCACTCGTAGAGCCCTTGCTTTGTCTTGAAAGCAGTCTTCCATTCATCACTTTCCTTCATCCTGACCTGGTGGTATCCACTCTTGAGGTCTATCTTGGTGAAAACCGTGGCTCCACTCAGCTCATCGAGCATGTCATCCAGCCGTGGTATCGGATGCCGGTACTTGACTGTGATGTTGTTGATTGCTCGGCAGTCCACGCACATTCGCCAAGTTCCATCCTTCTTGGGCACTAGTAGCACTGGCACGGCACGTGGACTAAGGCTCTCTCAAACATAGCCTTTCTCCAGGAGCTCCTTGACTTGCTTCTCAAGCTCCTTGGACTCCTCTGGACTCATCCGGTAGGCTGGCCGGTTGGGCAGGGCTGCTCCGGGCACGAGGTCGATCTGGTGCTCTATGCCTCGTAGGGGAGGCAAGCCTGCTGGTATCTCTTCCGGGAACATATCCTGGAACTTGTTGAGGAGCGCTGCTACTTCAGGCGGTAGCTCTACCTGTTCTTTCTCTACATTCAACACTTCTTTGAAAACCATTAGTAGCATTAAATCCTTCGAGGCTAAAGCTCTCAGGACATGACTTGGTTGAATAAGAAAATTAGATTTAATGAGCTTCTTTTCCTTACTCATTTGCTGTTGAAGCTCATGTACCTGGGCAGGTGTGAGAGGAGCTAGGCTGACCTTTCTCTTGTCATGCACAAAAGTGTAGAGATTGGTTCGTCCATCATGCCTGGTCTCCATGTCAAACTGCCATGGCCTTCCTAGCAGAAGGTGGCCAGCTTGCATTGGCACCACGTCGCACACTACCTGGTCTTGGTACTTGCCCACACTGAATGGAACAGTGACTTGTTCATGGATCTTGAGCTCCACTTTGTCATCGAGCCATCTCAGTCTATACGGTCGAGGGTGCCTTGTCTTCTCTAGACCTAGCTTATCAACCAAGTACGCACTAGCAACGTTAGTGCAAGAACCACCATATATGATGAGGTTACATACCTTGCCCTTGATGGTGCAACGGCTGTGGAAGATGTTCTCCCTCTAGATGGTCTCTGAGGGATCCACCATTGCACTGAGAATGCGTCTAGTGACCAGCACTTCCCCCACATCAGGGTACTCAATGTCACCGTATTCTCCTTTTGGTTCATAGTCCTCTTCATCTTGAGATTCATACTCTCCAGCTTCCGTAATCAACATGACCCGGTTGTTTGGGCACTCCCTTGAGATGTGTCGCGACCCCTACACTTGAAACAAGTGATGTCACGTGATCTTTGAGGGTTAGAGGACTTACTAGGCTCTCTCTGGTCACGGGTAGGCTCAGGAGGCTTGCTCTTGAACCGTGACTCGATCTCTATGCTTTTGCCTTTGTCTACGGGCTTGGGAATGTTGCTTGGTGCCCAAGGCGTCTTATGCTTGCTGCGGATGTCTTGGCTCTTACGTTTGATGTGCTGCTCAGCCTGGACAGATAGGTGAAACAAATCCTTGAAGTCATTGTAGATTTTCTTTTCCACCTTGCGGCTGATTCTTTCTTGCAGTCCATCCAAGAACTGTGCCATCAAAGCCTCCTCATCGTCATTGAGCTCCAGACTGTTCCTAAGTCTCTCAAACTCTTCATAGTACTCGTCTACTGATCTGGTACCCTGCTTAAGAGTACGAAGACGTCGTTGCAAATCTCCATGAAAATAAGGTGGAACAAACCTTTGTCTCATGAGGTCTTTCATGTCGACCCATGAGTCTAAGGGCCTCAATCTTTTCTTCCTTTGGTCAGACACCTCACGATCCCACCAGATGAGGGCATTGTCCGTGAGTTGTGCTACTGCAATGGAGACTCTCCTAGGGCCTGGTTGGTTGTAGTGATCGAAGATTTGGTCCATCCTCCTCTCCCAATCAAGATAGTCTTCGGGGTCTACTTTTCCTGCAAAACTAGGAGGTGTTAACTTGACATCAGAATAAGTTACCCGGTTGTAGGCGTGTTCATCTCCATCCTCATGATGTCTAGGAGGCATCCTTGGTCTCTGGTGATGACCATATGGTCGAAGCCATCACCTTCTGCCTCTGGTTGCCGTGGAGGTCCTCTCGGCCTAGGGTGATAGTCATGAGGCTGTGCGTCCTCATCTCCACCTGGCTGGGGCTCCTCCTGTTCGTGCCGTGTCCTAAGGTGCTCAGGACCCTCAGCACGGTCTAGCTCAGCTCTCACGTGCCTTATGGCCTGAAATCTCACAGGCCTCTCCACGCGCTCCAACCTCTCGCCGATTTATGCGAGTTGTGTTTGGAGGGTGGTGAACATGGCCATCATGGCCTCGGCTCCTTCTCTATTTTCTTCTGCCATTGCATACTACAAAGAAAGAAGACAAGTTATTCTGCTCCTAAATTCGATTAGGAGGACTTCTTTATATAGAGAATTCGAAAAAATGCAAAAAGGAAAAATTTGAAAAATGGAAAGTTTAGAAAAATGGAAACTTCCTACAACTTGTGCTACCTGTTTTTTTGGTCGAATTCTTTTTGGTATTTTTTCTATTTTCTTTTTCTTTTCTTTTTAATTTAACTTAAAAATAATGGAAATATGATTCTAACAAAAAGGAAAGTCGAAAATTGCAATGCAAGAATGAATCTAAGCCCTAGTGATGCACGTAGAAGCTAGATGCACTCGGTTTGGAGTTTGATGTTATTTTTTTTATTTTTCTTGAATGTGACTTAAACTAATGCAAGAACTAGAAACAAAACAAGTTAAAGGATAGAAACAACCTGGTTTAGGAGCTTTAAGCTCTGATACCAAAATGATACAAGCCTCGATTAAAGGCTTATATGCGCGTTGGCTGTTTGGAGAAGGTTAGGTGAGAAACTTGACCTTAGACTTCTAGATAGGGGTTTTTTGGTTTGTTATTTGGTGAAGGGTGAAGTGAACCACACGAGGGTGATGAACCTCATGATAAATTACAAACTTAGAGCTAGGAGGGCTGGTCTCAACTAGGTTCTAAGCGCACAAGTGTCTTTTGAGAGAAAGCTTGTAGAAGAAAATTCGCACTTTATTAATTATCAAAAAGGATGTCGAACTACAGTGCTGGAAGGAGCCTTATTAATATGCTCGACAGCTTGACCTTCTAGGGTCGACTCAAGAAAGAAATGGAAAATTTACAAAAGTGCACAAATGGAAAACGTACAGAAGTGCATAACCGAAAAAGGACCTATACCTAAAATGTCTTTGACTCAAAATGTAAATGTTCTAAATTCTACCCTGCAAAACAGAAAGAGGCAAATATCCAATTTGAAAACTTACCTTTCTTACCTCACAGCCACGAAATGGAAGGTGGCCGTCTTTGTGGCATGCACGCGCCTTGCTCCTAGTCTTCGACTTGGAGTAGGGTTAGGAATCTTTGGGTTCTGGCCTCTCTTCCCACTAAAGCCCAAGTCTCTGAAGTCCCTTGCATTGTTGAGAAGCCTTTGGACTCGTTTTTGCACTTCTGGCCCAACGTCCTTTGTCGATCATCCTCTAGGAGCTTGTCGACCCATAAGCTGAATTTGTGGAAGAGTGCCCTTGATCTCTTTGTCATTTCTCCTGGTGGCCCCACTGGTGTAGAGACTTCTCTAGATGCATGTCCTGAAGCTGGTAGCTTATCTGGTCCGAGTCTCCGGGTGTAGATGTTGAAATGCCCGTGCTCTCGGCTGGACTGTGCAAGGTACTGGCTGAAATGTCTTCTGCTCCAGCCAAGTTGATTCTGGAGCCGGCGGCATCACCAATTGGACCGGTGGTGTCAACCACATCGCCTCCAGTTGGGCCAGAGGTTTGGGCCTCTTCGCCAGCAATGTTGATCGGTCCGGCCCGGTTGGTCGAAGGTCCGGCGGTACCGCTTGGACCGGCAGACGTGCCAAATGGCCCAGCTGTCTTGGGCAAGCTTCCTGGTTGGACATACGACCTGATGTCCCCATCACGAGGGATGCACAATTTCTTAATGTTCTGCATGCCATCCCATAGGCTTTGCCATGTGTTCAGATTGATATAACCTCTTTAACCTCTATGTTAATGCAAACACATCTGTTTATGCCGAATATGTACTCTGCCGCTTGTCTCTTGAAATCGAGGTTTGTTAAAAAATCGGCACTTCATGCGGTTTTTATCATTTCTTGAATAGATCATGCAGTTTTCAATACATAAATCGATCATCTAATACGGTAATCCATGACCAGCTACAAGTTTTTGAACCTCGTAATATCAAGCAGGTGCAATATTATCTTCAGGTAATATGTCTCTAACAAAATCAGCTATCACATTCACACAATCTTCAGCCAAGTTGAAATCCGTCTTTATCGTCATCAACCTGGTTACAGCAGATAAAGGCGATAATCCATCTCTACATCTTTTATACAAAGGCTGCTTGGACACATCTAACATATCAAAATATTTCTGGGCTTCCAAAGTAGGTTCCTCTATTCTAGTCCTATCTTCAATGTACGATGCTCTTTGTTCACGAAACGCATCATTCACCATCTGAACAGTACCTCCGTTTATATCAACTTCTGATGCCGGTTCCTCTACCCTAATATTAGTACTATCTAACCATTTTGAAGTACTACCATAATATTGCATCATTGCATTAGTTTATCCATGTGAATACCAAATTTTGTAAGCAGGCATAAATCGAGTCCTATACAAATGATTACATACTTCTCTAACAGAGATTAATCTATGATTTCGACATTTAATACACGGACAATACATTTTACCGTATTCTGATGTCATGCTATTGTTTGATGCAAATGTCATGAACTCTTCAACACCTTGCGCCAATTCATCCGTCAATTCCCCCGTTGTTGAATCATACCAAGGTTTATCCATCCGCAAGCAAAAATAATCATAAGAACCTGAATAAGACATTTTCTTAAGATTTTTTGTTTTGGTGACATTGTGAAAGAGTAGAGCGTATTTATGTTAAAAATTAGAAGATTATCACGAATTTTTAATAGATTATTACAATTTTTTAACAGATTATTATGAATTTTTAATAGATTATTACGAATTTTTAACAGATTATTACGAATTTTTAACGGATTATTACGAATTTTTAACAGATCATTACAAATTTTTAACAAAAAATCATAAATTTTTAACACCGTTTCTGACGGTTGCCAACCACTGCTAGAAATTTCCAAAGACCAATCGACAACCCTCTACGTTTACAGATCGGCCAAACTAAAAAATGCCAAAACATCGGATTTTGTCGAAAATTCATCAAAACTACCGACGGATTTCCGAAGAGGTGTAGATATAATTATCTAACAACGTAATTAAGTGGAATCAGTCACCCGATATATTCCCGAAGGACTCCAGACGGATAGTAAAAACCAGAATCCGTCGGGAAGTTGTATGTAAAGCACCGACGGTTTTGATTTTGTCAGTAGTTTCCGATGGTTTCTAGAGGATATCCCGACGCTGAAGTCATCATCGGTAACCGGACGGAAATCTGTCAGGTTTTACCATCGATTTCCCGACGGTAGTGCATTCATCGTGATTTTCTAATGGAATACCGAAGATATGGTTTTGGTCAGTAATCTATCGGAAAACTGACCATTATCCGTTGGAATATTCTGACGATTATATTTCCTTTGGAAATGCCATCGGTAATGTTAATGTTTTCTTGTAGTGTGATCATTAGTACTCCTTGAGTAAAGGCTTATAAATGAAACATAATGCATGGCATCACACAGTTTAGGATAGATTGGATTACTTGAATGCTTTATGATAGCTCGTTCAGTCTCAATTGCTGTTACAATATAGAAAATTGAGCTAAGTTAATGTGGGCGTTGGATTCGTGTAATTCTGAACTCTAAATCAAAAGTTACAGATGATTTAATGCGTAAATGTCAAATTGATCGGCCAGTTAAAATGATCATTCTAAACTAATCACTGGTGCTTCTTGAGTAAAGACTTATAAATGAAGCATAATGCACGGTGTCACACAGTTTGGGATACATTGGAATACTTAGAGGCTTTGTCGTAGCTATTTCAGTCATAAATTTTGTCACAATATATAAAAATGAGCTAGCTTGATATGGGCTTGGATTCATGTCATTGTGGATTCTAAATCAAAAGTTACGGATGTGTCAAGTTGATCGGCCAGTTAAAATGATCACAATAAACTGATCATTGGTGCTCCTTGAGTAAAGGCTAATAAATCAAGAATAATGCATGGCATCACGCAGTATTAGATACATTGGATTACTTGGAGGATTTAATGCAGCTCTTTCAGTCTCAGATGTTATCATAATATTGAAAATTGAGCTAGATTAACGTGTGGGTTGGATTAATGTCATTTTGAGCTCTAAATCAAATGTTATAGACGATTTAGTGCGGACATGTCAAGTTGATCAGCTAGTTAAAATGATCATTTTCAACTGATCATTGGTGTTGATTGAGCAAAGGTTTACAAATGAAGCATAATGCATGGCACCACGCTATTTCTGTCTTAAGTTTTGTCACAATTTAAAATATTGAGTTAGCTTAACGTGGGCATTGGAATCGTATCATTCTGAACTATAAATCAAAACTTAGGAAAGTTTAGGGCGTACATGTCAAATTGATGGCCGTTTAAAATAATCATTCTAAACTATTCATTGGTACTCATTAAGTAAAGGCTTGTAAATGAAGCATAATGCATGCCATTACATAGTTTGGGATACATTTGAATACTTGGAGGCTTCATCGTAGCTCTTTCAATCTCAAATGTTGTCACAGTATTGAAAATTGAAAATTGGACAATTTACTACGGACATGTCAAGTTGATCTGCTAGTTAAAATGATCATTCTAAACTGATCATTGGTGCGCATTGAGCAAAGGTTTACAAATGAAGTATAATGCATGCCATGATGCGGTTTGGGATGGAATGGATTACTTGGAGGCTTTGTCGTATCTATTTTGGTCTTAAATTTAATCACCATATAGAAAACTGAGCTAGCTTAACGTGGCATTGGATTCGTGTCATTATGAACTCTAAATCAAAAGTTACGGATGATTTAATGCGGACAAGTCAAGTTGATCAGCCAGTTAAAATGATAATTCTAAACCGATCATTGGGGCTCCTTGAGTAATGGCTTATAAATTAAACATAATGCATAACATTACGCAATTTGGGATACATTGGATTACTTGGAGGGTTTGTCGTAGCTCTTTAAGTCTTAAATGTTGCAACAATATTGAAAATTGACCTGGATTAACGAGGGCGTTGGATTCATGTCATTTTGAGATCAAAATCAAATGTTAAAGACAATTTAGTGTGACATGTCAAGTTGATCAGTATGTTAAAATGATCATTCTAAACTGATCATTGCTGCCCATCGAGCAAAGGTTTACAAATGAAGCATAAGGCATGGCATTACGCAGTTTGGGATACGCTGGATTACTTGGAAGGTATGTCATATCACTGTAAGTCTTAAATGCTGTCACAATATTGAAACTAGTGCTAGATTAACGTGAGCGTTGGATTCATGTCCTTTTGAGCTCTAAATCAAATGTTAAAGACGATGTAGTGCGCACATGTCAGTTTGATCAATAAGTTAAAATGATCATTGTATACTGATCATTGGTGCTCATCGAGCAAAGGTTTACAAATGAAGCATAATGCATGCAATCACGCAGTTTGGGATAGATTGGAATACTTGGACGCTTTGTCATAGCTATTTCGGTCTTAAATTTTGTCAAAATATAGCACATTGAGCTAGTTAAGGTGGGCGTTGGATTCGTATCATTCTGAACTCTAAATCAAAAGTTACGGACGATTTAGTGCGGACATGTCATGCTCATCAGCTAGTTAAAATGATCATTCTAGACTGATCATTGGTGCTCTTTGAGTAAAGGCTTATATATGAAGCATAATGCATGTCATCACGCAGTTTAAGATACATTGGATTTCTTGGAGGCTTTGTCGTAGCTCTTTAAGTCTCAAATGTTGTCACAATATTGAAAATTTAGCTAAATTAATAGGGGCGTTGGATTCATGTCATTTTCAGCTCTAAATAAAATGATAAATACCATTTAATGTAGACATATCAAGTTTATCAGCCAGTTAAAATGATAATTCTAAACATATCATTGGTATTCCTTGAGTAAAGGCTTATAAATTAAGCATAATGTGAGATATTACTTAGTTTGGGATACATTGGATTACTTGGATAGTTTGTCGTAGCTCTTTATGTCTTAAATGTTGTCACAATATTGAAAATTAACCTAGATTAACTAGGGTATTGGATTTATGTCATTTTGAGCTCTAAATCAAATGTTAAAGATAATTTAGTGCGGACATGTCAAGTTGATCAGTATGTTAAAATGATCATTCTAAACTGATCATTGCTGCTCTTTGAGCAAAAGTTTACAAATAAAGCATAATGCATGACATTACGCAGTTTGGGATACATTGGATTACTTGTAAGATTTGTCATAGCTCTTTAAGTCTTAAATGTTATCACAATATTAAAAATTGAGCTAGATTAACATGGTCATTGGATTCATGTCCTTTTGAGCTCTAAATCAAGTGTTAAAGAAGATTTACTACGGACATGTCTATTTGATCAGCTACTTAAAATGATCATTATAAATTGATCATTGTTGCTCATTGAGCAGAGGTTTACAAATGAAGCATAATGCATGGCATGACGCAGTTTGGGATGAATTGAATTACTTGGAGGCTTTGTCACAATTATTTCAGTATTAAATTTTTGTCATAATGTAGAAAATTGAGTTAGCTTAACGTGAGTAGTGGATTCATGTCATTCTGAACTCTATATCAAAAGTTTGACGATTTAGTGCGGACATGTCAAGTTTATCGACTAGTTAAATTGATCATTCCAAACTCACCATTGGTGCTCATTGTGCAAAGGTTTACAAATGAAGGATAATGCATGACATCATGCAGTTTGGGATAGATTGGATTACTTGGAGGCTTTTTATAGCTATTTTGGTCCTAAATTTGATAACAATATAGAATATTGAGCCATCTTAACGTGGGAATTGATTCGTGTCATTCTGACCTCTAAATCAAAAGTTATGGAAAATTTAGTGCAAACATGTGAAGTTGATCGGCCAGTTAAAATGATCATTCTAAACTGATCATTGGTGCTCATTTAGTGAAGGCTTATAAATCAAGCATAATGCATTGCAACACGCAATTTGGGATACATTGGATTATTTGGAGGCTTTTTTGTAGCTCTTTCAGTATCAAATATTATCAGAATATTTAAAGTTGAGCTAGATTAACATGGATGTTGGATTCATGTCATTTTGAGCTCTAAATCAAATGTTAAAGATGATTTAGTGCGTTCATGTCAAGTTGATCAAGTAGTTAAATTGATCATTCGAAAATGATCATTGATGCTCATTTAGCAGAGGTGTACAAATGAAGCGTAATGCATGGCATGACACAGTTTGGGATAGATTGGATTACTTGGACGCTTTTTCGTAGCTATTTCGGTCTTTAATTTAATCACAACACAGAAAACTAAGCTAAGTTATTGTGGGCATTGGATTCGTGTCATTATGAACTCTAAATCAAAAATTACGGACGATTTAGTGCGAAAATGTATGTCAAGTTGATCAGCAAGTTAAAATGATAATTCTAAACTGATCATTGGTGCTCATTGAGTAAAGGCCTATAAATGAAGCATAATGTATGGCATTATGCAGTTTAGGATACATTGGAATACATGGAGGGTTTATCGTAGCTCATTACGTCTTAAATGTTGTCACAATATTGAAAATTGAGCTAGATTAACGTGGGGGTTGATTCATGTCATTTTGAGCTCTAAATCAAATGTTAAAGACGATTTAGCGCGGACATGTTAGGTTGATCAGATGGTTAAAATGAACATTCTAAACTCATCATCATTAGTACTCATTTAGAAGAGGTTTACAAATGAAGCGTAATGCATGGTATGCCGCAGTTTGGGATAGATTGGATTATTTGGAGGCTTTATCGTAGCTATTTCCGTCTTAAATTTAATTACAATATATAAAACTGAGCTAGATTAATGTGGGCGTTGGATTCATGTCATTATGAACTCTAAATCAAAAAGTTATAGACAATTTAGTGCGGACATGTCAAGTTGATCAGCAAGTTAAAATGATAATTCTAAACTAATCATTGGTTCTCCTTGAGTAAAGGCTTATAAATGAAGCATAATGCATGACATTACTCAGTTTTGGATACATTGGATTACTTGGTGGGTTTGTCGTAGCTCATTAAGTCTAAAATGTTGTCACTATATTGAAAATTGAGGTAGATTACCGTGGGCATTGGATTCATGTCCTTTTGAGCTCTAAATCAAATGTTAAGGACGATTTAGTGTGGAAATGTCAAGTTGATCAGTAAGTTAAAATGATCATTCTAACCTGATCATTGCTGCTCATCGAGCAAAGGTTTACAAATGAAGCATAATGCATGGCATCATGCAGTTTGGGATAGACTGGAATACTTGGACGCTTTGTCGTAGCTATTTCGGTCTTAAAGTTTTTCACAATATAGAATATTGGGATAGCTTAATGTGGGCATTGGATTCATGCCAATCTTAACTTTAAATCAAAATTTACAGACTAGTTATTGTGGACATGTCAAGTTTATCGACTAGTTAAATTAATCATTCTAAAGTGATCATTGGTGCTCATTGAACAAAGATTTACAAATGAAGCATAATTTATGGCATTGAGTAGTTTGGGATAAAGTGGATTAGTTGGAGGCTTTGTCGTAGCTATTTCGGTCCAAAATTTGATCGCAATATAAAAACATTGGGCTAGCTTAACGTGGGTGTTGGATTTATGTCATTTTGAGCTCTTAACCAAATGTTACAGACGATTTAGTGAGGACATGTCAAGTTGACCAGCTAGTAAAAATGATCATTGTAAACTGATCATTGGTGCTCATTGAGAAAAGGTTAACAAATGAGGGATATTGCATGGCATCACGCATTTTGTAATAGGTTGGATTACTTCGAGAACTTTGTCATAGTTATTTCGGTCTTTAATTTAGTCATTATATAGAAAACTGAACTAACTTAACGTGTTCATTGGATTCATGTCATTCTGAACTCTAAATCAAAAGTGACGGACGATTTAGTACAAACATGTCAAGTTGATCGGCCAATGAAAATGATAATTCTAAACTGATCATTGGTGCTCCTTAAATAAAGGCTTAAAAATAAATCATAATGCATGGCATCACGCAGTATGGGAAACATTGCATTACTTCTAGGCTTTGTCGTAGCTCTTTCACCCTCAATTGTTGTCACAATATTGAAAACTGAGCTAGATTAACGTGGGCGTTGGATTCATGTCATTTTAAGCTCTAAATTAAATGTTAAAGACGAGTTGTTGCGGACATGTCAAGTTGATCAGCTAGTTAAAATGATCATTATAAACTGATCATTGCTGCTCACTAAGAAATGGTTTACGAATGAAGCATAATGTATGGCATCACGGAGTTTGGGATAGATTGGATTACATGGAGGGTTTTTCCTAGCTTATTTGGGCATAAATTTTGTTACAATATAGAATATTGAGATAGCTTAACGTGAGTGTTGGATTTCTGTCATTTTGAACTGTAAATCAAAAGTTAAAGACAATTCACTGTGAACATGTCAAGGTTATCAGCTATTTAAAATTATCATTCTAAACTGATCATTGGTGCTCATCGAGCAAAGGTTTACATATGAAGCATAATGCATAACATCACACAGTTTGGGATAGATTGCTTTACTTAGATATTTTGTCGTAGCAATTTTGGTCTTAACTTTTGTCACAATATTGAAAATTGATATAGCTTAACGTGGGCATTGGATTCATGTCATTAATAACTCTAAATCAAAAGTTACGACGATTAAGTGTGGACATGCCGAGTTGATCGGCCAGTTAAAATGATCATTCTAAACTTACCATTGGTGCCCCTTTAGTAATGGCTTATAAATGAAGCATAATGCATGGCATCACGCAGTTTGGGATAAACTGGATTATTTGGCGACTTTGTCGTAGCTCTTTTTGTCTCAAATGTTGTCACATATTAAAAATTGAGTTATATTAACATGGTCGTTGGATTCATGTCATTTTAGCTATTAATCAAACGTTAAAGATGATTTAGTGCGGATAAGTCAAGTTTATCAGCTAGTTAAAATGATTATTCTAAACTTATCATTGGTGCTCGTTGAGCAAAGCTTTAGAAATGAAGCATAATGCATGACATCACAGAGTTTGGGATAGATCTGATTAATTGGAGGCTTTGTCGTAGATATTTTGGTCTTAAATGTTGTCACAACATGTAATATTGATCTAGCTTAACATGGGCGTTGGATTGGCGTCATTCTGAGCAACTAATCAAACGCAACGGACGATTTCATGCGGACATGTCAAGTTGATCGAGAAGCTAATATGATCATTGTAAAATGATCACTGGTGCTCCTCGAGCAGAGGCTTATAAATGAAGCATAATGCATGGTATCACGCAGTTTGGAATAAATTGGATTACTTGGAGAGCTTGTCGTAGCTCTTTCAGTCTCATATGTTCACAATATTGAAAATTAAGATAGATAAACGTTTTCATTGGATTCTTTTCATTTCGAGCTCTAAATCAAATGTTAAGGACGATTTAGTGCAAACATGTGAAATTGATCAGCTAGTTAAAATGATCATTCTAAACTGATCATTGGTACTCATTGACCAAAGGTTTACAAATGAAGCATAATGCATGACATCACACAGTTTGGGATAGATTAGATTTCTTGGAGACTTTGTTGTATCTATTTCGATCTTAAATTTTACCACAATATAGAACACTGAGCTTAACGTGGGGGTCAGTTTTGTGTCATCTGAACACTAAACCAAAAATACGGATGATTTAGTGCGGACATGTCATGTTTATCGGCTAGTAAAATTGATCATTTTAAACTGATCATTGGTCCTCATTGAGAAAAGGCTTACAAATGAATCATAATGCATGGCATCACGCAGTTTGGGATAGATTGGATTACTTGGAGGCTTTTTCGTAGCTATTTCGGTCTTAGATTTAATCACAATATAGCAAACTTAGCTAACTTAACGTGGGTGGTTGATTCCTGTCATTCTGAACTCTAAATCAAAACTTATGGACGATTTAGTACAGAAATGTCAAGTTTATCGGCTAGTTAAAAGGATATTTCTAAACTGATCATTGGTGCTCCTTGAGCAAAGGTTTATAAATGAAGCATAATGAATGGCATCACGCAGTTTGGGATACACTGGATTACTTGAAGGCTTTGTTGTAGCTCATTAAGTGTCAAATGTTGTTAGAATATTGAAAATTGAGCTAGATTAATGTGGTCCTTGGATTCATGTTATTTTGATCTCTAAATCAAATATTAAAGACGATTTAGTGCGGACATGTCAAGTTTACCAGCTAGTTAAAAGGATCATTCTAAACTGATCATTGGCGCTCATTGAGCAAAGGCTTACAAATGAAGCATAATGCATGACATCACACAGTTTGGGATAGATTGGATTACTTGGAGGCTTTGTGCAGCTATTTCTGTCTTAAATTTTGTTACAACATAGAATATTGATCTGGCTTAACATGAGAGTTGGATTCTTTTCATTATGAAATCTAAATCAAAAGTTACGAACGATTTAGTGCGAACAATTCAAGTTGATCGGCCAGTTAAAATAATCATTATAAACTGATTATTGGTGATCCTTGAGTAAAGGATTATAAATGAAGCATAATGCATGGTATAATGCAATTTGGGATTCATTGGATTACGTAGATGTTTTGTCATAGCTCTTGCAGTGTCAAATGTTGTCACAATATTGAAAATTGAGCTAGATTAATGTGGCCGTTGGATTCTTGTCATTTTGAGCTCTAAATTAAATGTTAAAGACGATTTAGTGCGAACATCTCAAGTTGATCATCTAGTTAAAATGATCATTCTAAATTGATCAATTGTATTCAATGAGAAAATGTTTACAAATGAAGCATAATGCATGACATCACACAGTTTGTGATAGATTAGACTACTTGGAGGCTTTGTCGTAGCTACTTTGGTCTTAAATTTTGCAAAATTTAGAATATTAAGCTAGCCTAACTTGGGTGTTGGATTTGTGTCATTCTCTCTAAATAACAAGTTGCGGACGATTTAGTGCAAACATGTCAAGTTTATCGGCTATTTAAATTGATCATTTTCAACTGATCATTGGTGCACCTTCAGCAAATGTTTACAAATGAACCATAATGCATTGTATCACGCAGATTAGGATAGATTTGATTAGTTGGAGGCTTTGTCGTAACTGTTTCTGTCTCAAATTTTGCAACAATATCAAAAATTGAGTTATATTAACATTTTCGTTGGACTCATGTCATTTTGAGCTATTAATCAAATGTTAAAAACAATTTAGTGTGGATATGTCAAGTTGATCAGCTAGTTAAAATGATTATTCTATACTTATCATCGGTGCTTGTTGAGCAAAGCTTTACAAATGAAGCATAATGTATGAAATCACACAGTTTGGGATAGATTGGATTAATTGGAGGATTTTGCGTAGCTATTTTGGTGTTAAATTTTGTTATAGTATATAATATTGAGCTAGCTTTACATGTGAGTTGGATTGGCGTCATTCGGAACTCCTAATCAAAAGTTACGTACGATTTAGTGCGGATATGTCCAGTTTATCAGCCAATTAAAATGATAATTGTAAACTCATCACTGGTGCTCATTGAGTAAAGAGATATAAATGAAGCATAATGCATTGCATCACATAGTTTGGGATACACTAGATTATTTGGAGGCTTTGTCGTACCTCTTTCAGTCTCAAATGTTGTCGGAATATTTAAAAATTAGCTAGACTAATGTGGTCGTTACATTCATGTCAGTTTGAGCTCTAAATCAAATGTTAATGACGATTTAGTGCGGACATGTCAAGTTGATCAACTACTTAAAACGATCATTATAAACTGATCATTGGTGCTCATTAAGCAAAGGTTTACAAATGAAAAATAATGCATGGCATCACGCAGTTTAGGATAGATTTGATTAGTTGTAGGCTTTGTCATAGCTCTTTCAGTCTCAGATTTTGCCACAAGATCAAAAATTGAGTTATATTAACATGACCGTTGGATTCATGTCATTTTGAGCTATTAATCAAATCTTAAAGACGATTTGGTGTGGATATGTCAAATTGATCAGCTAGTTGTGGTAATTATTCTAAACTTATCATTGGTGCTTGTTGAGCAAAGTTCTACAAATGAAGCATAATGCATGATATCACATAGTTTGGGATAGATTGGATTAATTGGAGGCTTTGTCTTAGCTATTTTGGTCTTAAATTTTGTCACAATATATAATATTGAGCTAGCTTAACGTGGGTGTTGAATTGGCATCATTTTGAACTCCTAATCAAAAGTTACGTACGATTTAGTGCGGACATGTCTAGTTTATTGGTCAGTTAAAATGATAATTCTAAACTGATCATTGTTGCTCCTTGAGTAAAGGGTTATAAATGAAGCATAATCCATTGCATCACGCAGTTTGGGATACACTAGATTTATTGGAGGCTTTGTCGTAGCTCTTTCAGTCTCCAAAAGTTGTTAGAATATTTAAAATTGAGCTAGACTAATGTGGCCGTTTGATTCATGTCAGTTTGAGCTCTAAATCAAATGTTAAAGTGGATTTCGTGCGGACATGTCAAGTTGATCAACTAGTTAAAATGATCATTCTAAACTGATCATTGGTGCTCATTGAGCAAAGGTTTACAAATAAAGCATAATTGAAGGCATCACGCAGTTTAGGATAGATTTGATTAGTTGGAGGCTTGTCGTAACTCTTCCAGTCTCAAGTTTTGCCGGAATATCAAAAATTAAGATATATTAACGTGGCTGTTGGACTCATGTCATTTTGAGCTATTAATCAAATGTTAAGGACGATTTAGTGTGGATATGTCAAGTTGATCAGCTGGTTAAAATGATTATTCTAAACTTATCATTGGTGCTCGTTGAGCAAAACTTTACAAATGAAGCATAATGCATGATATCACACTTTGGCTTTTTCTTAGCTATTTCGGTACTAAATTTTGTCACAATATATAATATTGAGCTAGCTTAACGTGGGTGTTGGATTGGCATCATTCTGAACTCCTAATCAAAAGTTACGTACGATTTAGTGCGGACATGTCAAGTTTATCGGCCAGTTAAAATGATAATTCTGAACTTATCATTGGTGCTCCTCGAGGAAAGGGTTATAAATGAAGATAATCCATGGCATCACGCTGTTTGGGATACACTAGATTAGTTGGAGGTTTTGTCGTAGCTTTTTTAATCTCAAATGTTTTCAGAATATTTAAAATTGAGCTATACTAACGTGGCTCTTTGTTTCATGTCAGTTTGAGCTCTATATCAAATGTTAGAAATGATTTAGTGTGGATATGTCAAGTTGATCAACTAGTTATAATAATCATTTTTAACTGATCATTTGTGCTTATTGAGGAAAGGTTTAAAATGAATCATAATGCATGGCATCACGTAGTTTAGGATAGATTTGATTAGTTGGAGGCTTTGTCGTAGCTCTTTCAGTCTCAAATTTTACCACCATATCAAAAATTGAGTTATATTAACGTGGCTGTTGAATTCATGTCATTTTGAGCTACTAATAAAATGTTAGAGACGATTTAGTATGGATATGTTAAGTTGATCAGCTAGTTAAAATGATTATTCTAAACTTATCATTGGTGCTCGTTGAGCAAAGCTTTACAAATGAAGCATAATGTCAGAATTCACACAGTTTGGGATAGATTAGATTTACTGGAGGCTTTTTCATAGCTATTTTGTTATTAATTTTTGACACAATATATATTACTGAGCTAGCTTAACGTGGGCATTGGATTGGCGTCATTCTGAACTCGTAATCAAAAGTTACGTACGATTTAGTGCGGACATGTAAAGTTTATCGACCAGTTAAAATGATAATTCTGAACTGATCATTGGTGCACCTTGAGTAAAGGGCTATAAATGAAGCATAATGCATGGCATCACACAGTTTGGGATACACTACATTATTTGGAGGTTTTGTCGTACCTCTTTCAGTCTCAAATGTTCACAATATTGAAAATTAAGATAGATTAATGTGGTCATTGGATTTTTGTTTATTTCGAACTCTAAATCAAATGTTAAGGACGATTTAGTGCAAACATGTCAAATTGATCAGTAAAAGTTAAAATGATCAATCTAAACTGATCATTGGTGCTCATTGACCAAAGATTTTCAAATGAATCATAATGCATGACATCACATGGTTTGGGATAGATTAGATTTCTTGGAGGCTTTGTCGTAGCTATTTCGATCTTAAATTTTACCACAATATAGAATACTGAGCTTAACGTGCGGGTCGGTTTTGTGTCATTCTTAACACTAAACCAAAAATTACGGATGATTTAGTGCGGACATGTCATGTTTATTGGCTAGCAAAATTGATCATTTTAAACTTATCATTTGTGCTCATTGAGAAAACGTTTACAAATGAAGCGTAATTCATGGCATCATGCAGTTTGGGATAGATTTGATTACTTGGAGGTTTTGTCGTATTTATTTCAGTCTCAAATGTTGATCAATGAAATTCAATCTATCCCAAACTGCGTGATGTCATGAATTATGCTTCATTTGTAAACCTTTGCTCAATGAGCACCAATGATCAGTTTAGAATGATCAATTTAACTAGCTAATCAACTTGACATTTCTGCTCTAAATCATCTTTAACATTGGATTTAGAGCTCAAAATGATATGAATCGAACCCCCACGTAAATCTAGCTCGATTTTCAATATCGTGACATCATTTGAGACCGAAAGTGCTACGACAAAGCCTCCAAGTAATCCAATCTATCCCAAATTGCATGATGTCATGCATTATGCTTCATTTGTAAGCGTTTACTCAAGGAGCACCAATGATCGGTTCAGGATGATCATTTTAACTGGCCGATCAACTTAACATGTCTGCACTAAATCATTTTTAACATTTGATTTAGAGCTCAAAGTGAAATGAATCCAATGCCAACGTTAATCTAGCGCAATTTTCAATATCATGATAACATTTGAGACTTAAAGAGCTACGACAAAGCCTCCAAGTAATCCACTTTATCACAAACTGTGTGATGTCATGCATTATGCCTCATTTATAACCTTTTACTCAAGAAGCACCAATGATCAGTTTAGAATGATCAATTTAACCAGCCCATAAATTTGACTTGTTCGCACTAAATCGTCTTTAACATTGGATTTAGAGCTCAAAATGATATGAATCGAACGCCCACGTTAATCTAGCACAACTTTCAATATTGTGACAACATTTGAGACCGAAAGTGCTACGACAAAGCCTCCAAGTAATCCAATCTATCCCAAACGGCGTGATGTCATGCGTTATGCTTCACTTATAAGCGTTTACTCAAGGAGCACCAATGATCGGTTTAGAAGGATCATTTTAACTGGCCGATCAACTTAACATATTCGCACTAAATCGTCTTTAGCATTTGATTTAGAGCTTAAAGTTACATGAATCCAACGTCCACGTTAATCTACCGCAATTTCCAATATCGTGACAACATTTGAGACTGAAATAGCTACGACAAAGCCGCCAAATAGCTAAATTTTATATATTGTGACAACATTTGAGACTCAAGGAGCTACCAAAAGCCTTCAAGTAATCAATTGTATTCCATATTTCGTGATGTAATGCATTATGCTTCATTTATAAGCCTTTACTTAAGGAGCACCAATGACCAGTTTAGAATGATCATTTTAGCTGGCTGATCACCTTGACATGTCCGCAATAAATTGTCCGTAACTTTTTATTTACGATTGACACGAATCCAATGCCTATGTTAAGCTAGCTCAATTTTCTGTATAATGACAAAATTTAAGACTGAAATAGCTACGACAAAGCATCCAAGTAATCCAATCTATCCAAAATGCGTGATGTCATGCATTATGCTTTATTTGTAAACCATTGCTCAATGAGCACTAATGGTCAGTTTAGAATGATCAGTTTAACTAGCTGATAAACTTGACATGTCCACACTAAATAGTCTTTAACTTTTGAACTAGACCTCAAAGAGACATGAATCAAATGCCCACATTAAATTAGATCAATTTTCCATATTGTGACAATATTTGAGATTAAAAGAGCTATGACACAGCCTCCAAGTAATCCAATGTATCCCAAACTATGTGATGCCATTCATTATGCTTTGTTTAAAAGTCTTTACCCAATGAGCACCAATAATCAGTTTAGAATGATCATTTTAACTGGCCCACAACCTTGACATGTACAAACTAAATCGTTTGTAACATTTAATTTAGAGTTCAGAATGAGACGAATCCAACGCCCACGTTAAGCTTGCTAAATTTTATATATTGTGAAAAAATTCATGACCAAAATAGCCACAACAAAGCCTCCAAGTAATCCAAGCTATCCCAAATTCCGTGATGCCATGCGTTATGCTTCATTTATATGCCTTTACTCAACAAACACCAATGGTCAATTCAAATGATCATTTTGACCGGCAGATCAACTTGACATGTATGCACTAAATCGTCTTTATTTTTTTATCTAGAGCTCCAAATGGCATGATTTCAGCGCCCACATTAAGGTAGCTCATTTTCCATACTGTGACAATATTTTCTATGAAATAGCTATGACAAAGCCTCCAAGTGGCTATTTTGAGATTAAAGATCCCAAGATATATGTGAAAGAGACAACTATTAATCAAACTGAATTTAATAAGAGCACTGACGTTTCTACCTAGTCCTATGATGATGTACAATGTTTTATTTACGTGTTTAACGTAAGTTTTTAATAATTTGAGACCAAGATTTGTAAGATATGTTTACATGATATTATTACATGATATTTTCTAAAATATGATTTAATAAGAAATCATTGTGTGAGTATGAAATAAAATCTTTTATAGGATAACAAAGAAATGTTATAATCTCAAATGCACTCATAATTAGTTATATATGTTCAAGGTTATAAATGAACGCAATAGACAATCTAGTTATGTGAGAATAACATTATGTTCACCACATGGCCAAGTAAATCCAAACTGCGTGATGCCATGCATTATGCTACATTTATAAGCATTTACTCAAGGAGCAGCAATGATCAGTTTGGAATGATCATTTTAACTGGCCGACATGTACGCACTTAATCATGTAGAACTCTTGATTTAGACTTCAGAATCACACGAATACAATGCCCACATTAAGCTAGCTCAATTTTCTGTATTGTGACAAAGCCTCCAGGAAATCTAATCTATCCCAAACTGCGTGATGCCATTCATTATGCTTCATTTGTAAGCCTTTGCTCAATGAGCACCAATGATCAGTTTAGAATGATCAATTTAACTCGCTGATTAACTTGGCATGTCCGCACTAAATAATCCATAACTTTTGATTTAGAGTTCAGAATGACACAAATCCAATGCCCACGTTAAGCTACCTTAGTTTTCTATATTGTGACCAAATGTAATATCAAAATAACTATGACAAAGTATCCAAGTAATCCAACCTATCCCAAAATTCGTGCTGCCATGCATTATGCTTCATTTATACGCCTTTGCTCAATGACGACCATTGATCAATTTAGAATGATGATTTTAACTAGCTGATCAACTTGACATGTCCGCACTAAATCTTCTTTAGCTTTTGATTTAGAGCTCAAAATGACATGAATCAAAGGCGCACGTTAAGCTAGCAAAATTTTCCATATTATGACATCATTTGAGATTGAAATAGCTACGACAGAACCTCCAAGTAATTCAATGTATCCCAAACAGCGTGGTGCCATCCATTATGCTTCTTTTATAAGTCTTTACTCAAGGAGCACCGGTGATCAGTTTACAATGATCGTTTCAACTGGCCGTTCAACTTGACATGTATGCACTTAATAATGCGTCACTATTGATTTAGATCGAAATAGCTTTGACAAAGCTTCCAAGTAATCCAATGTATCCCAAAACTACGTGATGCCATACATTATGCCTCATTTGTAAACCTTTGCTTAATGAACACCAATGATCAGTTTAGAATGATCAATTTAACTAGCTAAACAACTTGACATGTCCGCACTAGAGCTTAAAATGACATGAATCCAATGCCCGCATTAAGCTAGCTCAATTTTCAATATCGTGACAACATTTAAGACTAAAAGAGCTACGACGAAGCCTCCAAGTAATCCAATCTATCCCAATATGAAATGCATTATGCTTTTTTATAACTTTTCACTCAAGGAGCACCAATCATCAGTTTAGAATGTTCATTTTAACAGGCCGATTACCTTGACATGTACGCACTAAATTATCTGTAACTTTTGATTTAAAGTTCAGAATGACAAGAATGCAACACCCACTTTAAGCTAACTAATGTTTCTATATTGTGATAAAATTTAAGACCGAAATAGCTACAACAAAGCCTCCAAGATATCCAATCTATCCCAAATTGCGTGATGCCATGCATTATTCTTCATTTATACACCTTTCCTTAATGAGCACCAATGATCAGTTTAGAATGATCATTTCAACTAGCCGATCAACTTGAGACGTACGCACAAAATTGTCCGTAACTTTTGATTTAGAGTAAGAATGATACGAATCCAACACCCACATTAAGGTAGCTCAATTTTATATATCGTGGCAACATTTGAGACTAAAACAGCTAACACAAAGGCTTCAAGTAATCCAAGTGCATGGTAATCTAGCTCAATTTTCCATATTCTAACAACATTTGAGCCTGAAAGAGCTACCACAACGCCTTCAAGTAATCCAATGTATTCTAAAATAGATGATGCCATGAATTATGCTTCATTTATAAACCTTTACTCAAGGAGATACAATTATCAGTATAGAATGATAATTTTAACTGACATCTCCGCACTAAATCGTCCACAACTTTTTATTTTGCGTTGACGCGAATTCAACACCCATTTTAATGTAGCTCAATTTTCTATATAATGACAAAATTTATGACCGAAATAGCTACGACAAAGCATCCAAGTAATCCAATCTATCCAAAATCCGTGATGCCATGCATTATGCTTCATTTGTAAACAATTGCTCAACGGGCACCAATGATCAGTTTAGAATGATCAATTTAACTAGCTGATCAACTTGACATGTCTGCACTAGATAGTCTTCAACTTTTGAACTAGAGATCAAAATAACATGAATCCAACACCCACATTAGACTAGATCAATTTTCCATATTGTGACAACATTTGAGACTAAAAGAGCTACGAAAAAACCTCAAAGTATTCCAATGTATCCCAAACTGCGTGATGCCATGCATTATGCTTTGTTTAATAGTCTTTACTGAAGAAGCACCAATGATCAGTTTAGAATGATCATTTTAATTGGCCAATCAACTTGACATGTATGCACTAAATCGTCTATAACGTTTAATTTAGAGCTCACAATGACACGAATCCAGCGCCCACGTTAAGCTAGCTAAATTTTCTATATATGAAAAAATTTAAGTCCGAAATAGCCATAACAAAGCCCCCAAGTAGTCCAAGCTATCCCCAGTTGCCTGATGCCATACATTATGCTACATTTATACACCTTTACTCAATGAACACCAATGATCAATTTATAATGATCATTTTAACTAGCTGATCAACTTGACATGTCTGCACAAAATAGTCTTTAACTTTTCATTTAGACCTCAAAATGACATGAATTCAATGCCCACGTTAAGCTAGCTCAATTTTCAATATTGTGACAACATTTGAGACTGAAAGAGCTACGACAAAGCCTCTAACCACTCCAATGTATCCCAAACTGCGTAATGCCTTGCATTATGCTGATTCATTTATCAGCCTTTACTCAAGGAGCACCATTGATCAGTTTAGAATGATTATTTTAACTGGCCGATCAACTTGAAATGTCTGCACTACATCGACATGTCTGCACTACATCATCCGTAACTTTTGATTTAGAGTTCAGAATGACACGAATCCAACGCCCAATTTAAGCTAGCTCACTTTTCTATTTTAGACTGAAACAGCTATGCCAAAGCCTTCAAGTAATCCAATCTATTTAAAACTGTATGAGGTCATGCATTATGTTTCCTTTCTAAACCTTTGCTGAATGAGCACCAGTCATCAATTTAGAATGATCATTTTAACTAGATGATCAACTTGGCCTGTCCGCACTAAATCGTCTTTAACTTTTGGTCTAGAGCTCACATTAATCTAGCTCAATTTTCAATATTGTGACAAAATCAATCTTGCAAAATCGTCTTTAATTTCTTATCCAACGCCCATATTAATCTAGCTAAATTTTCAATGTTGTGACAAAATTTAAGACTGAATTAGCTACGACAAAGCCTTGAAGTAATCCAATCTATCCCAAATTATGGGATGTCATGCATTATGCTTCATTTATACGCCTTTACTCAAGTTGAAATGTCCACACTAAATCGTCTTTAACTTTTTATTTAGAGCTCAAAATGACATGAATCCAACACCCACATTAAGCTAGATCAGTTTTCCATATTGTTACAATATTTCAGACTGAAAGAGCAACAACAAAGCCTCCAAGTAATCCAATATATCCCAAACTGTGTGATGTCATGCCTTATGCTTCATTAACACTTCTTTGCTCAAGGAGCACCAGTGATCAGTTTAGAATGATCATTTTAATTAGCCAATCAATTAGACATATATACTAATTTGTCCATAACTTTTGATTTAGAGTTCGGAATCGCATGAATCCAACGCCCACGTTAAGCTAGCTCAATTTTCTATATTGTGACAATATTTGAAACTTAATCAGCTACCACAAAGCCTTCAATTAATCCAATCTATCTGGAACTGCGTGATGCCATGCATTATGCTTCATTTATAAGCCTTTACTCATGGAGCACTAATGATCAATTTAGAATGATCAGTTTTAAATGATCATTTTAACAGGCCGATCAACTTGACATGTCCGCACTAAATATTTTGTAACTTTTGATTCAGAGTTCCGAATGACACGAATCCAACGCCCACATTAAGCTAGCTCAATTTTGTATATTGAGACTACATGTAAGATTGAAAGCGCTACCACAAAGCCTTCAAGTAATCCAATCTATCCTAAACTACTAGATGCCATGCTTTATGCTTCATTTATAACTCTTTAGTCAAGGAGAACCAATGATCAGCTTAGAATGATCAATTTAACATGCTGATCAACTTGTCACGCACGCACTAAATCTTCTTTAAATTTTGATTTAGAGTTTAGAATGATAGGAATCCAACGCCCACGTTAAGCTAGCTCAATTTTCTATATTGTGATAAATTTTAAAACCAAAGTAGCTACGACAAAGCCTCCAAGTAATCCATTCTATCCCAAACTGTGTGAGGCCATGCATTATGCTTCATTAGTAAACCTTTGCTCAATGAGCACCAATGATCAGTTTGGAATGATGAATTTAACTAGCCGGTCAACTTGACATGTTCACAGTAAATCATCTGTAACTTTTGATTTAAAGTTCAGATTTACAAAAATCCAATGCCAATGTTAAGCTAGCTTAATTTTCTATATTGTGACAACATTTGAGATTAAAAGAGCTACTACAAAGCCTTCAGGTAATCCAATCTATCCTAAACTGTGTGATGCCATGCACTATGCTTCATTTATAAGCCTTTACTCAAGTAGCACCAATGATCAGTTGGAATGATCCATTTAACTAGTCGATCAACTTGACATGTACGCACTAAATCTTCCCTAACTTTTGATTTAGAGTTTAGGAGACATGAATCCAGCGCCCATGTTAAGGTAGCTCAATGTTTTATATTGCAACACCATTTGAGACAGAAAGAGCTACGACAAACCTCCAACTAATCAAATGTATCCAAAACTGCGTTATGCCATGCATTATGCTTCATTTATAAGCCTTCTCAAGGAGCACCAATTATAAGTTTAGAATGATCATTTTAAATGGCCAATCAATTTGACCTGTCCGCAATAATCATCCATAACTTTTGATTTAGAGCTCAGATCAAACGAATCCAACACCCTTGTTAAGCTAGTTAAATTTTCTATATTGTGATAAAATTTAAAACCGAAGTAGCTACATCAAAGCCTCCAGGTAATCCATTATATCCCAAACTGCGTAATGCCATGCATTATGCTTCATTTATAAATCTTTGCTCAATGAGAACCAATGATCAATATAGAATGATCAATTTAACTAGCCGATAAACTTGACATGTTCACACTAAATCGTCTAGAACTTTTGATTTAGAGTTCAGAATGACACGAATATTCTATATTGAGACAAAATTTAGGACCGCAAAAGCTACAACAAAACCTCCACGTAATCCAATATATCCAAAATTGTGTGATACCATGCATTATGCTTCATTTATCAGCCTTTACTCAATGAGCACCAATGAGAAGTTTAGAATGATCATTTAACTGTCGATCAATTTGGCCTGTATGCACTCTATCTTCCATTACTTTTGATTTAAAGTTTAGAATGACACAAATCCAATACCCAGGTAAGATAGCTCAATTTTCTATATTGTGACACCATTTAAGAACAAAATAGTTACAAAAAAGTCTCCAAGTAATCAATTATATCCCAAACTACATCATGCCATGCATTATTCTTCATTTATATTTGCTCAATGAGAACCAATGATCAGTTTAGAATGATCAATTTAACTAGCGGATAAACTTGACATGTCTGCACTAAATTGTCTGTAACTTTTGATTTAGAGTTCATAACAACATGAATCCAATGCCCACGTTAAGCTAGCTCAATTTTCTATATTCTGACAAAATTTAATACTGAAACAGCTACGACAAATCCTCCGGGTAATCGAATCTATCCCAAACTGTGTGATGCCAAGCATTATGCTTCATTTGTAAACCTTTGCTCAATGAACTCCAATGATCAGCTTAAAAGATCAATTTAACTAGCCGATCAACTTGACATGTATGCACAAAATCGTCAGTAACATTTGATTAAGAGTTTAGAATGACACAAATCCAACGCCCATGTTAAGCTAGATAAATTTTCAATATTGTGACAACATTTGAGACTGAAAGAGCTACGGCAAAGCCTACAAATAATCCAATATATCCCAAACTATCTAATGCCATGTATTATGTTTCATTTATAAGTCTTTACTCAAGAAACACCAATGTGCTGTTTAGAATGATCATTTGAGCTGGCCGATAAACTTGACAAGTCCTCACTAAATCGTACATAACGTTTGATTTAGAGTTCAGAATGACATGCCCAAATTAAGCCAAATTTTTTTTCTATATTGTTACAACAGTTGAGTCTGAAACAACTAATTTAATGCCTTCAAGTAGTCCAATCTATTCTAATCTACTTGATGCCATGCATTATGCTTCATTTATAACTCTTTACTCAAGGAGCACCAATGATTAGTTTAGAATGATCAATTTAACCAGCCGATCAACTTAGCACGTATGCACTAAATCTTTCGTAACTTTTGATGTAAAGTTTAGATTAACACGAATCCAACGCCCACGTTAAGATAGTTAAATTTCCTATGTTGTGACAAAATTTATGATTGAAATAGCTACGAAAATCCGCGAGTAATCGAATCTATCCTAAACTGCGTTATGCCATGCATTATGCTTCATTTGTAAACCTTTGCTCAATAAGCACAAATGCCAACGAATCCAATGCCGCGTTAAGCTAGCTTGATTTTCTATATTATGACAAAGTTAAAGACTAAAATAGCTTCGACAAGGCCTCCAAGTTATCGAATCTATCACAAACACCGTGGTGCCATGCATTTTGCTTTATTAATAACGCTTTAATCAATGAGCACCAGTGATCATTTTAGAATGATTATTTTAACTGACCAATCAACTTTACATGTCTGCACTAAATCGTCTGTCACTTTTGATCCATAACTCAGAATGACACAAATCCAACACTCATATTAAGTTAGCTAAATTTTCTATATTTTTGAAAAATATAAGACTGAAGTAGGTACGACAAAGCCTCCAAATAATCCAATTTATCGCAAGCTGCTTGATGCCATGAATATACTTCATTAATAAGCCTTTACTCAATGACCACCAATGTTCAGTTTAGAATGATCATTTTAATTATCCTGTCAACTTGACATCTCCGCATGAAATCCTCCTTAACTTTTGATTCAGAGCTCAGAATGACTCGAATACAATGCTCACATTAAGCTAGCTCAATTTTTTTATAGCGTGACTAAATTTAAGACTGAAATAGCTACAACAAAGCCTCCGAGTAATCCAATCTATCGTAAAATGCTTGTTGCCATACATTATACTTCTTTAATAAGCCTTTACTCAATGAGCACCTAGCCGATCAGCTTGACATGTCCGCAAAAAATCATCTGTAACTTTGAATTCAAAGCTCATAATGACACGAATCCAACACCCACATTAAAATAGTTCAATTTTCTATATTGTGATAAAATTTAAGAACAAAATAGCTACGAAAAATGTTTCCAAGTAATCCATGCTATCCCATACTCGTGATGCCAGGGATTATGCTTCATATAAGCCTTTACTCAAGGAGCACCAAAGATCAATTTAGAATGATCATTTTAACTAGCCGGTCAACTCGTCATGTCCGTACAAAATCGGCTGTAACTTTTGATTCGGAGCAGAAAATAACACGAATCCAATGCTCACATTAAGCAAGCTCAATTTCCTATATTGTGAAAAAATTTAAAACTGAAATAGCTACGACAAAGCCTCCAAGTAATCCAATCTAATGTAAACTGCTTGATGTCATGCATTGTGCTTCATTAATAAGTTTTTACTCAACGAGCACCAACGATCTATTTAGAATGATTATTTTAACTTGCTGGTCTATTTGAAATGTCCGCACTAAATCGTCTGTTACTTTTGATTCAGAGCACATAATGCCAAGAATCTAATGCCCACATTAAGCTGGCTAAATTTTCGATATTGTGACAAAAATTAAGACAGAAATAACTACGACCAAGCCTCTGAGTAATAGAATCTATCACAAACTGCTTGATGTCATGCACTATGCTTCATTAATAAGCCTTTACTCAGTGAGCACCAATGATAAGGTTAGAATGATCATTTTAACTCGCCGATCAACTTGACATGTCCGCACAAAATCGTCCGTAACTTTTGATTCAGAGCTCAAAATGACACGATTCCAACGACCACATTAAGCTAGCTTAATTTTCTGTATTGTTACAAAATTGAAGTCTAAAATAGCTACGACAAAGCCTCCAAGTAATCGAATCTATCGCAAGCCATGCATTATGCTTCATTAATAAGCCTTTACTCAATGAGCACCAGTGATGAGTTTAGAATGATCATATAAATTTTGATTCAGAGATCAAAATGACACGAATTCAACGCTCACGTTAAGCTAGCTCAATATTTTGCATTGTGAAAAAAAATTTTAGACTTAAATACCTATGACAAAGCCTCCAAGTAATCCAATCTATGCTTGATACCATGCATTATGCTTCATTAATAAGCTTTTACTCAATGAGCACCAACGGCGAATTTAGAATGATTATTTTAACTCGCCGGTCACCTTGACATGTCCGCACTAAGTCTTCCGTAACTTTTGATTCAGAGTTCAGAATGCCACGAATCCAACGCCCACATTAAGCTAACTAAATTTTCAATATTTTGACAAAATGTAAGGACTGAAATATCTAAGACAAAGCCTCCAAGTAATTGAATCTATTGCAAACTGCTTGATGTCATGCACTATGATTTATTAATAAGCCTTTAGTCAATGAGCACCAATGATAAGTTTAGATTGATCATATTAACTCCCCGAGCAACTTGATAGATCCACACAAAATTGTTCTTAACTTTATATTTAGAGCTAAGAATGACACGAATACAATGCCCACTTGAAGCTCTCTCAATTTTCTATAGTGTGACAAAATTTAAGAATAAATAGCTACGAAAAAGTCTCCGAGTAATCCAATCTATCGCAAACTTTTTGATGCCATACATTATGCTTCATTAATAAGCCTTTACTCAATGAGCACTAATGATAATTATAGAATGATAATTTTAACTAGTCGCTCAGCTTGACATGTCCGCACAAAATATTCCGTAACTATTGTTTCAAAGCTCAGAATGACACGAATCAATCCCCACGTTAAGGTAGCTAAATTTTCTATATTGTGACAAAATTGAAGAATAAACTAGCTACGACAAAGCCTCCAAGTAATCGAATCTATCACAAACTGCATGATGCCATGCACTATGCTTCATTAATTAGCCCTTACTCAATGAGCACTAGTGATCATTTTATTTGACATATCAACTTGACATGTCCGAACTAAATTTTCTATAACTTTTGATTCAGAGATCAACATGACACGAATCCAATTCTCATGTTAAGTTAGCTTAATTTTCTATATTGTTAAAAAATTTAATGCTGAAATAGGTACGAAAAAGCCTCCAAATAATCCAATCTAACGAAAACTTCTTGATGCCACGCATTATGCTTCATTAATAAGCTTAGTCAATGAGCACCAATGATTAGTTTACAATGATTCTTTTAACTCCCTAGTAAACTTGACATGTCTGCACTAAATCGTCTTTAACTTTTGATTCAGAGCTCCGAATGCCAAGAATCCAACGCCCATGTTAAGCTAGCTTAATTCTCAATGTTGTGACAAAAATTAAAACTGAAATAGCTGTGACAAAGCCTCCAAGTAATCGAATCTATTGCAAGCTCTTTGATGTCATGCACTATGCTTCATTAATAAGCCTTCACTCACTGAGCACCAATGATAAGTTTAGAATGATCATTTTAACTCGCCGAGCAACTTGACATGTCCACACAAAATAGTCTGTAACTTCTGATTCAGAGCTCATAATGACACGACTCCAAGCCCATGTTAAACTAGCTCAATTTTCTATATTGTGACAAAATTGAGAACTGAAATAACTACGACAAAGCATCCAAGTAAGCAAATCTATCGAAAACTGCGTGATGCCACGTAATATGCTTCATTAATAAGCCTTTAATCAATGAGAACCAATGATTAGTTTAAAATGATCGTTTTCACTCGCCGGTCAATTTCACATGTTCGCACAAAATTGTCTCTAAGTTTTGATTCAGAGCTCCGAATGACGCGAATCCAACGCCCACGTTAAGCTTGTTCAATTTCCCCTATGACAAAATTTAAGACTAAAATAGCTACAACAAAGCCTCCAAGTAATCATATATATCGCTAACTGCGTGATGCCACACAATATGCTTCATTAATAAGCCTTTAGTCAATGAGCACCAATGATAAGTTTAAAATGATCATTTATCTGGCCGATCAACTTGACATGTCCACACAAAATCGTTCGAAACTTCTGATTCGTAGCTCAGAATGATACGAATCCAAAGCCTATGTTAAGCTAGCTTAGTTTCCTATATTGTGAAAAATATAAGACTTAAATAGCTACGACAAAGTCTCCAAGCAATCCATTCTATGGAAAAATGTTTGATGACATGCATTATGCTTCATTAATAAGCCTTTACTCAGTGAGAACGAATTACAAGTTTAGAATGATCATATTAACTGGCCGAGAAACTTGGCATGACCACACAAAATTGTCCGTAACTTCTGATTCAGAGTTCGAAATGATACGAATCCAACTCCCATGTTAAGCAAGCTTATTTTTCTCTATTGTTACAAAATTTAAGTCTAAAATAGCAATGACAAAGCCTCCAAGTAATCAAATAGCAAATGATCATATTAAACTTATCATTGGTGCCCCTTGAGACAAAGGCTTATAAATGAAGAATAATGCATTGCATAACGCAATTTGGGATACATTGGATTACTTGGAGGCTTTTTCCTAGTTTTGTCAATCTCAGATGCTGTCACAATATTGAAAATTGAGATAGCTTGAGGTGAGCATTGGATTCGTGACATTCTGAACACTAAATTAAAATTTATGTACGATTTAGTGCACACATTTCAAGTTTATCGGCCAGTTAAAATGATCATTCTCAAATGATCGTTGGTGCTCCTTGAGTAAAAGCTAATAAATGAAACACAATGTATGACATCGCGTAGTTTGGGATACATTGGATTACTTGGAGGCTTTATTGTAGCTCTTTTAGTCTCAAATGTTGTCACAATATAGAAAATTGAGCTACGTTAACGTGGGCTATGGATTAGTGTCATTTTGAAATTTAAATCAAAAGTCATTAACGATTTAATGCAGACATGTCAAGTAAATCGGGCAATTAAAATGATCATTTTAAACTGATCATTGGTGCTACTTGATTAAAGGCTTACAAATTAAGCATAATGCAGTGCATAACGCAGATTGGGATACATTGGATTACTTGGAGGCTTTGTCATAGCTCTTTCAGTTTGAAATGTTTTTACAATATGGAAAATTCAGCTAGCGTAACGTGGGCGTTGGACTCATGTCATTTTGAGCTATAAATGAAAAGTTAAAGACGATTTAGTGCAGACATATCAAGTTGATTAGCTAGTTAAAATGATCATTCTAAACAAATCATTGGTGCTCCTTGAGTAAAGGCTTATAAATGATGAATAATGTATTTCATCACGCAATTTGTGATACATTGGATTACTTGGAGGCTTTTTCCTAACTCTTTCAGTCTCAAATATTGTCACAATATAGAAAATTGAGCTAGCTTAAGGTGAGCGTTGGAATCGTGTCATTCTGAACTCTGAATCAAATGTTATTGATGAATTAGTGCGGATGGGACAGTTAAATAGATCATTCTAAACTGCTCGTTGGTTCCCCTTGGGTAAAGGATTATACATGAAGTGTAACGCTTACCATACATTGGATTACTTGGAGGCTTTGTAGTAGCAATTTCAGTCTAAAATGTTGTCACTATAAAAATTGAGCCAGCTTAACGTGGGCGTTGGATTCATGTTATTTTGAGCTCTAGATCAAAAGTTAAAGGCGATTTTGTGTGGACATGTCAAGTTGATCAGCTAGTTAAAATGATCATTGTAAACTAATCATTTGTGCTCCTTGAGGAAAAGCTTATAAATGAAGTATAATGATTGGCATCACGCAGTTTGGGATAGATTGGATTACTTGGAGGCTTTGTCATAGCTATTTCGGTCTTAAATTATGTCACAATATAGAAAATTGAGCTTTCTTAACGTGGGCGTTGGATTCATGTCATTTTGAACTCTAAATCAAAAGTTACGAATGATTAAGTGCGGACATGTCAAGGTTAACGTCCAGTTAAAATGATCATTCTTAACAGTTCTTTGGTGCTCCTTGAGTAAAGGCTTTTAAATGAAACATAATGCATGATATCACATAATTTGGGATAGATTGGATTACTTGGAGGCTTTCTCGTAACTCTTTTAGTCTCAAATGTTATCACAATATAGAAAATTGAGCTATGTTAACGAGGGTGTTGGATTCGTGTCATTCTAAACTCTAACTCAAAAGTTACAGAAGATTTAGTGCGGACATGTCAAGTTATTCGGCCAGTTAAAATGATCATTCTAAATTGATCGTTGGTGCTCTTTGAGTAAAGGCTTAAAAATGAAGAGTAAGGCATGGCATCACGCAGTTTGGGATACATTGAATTAATTGGAGGCTTTGTAGTAGCTCTTTCAGTCTCAACTGTTCTCACAATAAGGAAAATTGAGCTACCATAACGGGGGCTTATATCATTTTTAAAACTGAGCTACCATTCTTCAAATGGACTCATATCATTTTGAACTATAAATCAAAAAGGTAAAGAGGATTTAGTGCAAACATGTCAAGTTGATTAGCTAGTTAAAATGATCATTCTAAACTAATCATTGGTGCTCCTTTAGTAAAGGCTTATAAATGAAGAATAATGCATTGCATCACACAATTTGGGATACACTGGATTACTTGGATGCTTTTTCCTAGCTCTTTCAGTCTCAAATAGTGTCGCAATATTGAAAATTGAGCTAGCTTAAGGTGAGCATTGGATTCGTGACATTATGAACTCTAACTCAAAAGTTATGTACGATTTAGTGCACATATTTCAAGTTTATCGGCCAGTTAAAATGATAATTCTCAACCGATCGTTGGTGGTCCTTGAGTAAAGGCTAATAAATGAAACATAGTGCATGAGATCACATAGTTTGGGATACATTGGATTACTTGGAAGCTATATCGTAGCTCTTTCAGTATCAATTATTCTCACAATATAGAAAATTGAGCTAGATTCACGTCGGCGTTGCACTCATGTCATTTTGAGCTCTAAATAAAAAGTTAAACACAATTTAGTGCGGACATGTCAAGTTATATCGGCTTGTTAAAATGATCATTCTAAACTGATCAATGGTGCTCCATGAGTAAAGGCTAATAAATGAAGTATAATGCATGACTTCACATAATTTGGGATAGATTGGATTACGAGGAGGCTTTGTTGTAGCTATTTCGGTCTTAACCTTTTTCAAAATATATAATATTGACCTAGCTTAACGTGGGCGTTGGATTCATGTCATTTTAAACTCTAAATAAAAAGTTATGGGCGAATTAGTACAGACATGTGAAGTTGATTGGCTAGTTAAAATTATCATTTTATACTGATCATTGGTGCTCCTTGAGTATAGGCTTATAAATGAAGCATAATGCATGGCATCACGCAGTGTTGGATACATGGGATTACTTGGAGGCATTATCGTACCAGTTTCAGTCTCAAATGTTGTCACTATAAAAATTGAGCTCTTTTAAAGTGGGCTGTTGGTTCATGTCATTTTGAGCTCTAAATCAAATGTTAAAGAAGATATAGTGCAGACATGTCAAGATGACCAGCTAGTTAAAATGATCATTCTAAAGTCATCATTGGTGCTCCTTGAGTAAAGGCTTATAAATAAAGCATAATGCATGGCATCACGCAGTTTGGGATAGATTGGATAACTTGGAGGCTTTGTCATAGCTATTTCGGTCTATAATTTTGTCACAATACGGAAAATTCAGCTACCTTAACTCGGGTGTTGGATCATGTCATTTTCAACTCTAATTCAAAAGTTAAAGACGATTTAGTGCGGACATGAAATTTGATCAGTTAGTTAAAATGATCATTCTAAACTAATCATTGGTGCTCCTTGAATAAAGGCAAATAAATGAAGTAAAATGCATGGCATCACATAGTTCAAGATTGGTTGGATTGCTAGGAGGCTTTGTTGTAGCTATTTTGGTCTTAACTTTATCACAATATGTAAAATTGAGCTAGGTTTACGTGGGTGTGGGATTGGTGTCATTTTAAACTCTAAATCAAGAGGTACGGATGAATTAGTACGGACATGTCAAGTTGATTGGACAATTAAAATGATATTTCTAAACTAATCATTGGTGTTCCTTGAGTAAATGATTACTTTTCCTACAAAACTAGGAGGTGTTAATTTAACATCAGGATGAGTTATCCAGTTGTAGGTGTATTCATCTCCATCCTCATGATGTCTAGGAGGCATTCTTGGTCTCTGGTGATGACCATATGGCTCGAAGCCATCGCCTTCTGCTTCTGGTCGCCGTGGAGGTCCTCTCGGCCTAGGGTGATAGTCATGAGGTTGTGCGTCCTCATCTCCATCCGGCTGGGGCTCCTCCTGTTCGTGCTGTGTCCTAAGGTGCTCAGGACCCTCAGCACGGTCTTGCTCAGCCCTCATGTGCCTTATGGCCTAGAATCTCACAGGCCTCTCCACGCGCTCCAACCTCTCGCCGATTGATGCAAGTTGCGTTTGGAGGGTGGTGAACATGGCCATCATGGCCTCGGCTGCATCTCGATTTTCTTCTGCCATTGAGTACTACAAAAGAAAGGAACAAGTTACTCTGCTCCTAAAATTGATTAGGAGGATTTCTTATATAGAAGAATTCGAAAAAATACAAAAAGGAAAAACTGGGAAAAAGGAAAATTCGAAAAAATGGAAAGTTGAAAAAAAGGAAACTTCCTAACAACTAGTGCTAGCTGTTTTGGTCAATTTCTTTTGGTGTTTTTCCTATTTTCTTTTTCTTTTCCTTTTAATTTAACTTAATAATAATGGAAATATGATTTTAGAAAAAAGGAAAAACGTAATTTGCAATGCAAGAATGAATCTAAGCCCTAGTGATGCATGTAGAAGCTAGATGCACTCGGTTTGGAGTTTGATGCTATTTTTTTTTATTTTTCTTGAATGCGACTTAAACTAATGCAAGAACTGGAAACAAGACTAAGTAAAGGATAGAAACAACCTGGTTTAGGAGCTTTAAGCTCTGATACCAAAATGATACAAGCCTCGATTCAAGGCTGTACGCACGTGGGCTGCTTGGATAGGGGATTTTCGGTTTGGTAATGGATGAAGGGTGAAGTGAACCACGCGAGGGGTGATGAACCTAGTGATAAATCACAAACTTGGAGCTAGGAGGGCTGGTCTCAACTAGATGCTAAGCGCACAAGTCTCTTGAGATAATAACTTGTAGAAACAAAATTCGATCTTTATTAATTACCAAAAAGGTTGTCAAACTACAATGCTGGAAGGAGCCTTATTAATATGCTCGACAGCTTAACCTTCTAGGGTCGACTCAAGAAAAAAATAGAAAACTTACAAAAGTGCACAAATGGAAAACTTACAAAACTGCATAACCGAAAAGCACTTATTCCTGAAATGTCTTTGACTCAAAAAATGTAAATAATCTAAATTATGCCCCGTAAAACAGAAAGACGCAAGTATATAATTTGGAAACTGACCTTTCTTACCTTTCAGCCAAGAAATGGAAGGTGGCCGACCTTGTGGCATGCACGCGCCTTGCTCCTAGCCTTCGACTTGGAGTAGGGTTAGGAATCTTTGGGCCCTGACCTCTCTTGCCACTAAATCCCAAGTCTCTGAAGTCCTTCGCATTGTTGAGAAGCCTTTGGACTCTTCTTTGCACTCTTGGCCCAATGTCCTTCGTCGATAATCCTCTAGGAGCTTGTCGACCCACAAGCTGAATTTGTGGAAGAGCGCCCTTGATCTGCTCCTTGTCATTGCTCCTTGTGGCACCACTGGTGTAGAGACTTCCTCTAGATGCACTCGGCTGGATCGGCTGTACCGGCTGGACTGTACGAGGTACTGGCCGAAATGTCATCTGAGCCGGCCAAGTTGATTCCGGTTTATTCCCATCAGTATCCCTAATAATTAGGTTTATTCCCAGGACAAACCGGTTAAGTAAAAATAGGTTTATGACATTTTGGGCTTAAGTTGGCCAGAGATTCGGCCATGGTGAGATTGGGAAGTAAAATCATGGTGTTGGACCTGAGATCGCCCATGGTGAGATCCCTTGGTCATTTTTCCGTGCTTGATCCCGTCTAACTTCTCGCTATACCCGAAAATATCAAGAAGATATGGAAGATGCAGAAATGTATGCACTAACCTATAGAATACAATGTCAAATGGCAATGAATTTAAATGGGAATATATAATGCCTAAAATGCTAATGAAAACATGAAAAAGTGGTGAAATATATGGTAAATCAATGTAAAAACCATGGTTATCACTTGGTCTTAACGTGGGCGTTGGGTTCATGTCATTTTGAGCTCTAAATCAAAAGTTAAAGACAATTTAGTGCCGACAAGTCAAGATGATCAGCTAGTTTAAATGAGCGTTCTAAACTAATCATTGCTGTCCTTGAGTAAAGGCTTATAAATGAAGCATAATGCATGACATCACGCAGTTTGGTATACGTTGGAGTACTTGGAGGCTTTGTAATAGCTCTTTCAGTCTCAAATGTTGTCACAAAGTGGAAATTTGAGCTAGCTTGACCTGGGCGTTGGGCTAATGTCATTTTGAGCTCTAAATCAAAATTTAAAGATGATTTAGTGTGGACATCTCAAGTTGATCAGCTAGTTAAAATGATCATTCTAAACTGATCATTGGTGATCCTTGAGCAAAGGCTTATAAATGAAACATAATGCATGGCATCATGTAGTTTGAGATAAATTGGATTACTTGGAGGCTTTTAAAAAGCTCTTTGAGTCTCAAATGTTGTCACAACATAGAAAATTGAGCAAGCTTAATGTGGGCATTGGATTAGCGTCATTCTAAACTCTAAATCAAAAGTTACAGACGATTTAGTGCAGACATTTCAATTTGATCGGCCAGTTAAAATGAGCATTCTATACTGATGATTGGTGCTCTAGTAAGGGCTTATAAATGAAGCATAATACATGACATCACACAGTTTGGGATACATTGGACAACTTGAAGGCTTTGTAGTAGCTCATTCATTCTCAAATATTGTGACAATACGGAAAATTGATCTAACCAAACGTGGGCGTTAGACTAATGTCATTTTGAGCTCTAAATCAAACGTTAAAGACGATTTAGTGTGGACATGTCAAGTTGATTAGCTAGTTAAAACGATCATTATAAACTGATCACTGGTGCTCCTTTATTAAAGGCTAACAAATGAAGCATAATGCTTGGCATCATGCAGTTTGGGATAGATAGGATTACTTGGAAGCTTTTTCGTAGCTATATTGGTGTTAATTTGCCACAATATAAAAAATTGAGCAAACTTAACATGGCCGTTGGATTTGTGTCATTCTGAATTCTAAATTAAAAAATTACGGACAATTTAGTGCGGACATGTCAAGTTTATCGGCCAGTTAAAATGATTGTTTTAACCTAATCATTGGTGCTCCTTGAGTAAAGGCTAATAAATGAAGTATAATGCATGGCATCACAAAGTTTGGGATAGATTGGATTACTAAGAGGCTTTGTCGTAGCTATTTTGGACTTAGATTTTGTCAGAAGATAGAAAATTGAGCTAGCTTAACATGGCGTTGGATTCGTGTGATTTTATTCTCTAAATCAAATGTTACAGACGATTTAGTGGGGACATGCCAAGTTGATCGGCCTGTTAAAATGATCATTCTAAACTTATCATTGCTGCATTAAAGGCTTAGAATTATCATTTTAAATGGCCAATAAACTTGATATGTCCGCACTAAATCGTCTGTAACTTTTTATTTGGAGTTCGGAATGACACGAATCCAATGCCCATGTTAAGCTAGCTCAAGCTTCTATATTGTGACAACATTTGACACTGAAAGAGCTACGACAAAGCCTCGAAGTAGTCCAATGTATCCAAAACTGCAAGATGCCATGCATTGTCCTTCATTTATAAGCCTTTACTCAAGGAGCACCAAAGATCAGTTTAGAATGATCATTTTAACTGGCCGATCAACTTGACATGTCCGCACCAAATCATCCGTAACTTTTGATTTAGAGCTCAAAATGACACGAATCCAACGCCATGTTAAGCTAGCTCAATTTTCAATATTCTGACAAAATTTAAGACCAAAATAGCTCAACAAAGCCTGTTAATAATCTAATCTATCCCAAACTTTGTGATGTCATGCATTATGCTTCATTTATTAGCCTTTACTCAACGAGCACCAATGATCAGCTTAGAATGATCATTTTAACTGGCCGATAAACTTGACACGTCTATACCAAATCATCTGTAATTTTGATTTAGAAGTCAGAATGACACGAATCTAATGGCCATGTTAAGTTAGCTCAGTTTTCTATATTGTGACAAAATTTAGCACCAAAATAGCTACGAAAAAGCTTCCAAGTCATCCAATCTATCCTAAACTGCGTGATGCATTGCATTATGCTTCATTTATTAGCATTTAATCAAGCAGCACCAATGATCAGTTTAGAATGATCGTTTTAACTAGCTAATCAACTTGACAAGTCCACAATAATTCGTCTTTATCGTTTGATTTAGAGCTCAAAATGATATGAGTCTAACACCCACGTTAGCTTAGCTCAATTTTCCATATTGTGACAACATTTGAGACTGAATGAGCTACTACAAAGATTTCAAATAGTCTAATGTATCCCAAACTACGTGATATCATGCAATATGCTTTATTTATAAGCCCTTACTCAAAAAGCACCAATTATTAGTCTAGAATGATCATTTTTACTGGCCGATCAACTTGAAATGTCTGGATTAAATCGTCTGTAAGTTTTGATTTAGATTTTAGAATGATACGAATCCAACGCCCACGTTAAACTTGCTCAATTTTCTATATTGTGACAACATTTGAGACTCAAAGAGCTTAGTAAAAGCCTCCAAGTAATCTAATCTATCTCAAACTGCGTGATATCATGCATTATGGTTCATTTATAAGCCTTTACTCAAGGAGCACCAATGATCAGTTTAGAATTATCAATTTAACTAGCTGATCAACATGACATGCCCACACTAAATCGTATTTAACTTTTGATTTAGAGCTCAAAATGACATTAGTCCAACGCCCATATCAAGCTAGCTCAATTTTCAATATTGTGACAATATTTGAGACTTGAAGAGCTATTAGAGTCCTCGAAGTACTCCAATGTATACCAAACTGCATGATGCCTTCCATTATGTTTCCTTTATAAAAATTTACTCAAGGAGCACCAATAATCAGTTTAGTGTAACTTTTGATTTAGAGCTCAAAATGACACAAATCAAAAACCCAGTTTAAGCTAGATCAATTTTCTACATTGTGACAAAATTTGACACAGAAATAGATATGACAAAGCGTCCAAGTTATCCAATGTATCCAAAACAACGTGATGCCATGTATTACGATTCATTTATAAGCCTTTAATCAATGAGCACCAATGCTCAGTTTAGAATGATCATTTTAACTTGCCGATAACCTTTATATGTCCGCACTAAATCGTCCGTAACTTTTGATTTAGACCTCGGAACGACACCAATCTAAAGCCCACGTTAAGCCAGCTCAATTTTTTATATCGTGACAAAGTTTGCAACATAAATAGATACGACCAAGCGTCCAAGTAATCCATTCTATCCCAATCTACGTGATGCTTGCATTATGCTTCATTTACATGCCTTTCCTCAATGAGCACCAATTATCAGTTTAGAATGATCATTTTTACTTGCTGATCAACTTGACATGTCAACACTAAATCGTGTGTAACTTTTGATTTATAGCTCAGAATGACAAAAATCCAAAGCCCACGTTAATCTAGCTCAATTTTCTAAATTGTGACAAGATTTAAGAAAAAAAACAGATACGACAAAGCGTCCAAGTTATCCAATCTATCCAAACCTATGTGATGTCATGTATTATAATTTATTTATAAGCCTTTAATCAATGAGCACCAATGCTCATTTTAGAATGATCATTTTATCTTGCCGATCAACTTGACATATCCGCACTAAATCGCCCGTAACTTTTGATTCTGATATTTGAATGACACCAATCTAAAGCCCACATTAATCCAGCTCAATTTTCTATATCGTGACAAAGTTTGAGACAGAAATAGATTCGACCAAGCGTCTAAGCTGATTATTGGTGCTCCTTGAGTAAATGCTTATAAATGAAGCATAATGGATGGCATCATGCAGTTTGGGATACATTAGACTATTTGAAGCCATTGTAGTAGCTCATTCAGTCTAAAATGTTGTCACAATATGGAAAATTGAGCTAAGCTAACGTGGCCGTTAGACTCATATCATTTTGAGCTCTAAATCAAACGATAAAGACGAATTATTGTGGACTTTTCAAGTTGATTAGCTAGTTAAAACGATCATTCTAAACTGATCATTGGTGCTCCTTGATTAAATGCTAATAAATGAAGTATAATGCAAGGCATCACGCAGTTTGGGATAGATTGGATGACTTGGAAGCTTTTTCGTAGCTATTTTGGTGCTAAATTTTGTCACAATATAAAAAATTGAGCTAACTTAACATGGCCATTAGATTTGTGTCATTCTGACTTCTAAATCAAAATTACAGATGATTTGGTATGGACATGTCAAGTTTATCGGCCAGTTAAAATGATCATTCTAAGCTGATCATTGGTGCTCGTTGAGTAAAGGCTAATAAATGAAGCATAATGCATGACATCACAAAGTTTGGGATAGATTAGATTTTTAGCAGGCTTTGTCGAGCTATTTTGGTCTCAAATTTTGTCAGAATATTGAAAATTGAGCTAGCTTAACATGGCGTTGGATTCGTGTCATTTTGAGCTCTAAATCAAAAGTTGCGGATGATTTGGTGCGGACATGTCAAGTTGATCGGCCAGTTAAAATGAGCATTCTAAACTGATCATTGGTGCTCCTTGAGTAAAGGCTTATAAATGAAGGACAATGCATGGCATCTTGCAGTTTTGGATACATTGGACTACTTCGAGGCTTTGTCGTAGCTCTTTCAGTGTCAAATGTTGTCACGATATAGAAGCTTGAGCTTGCTTAACATGGGCGTTGGATTCGTGTCATTCTGAACTCCAAATCAAAAGTTACAGACGATTTAGTGCGAACATATCAAGTTGATTGGCCTTTTAAAATGATAATTCTAAACTGATTATTGGTGCTCCTTGTGTAAATGCTTATAAATGAAGCATAATGGATGGCATCATGCAGTTTGGGATACATTAGAGTACTTGGAGGATTTGTAATAGCTCTTTCAGTCTGAAATATTGTCACAATATAGAAAATTGAGTTAGCTTGAACTGGGCGTTGGACTAATGTCATTTTGAGCTCTAAATCAAAAGTTAAAGACGATTTAGTGTGGACATGTCAAGTTGATCAGCTATTTAACATGATCATTCTAAACTTATCATTGGTATTCCTTGAGTAAATGCTTATAAATGAAGCATAATGCATTGCATCACACAGTTTGGGATAGATAGGATTACTTGGAGGCTTATACTAAGCTCTTTGAGTCTCAGATGTTGTCACAATATAGAAAATTGACCAAGCTTAACGTGGGCGTTGGATTTGTGTCATTCTAAATTCTAAATCAAAAGTTATGGACGCTTTAGTGCAGACATTTTCATTCTAAATTCTAAATCAAAAGTTACGGACGATTTAGTGCAGACATTTCAAGTTGAACGGTCAGTAAAAATGATCATTCTAGACTGATCATTGGTGCTCTTTGTGTAATGGCTTATAAATGAAGTATAATTCATGACATCACACAGTTTGGAATACATTGGACTACTTGAAGGCTTTGTAATAGCTCATTCAGTCTCAAATGTTGTCAAAATATGGGAAATTGAGCTAACCTGACGTGGGCATTAGATTAATGTTATTTTGAGCTCTAAATCAAACGTTAAAGAGGATTTAGTGTGGACATGTCAAGTTGATTAGCTAGTTAAAACGATCATTCTAAACTGATCATTGGTGCTCCTTGATTAAAGGCTAATAAATGAAGCATAATGCATGGCATCACGCAGTTTGGGATAGATCGGATTTCTTCGAAGCTTTTTGTAGCTATTTTGGTCTTAAATTTTGTCACAATATAAAAAATTGAGCTAACTTAACATGGCCGTTGGATTCGTGTCATTCAGAATACTAAATCAAAAATTACGTATGATTTAGTGCAGAAATGTCAAGTTTATCGGCCAGTTAAAATGATCATTCTAAGCCGATTATTGGTGCTCCTTGAGTAAAGGCCAATAAATGAAGCATAATGCATAGCATCACATAGCTTGGGATAGATTGGATTACTATGAGGCTTTGTTGTAGCTATTTTGGTCTTCAATTTTGTCAGAATATAGAAAATGGAGCTAGCTTAACATGGCGTTGGATTGATGTCATTTCAAACTCTGAATCAAAAGTTATAGACGATTTAGTGCGGACATGTCAAGTTGATCGGACAGTTAAAATGATCATTTTAAACTGATCATTGGTGCTCCTTGAGTAAAGTCTTATAAATGAAGCATAATGCATGGCATCTCGCAGTTTGGGATACATTGGACTATTTCGAGGCTTTTTCTTAGCTCTTTCAGTCTCAAATGTTGTCACGACATAGAAACTTGAGCTGGCTTAACACGGGCGTTGGATTTGTGTCATTCCGAACTCTAAATCAAAAGTTACAGACGATTTAGTCCGAACATGTCAAGTTGATCGGCCATTTAAAATGATAATTCTAAACTGATTATTGGTGCTCCTTTGTTAAAGGCTTATAAATGAAGCGTAATGGACGGCATCATGCAGTTTGGGATACATTGGATTCCTTGGATGATTTGAAATATCTCTTTCAGTCTCAAATGTTGTCACAATATAGAAAATTGAGCAATCTTGACCTGGGCGTTGAATTAATGTCATTTTGAGCTCTAAATAAAAAGTTGAAGACGATTTAGTGTGGACATGTCAAGTTGATCAGCTAGTTAAAATGATCATTCTTAATTTATCATTGGTGTTCCTTGAGTAAATGCTTATAAATGAAGCATAATGCATGGCATCACGCAGTTTGAGATAGATTGGATTACTTGGGGGCTTTGTTGTACCTATTTCGGTCATAACGTTTGTCACATTATAGAAAGTTGAGCTACCTTTAACATGGGCGTTGGATTCGTGTCATTTTGAACTCTAAATCAAAACTTATGGATGATTTAGTGCATACATGTCAGGTTGATCGCACGGTTAAAAATGATCATTATAAACTAATAATTGGTGCTCCTCGATTAAAGGCTTGTAAATAAAGCTTAAGGCATGGCATCACGCAGTTTGGGATTAATAGATGACTTGGAGGCTTTGTAGTAGTTCTTTCAGTCTCAAATCTTGTCACCATATGGAAAATTGAGCTAGCTTAACGCGGGTGTTGGACTCATGACATTTTCAGCTCTATATCAAAAGTTAAAGGAGATTTAGTGCCGACATGTCAAGATGATCAGCTAGTTAAAATCATCGTTCTAAACTGATCATTAGTGCTATTTGAGTAAAGTCTTATATATGAAGCATATTGCATGGCATCACACAGTTTTGGATACATTGGAATAATTACTTGGAGGCTTTTTAGTCGCTATTTTGCTGTTAAATTTGTCACAATATTGAAAATTGAGGTAGCTAAATGTGGGCGTTAGATTCGTGTCATTCTGAACTCTAAATAAAAAGTGATGCACGATTTAGTGCACCCATGACAAGTTGACCGGCCAGTTAAAATGATCATTCTAGACTGATCATTGATGCTCCTTGAGTAAAGACTTGTAAATGAAGCATAAAGAATGTCATCACACAGTTTGGGATTAATTGGATTACTTGGAGGCTTTGTAGTAGTGCTTTTAGCCTCAACGTTGTCACAATATAGAAATTTGAGCTAGTTTAACGCGGGCGTTGGGCTCATATCATTTTGAGGTCTTAATCAAAAGTTAAATACGATTTAGTGTGGACATGTTAAGTTGATCAGCTAGTAAAAGTGTTCATTCTAAACTGATCATTGGTGCTCCTTGCGTAAAGGCTTATAAATGGAGCAAAATGCATGGTCTAACGCTGATTGGGATATATTGGATTACTTGGAAGCTTTGTTGTCGCTCTTACAGTCTCAAATGTTGTCATAATATGGAAAATTGAGCTAGTTTAACGTGGGCGTTGGACTCATGTCATTTTGAGCTCTAACTACAAAGATTAAAGATGATTTAATGCTTACTTGTCAAGTTTGTCAGGTAGTTAAAATGATCATTCTAAACTGATCATTGGTGCGCATTGGTAAAGGCTTATAAATGAAGCATAATGCATGGCATCACGTAGTTTGAGATTGATTGGATTAATTGGAGGTTTTTTGTAGCTCTTTCGGTGTTAAATTTTGTCACAATATAGAAAATTGAGCTAGATAAACGTGGTCGTCGGATTCATGTCATTCTGAACTCTAAATCAAAAGTGACGGACGTTTTAGTGCAGACAAGTCTAGTTGATCGGACAGTTAAAATGATCATTCTAAACTGATCACTGGTGCTTCATGAGTAAAAACTTGAAACTGAAGAATAACGCATGGCATCACGCAGTTTGGGATTAATTGGATTACTTGGAGGCTTTATAGTAGTTCTTTTAGTCTCAGATTTTATCACAATATGAAAAATTTAGCTAAATTAATGCGAGCGTTAGACACATGTCATTTTGAGCTCTGAATTAAAAGTTAAATACAATTTAGTGCGGACATGTCAAGTTGATCTGCTAGTTAAAATTATGATTCTAAACTGAACATCGGTGCTCCGTGAGTAAAGGCTTGTAAATGAAACATAACGCATGACATCACACAGTTTGGGATTAAATGGATTACTTGGAGGCTTTGTAGTAGTTGTTTTAGTGACAAATCTTGTCACAATATGGAAAATTGAGCTAGCTTAACGCGGGCATTGGTCTCTTGTCATTTTGAACTCTAAAGTTAAAGTTCATTTAGTGCCGACATGTCAAGATGATCAGCTAGTTAAAATGATCATTTTAAACTGATCACTGGTGCTCCTTGAGTATAGGCTTATAAATGAAACATAATGCATGGAATCACGGATAGATTAGATTAATAACTTGGAGGCTATTAATAGCTATTTTGGTGTTAAATTTTGTCATAATATTGAAAATTGAGGTAGCTAAATGTGGTCGTTGGAGTCGTGTCATTCTGAACTCTAAATAAAAAGTGACGGACGATTTAGTGCATCCATGTCAAGTTTATCGGCCAGTTAAAATGATCATTCTAAACTGATCATTGGTGCTCCTTGAGTAAAGACTTGTAAACGAAGCATAACGCCTACCATCACACAGTTTTCGATTAATTGGATTAGTTGGAGGCTTTGTCGTAGTTCTTTCAGTCTCAACGTTGTCACAATATGGAAAATTGAGTTAATTTAAGGCTGGCGTTGGGCTCATATCATTTTTATCTCTAAATCAAAAGCTCAATACAATTTAGTTTGTATATGTCAAGTTGATCAGCTAGTAAAAGTGTTCATTCTAAACTGATCATTGGTGCTCCTTGAGTAAAGGCTTATAAATGGGGCATAATGCATGGTCTCACGCAGTTTGGGTAGATTGGATTGTTTAGAAGCTTTTTCGTAGCTATTTTGGTGTTAAATTTTGTAAGAGTATAGAAAATTGAGCTAGCTAAACGTGGGCGTTGGATTAGTTTAATTTTGAACTCTAAATACAAAGTGACAGACGATTTAGTGCAGACATGTCAAGTTGATCAGCTAGTTAAAATGATAATTCTTAACTTATCATTGGGGCTCATTGAGTAAAGGCTTATAAATGAAGCGTAATGCATGGCATCACGCATTTTGGGATATGTTGGATTACTTGGAAGCTTTGTAGCTCTTTCAGTCTCAAATGTTCTCACAATATGGAAAATTGAGCTAGCTTAACGTGGGCGTTGGACTCATGTAATTTTGAGCTCTAAATATAAAGTTAAAGATAATTTAATGCTTACATGTCAAGTCTATCAGCTAGTTAAAATAATTATTCTAAACTGATCATTGGTGCGCATTGAGTAAAGGTTTATAAACGAAGCATAATACATGGCATCACGCAGTTTGATATAGATTGCATTACTTGTAGTTCTTACGGTGTTAAATTTTGTCACAATATAGAAACTTTAGCTAGCTAAACGTGGTCGTTGGATTCGTGTCATTCTGAACTCTAAATCAAAAATGACGGACGATTTAGCGCAGACAAGTCAAGTTCATCGGACAGTTAAAATGATCATTCTAAACTGATCACCGGTGCTCCATGAGTAAAGGCTTGTAACTGAAGCATAACGCATGGCATCACCCTGTTTGGAATTAATTGAATTACTTGGACGCTTCGTAGTAGTTCTTTCAGTCTCAAATATTTTCAGAATATGGTAAATTGATTTGCCTAACGCGGGCGTTGGACTCATATCATTTTGAGCTCTAAATCAAAAGTTAAAGACGATTTAGTGCCAACATGTCAAGTTGATAGCTAGTAAAAATGGTTATTCTAAACTGATCATTGGTGTTCCTTGAGTAATGGCTTATAAATGGAGCATAATGCATGGCATCATGCAGTTTGGGATAGATTGGATTACTCAGAGGCTTTTTCGTAGCTATTTTGGTGTCAAATTTTCTCACAATATAGAAAATTGAGCTAGCTAAACATGGGCGTTGGATTTGTGTTATTCTTAACTCTAAATCAAAAGTCACAGATAATTTAGTGCGGACATGTCAAGTTGATCGGCCGGTTAAAATGATCATTCTAAAGTAAAGGCTTGTAAATAAAGCATAATGCATGGCATCACACAGTTTGGGATATATTGGATTACTTGGAAGCTTTGTTGTAGCTCTTACAATCTCAAATGTTCTCAAATATGGAAAATTGAGCTAGCTTAACGTGGGCATTGGACTCATGTCATTTTGAGCTCTAAATACAAAGTTAAAGATGATTTAATGCTTACATATCAAGTTGTTCAGCTAGTTAAAATGATCATTTTAAACTAATCATTGGCAAGCCTTGAGTAAAGGCTTATAAATAGAGCAAAATGCATGGCATCACGCATTTTAGGATATATTGGATTACTTGGAGGCTTTTTTTAAGCTATATCTGTGTTAAATTTTATCACAATATAGAAAATTGAGGTTGCTAAACGTTGGCGTTCGATTCATGTCATTCCGACACATAAATCAAAAGTGACAGACGATTTAGTGCAGACTTTTCAAGTTGATCAAATAGTTAAAATGATCATTCTAAACTGATCATTGGGGCTCTTTGAGTAAAGGCATATAAATCAAGCATAATGCATGGCATCACGCAGTTTGGGAATAAATTGGATTACTTTGAAGCTTTTTGTATCTATTTTGGTGTTAAATTTTGTCACAATATAGAAAATTGAGGTTGCTAAACGTTGGCGTTCGATTCGTGTCATTCTGAACTTTAAATCAAAAGTTCAAGACGATTTAGTGCGGACTTGTCAAGTTGATCAGCTAGTTAAAATGATCATTCTAAAATGATCATTGGGGCTCTTTGAGTAAAGGCATATAAATCAAGCATAATGCATGGCATCACGCAGTTTGGGATAGATTGGATTACTTTGAAGCTTTTTGTACCTATTTCGGTTTTAAATTTTGTCACAATATAGAAAGTTGAGCTAATTAAACGTTGGCATTCGATTCGTGTCATTCTGAACTTTAAATCAAAAGTGACGGACTATTTAGTGCAGACATGTCAAGTTGATCATACATTTAAAATGATCATTCTAATATGATAATTGGTTCTCCTTGAGTAAATACTTGTAAATAAAGCATAACGCATGGCATCACGCAGTTTTGGAGTAATTGGATTGCTTGGAGGCTTTGTAGTAGTTCTTTCATTCTCAAATGTTGTCACAATATGGAAAAATGGGCTAGCTTAACGGGGTGTTGGACAGACGTTATTTTGAGCTCTAAATCAAAAGTTAAAAACGATTCAATGCGGACATGTTAAGTTGATCAGCTAGTTAAAGTGATCGTTCTAAACTGATCAGTGGTGCTACTTGAGTAAAGGCTTATAAATGAAGCATAATGCATGGCATCACGCTGTTCGGGATAGATCGGATTATTTGGACGCTTTTTCGTAGCTATTTCGGTGTTAACTTTTGTCACAATATAGAAAATTGAGCTAGCTTAACGTGGCCGTTTGATTCGTGTCATTCTGAATTCTAAATAAAAAGTGACGGACGATTTAATGCGAACATGTCAAGTTGATATGCTAGTTAAAATGATCATTCTAAACTGATCATTGGTGCTCATTGAGTAAAGGCTTGTGATTGAAGCATAATGCATGGCATCACGCATTTTGCGATTGATTGGATTACTTAGAGGCTTTTTAGTAGTTCTTTCAGTCTCAAGTGTTGTAACAATATGTAAACTTCAGCTAGCTTAACATGGGCGTTCGATTCGTGACATTTCGAACTCTAAATGAAAAATCATGGACGATTTAGTGCGGACATCTGAAGTTGATCGACCAGTTAAAATGATCATTCTAAACTGGTCAATGGTGCTTCTTATGTGAAGGCTAATAAATGAAGCATTATGCATGGCATCACACATTTTGGAATACATTGGATTTTTTGGAGACTTTTTCGTAGATCTTTCAGCCTCAAATGTTGTAACAATATATAAAATTGAACAAGCTTAACGTGGGCGTTGGAATCGTGTCATTCTAAACTCTAAATCAACAGGTACAGACGATTTAGTGTGGACATGTTAAGTTGATCGGCCTGTTAAAATGATCATTCTAAACTGATCATTGGTGCTACTTAAGTAAAGGCTTTTAAATGAAGCATAATACATGGCATCACGCAGTTTAGAATAGTTTGGATTACTTGCAATCTTTTTCGTAGTTACTTCGGTTTTAAATTCTATGCTGATCATTGGTGCTCGTTGAGTAAAGGCTAATAAATGAAGCATAATGCATGACATCACAAAGTTTGGGATAGATTAGATTATTAGCAGGCTTTGTCGAGCTAGTTTGGTCTTAAATTTTGTCAGAATACTGAAAATTGAGCTAGCTTAACATGGCGTTGGATTCGTGTCATTTTGAGCTCTAAATCAAAAGTTACGGATGATTTGGTGCGGACATGTCAAGTTGATCGGCCAGTTAAAATGATCATTCCAAACTGATCATTGGTGCTCCTTGAGTAAAAGCATATCAATGAAGCATAATGCATGGCATCATGCAGTTTGGGATACATTGGATTACTTGGAGGCTATTTTGTAGGTCTTTCAGTTTCAAATGTTGTCACAATATGGAAAATTGAGATAGGTTAACGTGAGCGTTGGACTAATGTCATTTTTAGCTCCAAATCAAAAGTTAAAGATGATTTTGTGCGGACATGTAAAGTTGATCAGCTAGTAAAAATGATCATTCTAAACTTATCATTGGTGCTCCTTGAGTAAAGGCTTACATATGAAGTATAATGAATGGCATCGTGCAGATTGGAATAGATTGGACTAATTGGAGTCTTTTTCATAGCTATTTCATTCTTAAAATATGTCATAATATAGAAAATTGAGCTACATTACAGTGGGCGTTTAATTCGTGTCATTCTGAACTCTAAATCAAAACTTACAAACGATTTAGTGTGGACATGCAAGTTGATTGGCCAGTTAAAAATGATCATTCTAAACTGATAAGTGGTGCTCCTTGAATAAACGGATTGGCCAGCCAAGACGATTTGGTGCGAACATGTAAAATTGATGGGCTAGTTAAATGATCATTTTAAACTGATCATTGGTGGTCATTGAGTAAAGGATTAAAAATGAAGGATAATGGATTCATCATGCAGTTTGGGATAGATTGGATTACTTGGAAGCTTTTTCGTAGCTCTTTCTGTCTCAAATGTTGTCAAAATATGGAAAATCGAGATAGCTTAAAATGAGTGTTGGATTCATGTCATTCTGAACTTTAAATCAAAAGTTATTGACGATTTAGTGCGGACATGTCAAGTTGATTGACTAGCTAAAAAATGATCATTCTAAACTTATCATTGGTGCTACTTGAGTAAAGGCTTATAAATGAAGCATAATGCATGACATCATGCAGTTTGAAATAGATTGGATTATTTGGAAGTTATATCATAACTATTTCAGTCTAAAATTTTGTCACAATATAGAAAAACTTGCTTGCTTAACGTGGGTGTTGGACTCGTGTCATTCTAAACTCTAAATCAAAAGTTTCAGACGATTTAGTGTGGACATGTCAAGTCGATAGGCTAGTTCAAATGACCATTTTAAACTTATCATTGGTGGTCATTGAGTAAAAGCTTTTAAATGAATCATAATGCATGGCATCACGTAATTTGGGATACATTGGATTACTTTGAGGCTTTGTTGTAGCTTTTTTAGTTTCAAATGTAGTCACAATATAGAAAATTGAGCTAGCATAATGTTGGCGTTAGATTTGTGTCATTCTGAACTCTAAATTAAAAGTTAGGGACGATTTAGTGCGGACATGTCAAGTTCATCGGCCAGTTATAATTATCATTCTAAACTGATCATTGGTGCTGCTTGAGTAAAGGCCTATAAATGAAGCATAATGCATGGCATCACACTTTGTGCGATACATTGGATTACTTGGAGGCTTTTTTGCAGCTCTTATTGTCTCAAATGTTGTCACAATATGCAAAATTAAGCTAGCTTAACGTGAACATTGGATTCGTGTCATTCTGAACTCTAAATCAGAAGTTACACATGATTTAGTGCAGACATGTCAATTGATCGGCCAGTTAAAATGATCATTCTAAACTGATCATTGGTGCTCCTTGAGTAAAGGCTTATAAATGACGCATAATGCATTGCATCTCGCAGTTTGGGATACATTGGATTAATTGGAGGCTTTTTGGTAGCTCTTTCTGTCTCAAATATTTTCACAATATAGAAAATTTAGCTAGATTAACATAGGCGTTGGATTCGTGTCATTCTAAAATCTAAATCAAAAGTTATGAACGTTTTAGTGCATAAATTTCAAATTAATCAGCTAGTTAAAATGATCATTCTAAACTTATTATTGGTACTCCTTGAGTAAAGGGTTATAAATGAAGAATAATGCATGGTATCATGCAGTTTGGAATACATCGGATTACTTAAAGGCTTTTTTGTAGCTCTTTCAGTCTCAAATGTTATCATAATATAGAAAATTGAGATAGCTTAACGTGGGCGTTGAATGCGTGTCATTCTAAACTCTAAATCATAAGTTACACACGATTTAGTGTAGACATGTCAAGTTGATTTGCCAGTTCAAATGATCATCTAAACTGAACATTGGTGCTCCTTGAGTAAAGGCTTATAAATGAAACATAATGCATGGCATCACACTGTTTGGGATACATTGGATTACTTGGAGGCTTTTTTGTAGCTTTTTCAGTATCAAATGTTGTCACAATATGGAAAATTGAGCTTGTTTGACGTGGGCATTGGATTCCTGTCATTTTGAACTTTAAATAAAAAGTAACGGACGATTTAGTTCGGACATGTCAAGTTGATCGGCCTGTTAAAATGATCATTCTAAACTGATCACTGGTGCTCCTTGAGTAAAGGCTTATAAATGAGGCATCATGCATGACATCGCACAGTTTGGGATACATTGGACTACTTGGAGGCATTTTCGTAGCTGTTTCAATCTCAAATTTTTTCACAATATTGAAAATTCAGCTAGTTTAACATGGGCGTTGGATTTGTATGATTTTGAACTCTAAATAAAAAATTACGGATGATTTAGTGTAACATGTCAAGTTGATCGGCGAGTTAAAATCATTATTCTTAACCGATAATTGGTGCTCCTTGAGTAAAGGCTTATAGATGAATCATAATGCATGGCATCACGCAATTTGGGATACATTGGATTATGAGGAGGCTTTATCGTACCTCTTTCTGTCTCAAATTTTGTCAAAATATGGAGAATTGAGCTAGCTTAATGTTGGTGTTGGATTTGGGTCAGTCTGAACTCTAAATTAAAGGTCACAAATTATTTAGTGCGGACATGTCAAGTTGATCGGCTAGTTAAAATTATCATTCTAAACTGATCATTGGTGCTTCTTAAGTAAAGGCTTATAAATAAATCATAATGCATGGCAACATGAAGTTTGGAATAGATTGGATTAACGTGAGGCTTTGTCCTAGCTCTTTCAGTATAAAATCTTGCCAGAATATGGACAATTAAGCTAGCTTAAAGTGGGAATTGGACTCATATCATTTTGAGGTATAAATCAAAAGTTAAATATTATTTAGTGCGGACATATCAAGTTGATCAGCTAGTTGAAACGATCATTGTAAACTTGTCATTGGTGCTCTTTGACTAAGGGGTTATAAATGAAGTATAATGGATGATATCACGCAGTTTGGGATACATTGGATTATTTGGAGGCTTTGTCGTAGCTCTTTCAGTCTCAAATGTTTTCACAATATGCAAACCTGAGCTAGCTTAGCGTGAATGTTGGATTCGTGTCATTCTGAACACTAAATCAAAAGTTACGAACGATTTAGTGCAGACATATCTAGTTGATCGGCCAGTTAAAATGACCATCCAAAACTGATCATTGGTGCTCCTTGAGTAAAGGCTTCTAAATGAAACATAATGCATGACATCACCCAGTTTGGGATACATTGGATTACTTAGAGGCTTTTTTGTAGCTTTTTTGTAGCTTTTTCAGTCTCAATTGTTGTCACAATATGGAAAACTGAGCTAGCTTAACGTGTACGTTGGATTCGTGTCATTCAGAACTCTAACTCAAAAGTTACAGACAATTTAGTGTAGACATGTCAAGTTGATAGGTCAGTTAAAATGATCATTTTAAACTGATCATTGGTGCTCCTTGAAAAATGACTTATAAATGAAGCATGATGCATGGCATCACACAGTTTGGGATACATTCGATTAATTGGAGGCTTTGTCGTATCTCTTTCACTCTAAAATGTTGTCACAATATGGAAAACTGAGCTAGTTCAACACGGGCGTTGGATTCGTATCATTCTGAACTCTAAATCAAAAGTTATGGACGATTTAGTTTGGACATGTCAATTTGATTAGCCAGTTAAAATGATCATTCTAAACTGATCATTGGTGCTGCTTGAGCAAAGGCTTATCAATGAAGCATAATGCATTGCCTCACGCAGTTTGGGATATATTGGATTACTTGGAGGCTTTTTTGTAGCTCTTTCAGTCTCAAAAATTGTCACAATGTGGAAAACTAAGCTAGTTTAACATGGGAATTGGATTCGTGTCATTTTGAACTCTAATTTTAAATTTGTGGATAATTTAGTGCAGACATGTCAAGTTGATCGGTCAGTTAAAATGATCATTCTAAACTGATATTTTGTGGTACTTGAGAAAAGCCTTATAAATGAAGAGTAACGCATGGCACCACGAAGTTTTGGATACATTGGATTACTTGGAGGCTTTGTAGTAGCTGTTTCAATATCAGATGTTGTCACTATTTGGAAAATTTATCTAGCTTAACGTGGGCGTTGGACTCATGTCATTTTGAGCTCTAAATTAAAAGTTAAAGGTGATTTACTATGGCCATGTCAAGTTGATCAACTAGTTGAAATGATCATTTTAAACTAATCATTGGTGCTCCTTGAGTAAAGGCTCATAAATGAAGTATAATGCAAGGCATGACGCAGTTTCGGATACACTGGATTACTTGAAGGCTTTTTTGTAGCTCATTTAGTCTCAAATGTTTTCACAGTATAGGAAATTGAGCTAGCTTAATGTGGGCGTTTATTCGTGTCATCCTGAACTCTAAACCAAAATTTACGGACGATTTATTATGGACATTTAAAGTTGATTGGACTGTTAAAATGATCATTATAAACTGATCATTGGTGCACCTTGAGTTAAGGCATATAAATGAAGCATAATGCATGGCATCACGCAGTTTGGGATACATTGGATTTCTTGGAGGCTTTCTCGTAGCTCTTTGAGTCTCAAATGTTTTCTCAATATAAAATTGCGCTTGCTTAAGTTGTGAATTGTATTCGTGTCATTCTGAACTCTAAATTCAAATTACGGACCACTTAGTGCGGAAATGTCAAGTTGATCGGCCAGTTAAAATGATCATTCTAAAATGATCATTGATGCTCCTTAAGTAAATGCCTATAGATGAAGCATAATGCATGACATCACGTAGTTTGGGCTAAATTGAAGTACTTGGAGGCTTTGTCGTAGCTATTTCAGACTTAAATTTATTCAAAATATATGAAATTGAGCTAGTTTAGCATGGGCGTCGGATTTATGTCATTTTGAACTCTAAATCAAAATTACGGACGATTTTGTGTGAACATGTCAAGTTGATCGGCAAATTAAAATGATCATTCTAAACTTATCTTCAGTAAACGATTACAAATGAAGCATAATGGATGGCATCATCCAGTTTGGGATACATTGGATTACTCGGAGGCTTTGTCGTAGTTCTTTTACTCTCAAATCTTTTAACAATATAGAAAATTGAGCTTGCTTAACGCGGGCGTTGGAATCGTTTATTTCTGAACTCTAAATCAAAAGTTGAGGACGATTTAGTGCAGACATGTCAAGTTGATAGGCCAGTTAAAATGATAATTCTTAACTGATCATTGGTACTCCTTGAGTAAAGGCTTATAAATGAAGCATCATGAATGACATCACACAATTTGGAATACATTGGATTACTTGGAGGCTTTTTCTTACCTCATTCAATCTAAAATGTTGACACAATATGGAAAATTGAGCTAGCTTAACGTGAGTGTTGGACTCGTGTCATTGTGAACTCTAAATCAAAAGTTATGTACGATGTAGTTTGGACATATCAAGCTGATAGGCCACTTAAAATGATTATTCTAAATGGATCGTTGGTGCTCCTTAAGTAAAGACTTATAATTAAAGCAGAATGTATGGCATCATGCAGTTTGTATACATTAGATTACTTGGAGGCTTTTTCGTAACTCCTAGACTCTCAAATGTTGTCACAATATGGAAACCTGAGCTATCTTAGCGTGGGCGTTGGACTCCTATCATTTTGCGATCTAACTCAAAAGTAAAGGACAACATAGTGCGGACATGTCAAGTTTATCAGCAAGCTAAAATGATCATTTTAAACTCATCATTGGTGCTCCTTGAGTAAAGGCTTATAAAGAGAAGCGTAATGCATGGCATCACACAGCTTGGAATAGTTTAGATTACTTGGAGGCTTTGTCCTAGCTATATTGGTCTTAAGTTTTGTCACAATATAGAAAATTGAGCTAGCCTAACGTGGCCATTGGATTCATGTCATTTTGAACTCTAAATAAATTGTTGCGGACAATTTAGTACGGACATGTCCAATTGATCGGAAAATTAAAATAATCATTCTAAACTGATCATTGGTGCTGCCTCAGTAAAGTCTTATAAATGAAGCATAGTGCATGGCATCACGCAGTTTGGGATACATTAGATTACTTGGAGGCTTTGTCGTAGCTATTTTGGCCTTAAAATTTTTCAGAAATAGAAAATTGAGCTAGGTTAACGTGGGCGTTGAATTTGTTTCATTTTGAACTGTAAATCAAAATTATGGACGATTTATTACGGACATGTCAAGTTGATCGGCCAATTAAAATGATCATTCTAAACTGATCATTGGTGCTCCTTGTGTAAACGGTTATAAATGACTCATAATGGATGGCATCATCCAGTTTGGTATACATTGGATTACTTGGAGGCTTTGTCATAGTTCTTTTTGTCTCAAATGTTGTAACAATATAGAAAATTCAGCTTGCTTAACATGAGCGTTGGATTCCTGTCATTCGGAACTCTAAATCAAAATTAACGTACGATTTAGTGCGGACATGTCAAGTTTATCGGCAACTAAAAATGATCATTTTAAACTGATCATTGGTGCTCCTTAAGTAAAGGCTTATAAATGAAGCATAATGTGTGGTATCATGCAGTTCGGGATACACTGGACTACTTGGAGGCTTTTTTGCAGCTCATTAAATCTCAAATGTTTTCGCAGTATAGGAAATTGAGCTAGCTTAACGTGGGCGTTGGATTCGTGTCATTCTGAACTCTAAATCAAAAGTTACGGACGATTTAGTGCAGATATTTGAAGTTGATCGGCCTATTAAAATGATCAATTTAAACTGATCATTGGTGCTCCTTTTGTTAAGGCTTTTAAATGAAGCATAATTCATGGCATCACGCTGTTTGGGATACATTGGATTACTTGGAGGCGTTGTCGTGGCTCTTTGAGTCTCAAATCTTTTCTCAATATAAAATTGCGCTTGCTTAACCTGGGAATTGGATTTGTGTCATTCTGAACACTAAATACAAAGTACGGACGATTTAGTGCGGACATGTCAAGTTGATCGGCCAGTTAAAATGATCATTCTAAAATGATAATTGGTTCTCCTTAAGTAAAGGCTTATAGATGAAGCATAATGCAAGACATCACGTAGTTTGGGCTAGATTGGATTATTTGGAGGCTTTGTCGTAGCTATTTTAGACTTAAATTGATTGAAAATATTTGAAACTGAGCTAGTTTAGCATGGGTGTCGGATTTATGTCATTTTGAACTCTAAATCAAAATTACGGACGATTTTGTGCGAACATGTCAAGTTGATCGGCAAATTAAAATGATCATTCTTAACTTATCTTCTGTAAACAGTTACAAATGAAGCATAATGGATGGCATCATCCAGTTTGGGATACATTGGATTACTCGGAGGCTTTGTCGTAGTTCTTTTACTCTCAAATGTTCTAACAATATAGAAAATTGAGCTTGCTTAACGCGGGCATTGGATTCGTGTAATTCTGAACTCTAAATCAAAAGTTGAGGACGATTTAGTGCAGACATGTCAAGTTGATAGGCCAGTTAAAATGATAATTCTTAACTGATCATTGGTACTCCTTGAGTAAATGCTTATAAATGAAGCATAATGAATGACATCACACAATTTGGAATACATTGGATAACTTGGAGGCTTTTTCGTACCTCATTCAATCTAAAATGTTGTCACAATATGGAAAATTGAGCTAGCTTAACGTGAGTGTTGGATTCGTGTCATTGTGAACTCTAAATCAAAAGTTATGTACGATGTAGTTTGGACATATCAAGCTGATAGGCCACTTAAAATGATCATTCTAAACGGATCATTGGTGCTCCTTAAGTAAAGCCTTATAATTAAAGCAGAATGTATGGCATCATGCAGTTTGTATACATTGGATTACTTGGAGGCTTTTTCGTAACTCTTAGACTCTCAAATGTTGTCACAATATGGAAACTTGAGCTATCTTAGCGTGGGCGTTGGACTCCTATCATTTTGAGATCAAACTCAAAAGTTAAGGACAATTTAGTGCGGACATGTCAAGTTTATCAGCAAGTTAAAATGATCATTTTAAACTCATCATTGGTTCTCCTTGAGTAAAGGCTTATAAAGAGAAGCGTAATGCATGGCATCACACAGTTTGAAATAGTTTGGATTACTTGGAGGCTTTGTTCTAGCTATATTGGTCTAAAGTTTTGTCACAATATAGAAAATTGAGCTAGCCTAACGTGGCCATTGGATTCATGTCATTTCGAACTCTAAATAAAAATTTGCGGACAATTTAGTACGGACATGTCCAATTGATCGGAAAATTAAAATGATCATTCTAAACTGATCATTGGTGCTGCTTCAGTAAAGTCTTATAAATGAAGCATAATGCATGGCATCACGCAGTTTGGGATACATTAGATTACTTGGAGGCTTTGTCGTAGCTATTTTGGCCTTAAAGTTTTTCAGAAATAGAAAATTGAGCTAGCTTAACGTGGGCGTTGAATTTGTTTCATTTTTTGAACTGTAAATCAAAATTATGGACGATTTATTACGGACATGTCAAGTTGATCGGCCAATTAAAATGATCATTCTAAACTGATCATTGGTGCTCCTTGGGTAAACAGTTATAAATGACTCATAATGGATGGCATCATCCAGTTTGGTATACATTGGATTACTTGGAGGCTTTGTCGTAGTTCTTTTTGTCTCAAATGTTCTAACAATATAGAAAATTCAGCTTGCTTAACATGAGCGTTGGATTCCTGTCATTCGGAACTCTAAATCAAAATTCACGCACGATTTAGTGCGGACATGTCAAGTTGATCGGCAACTAAAAATGATCATTTTAAACTGATCATTGGTGCTCCTTAAGTAAAGGCTTATAAATGAAGCATAATGTGTGGTATCATGCAGTTCGGGATACACTGGATTACTTGGAGGCTTTTTTGCAGCTCATTCAATCTCAAATGTTTTCACCGTATAGAAAATTGAGCTAGCTTAACGTGGGCGTTGGATTCGTGTCATTCTGAACTCTAAATCAAAAGTTACGGACGATTTAGTGCAGACCTTTGAAGTTGATCGGCCTACTAAAATGATCAATTTAAACTGATCATTGGTGCTCCTTTTGTTAAGGCTTATAAATGAAGCATAATGCATGGCATCACGCTGTTTGGGATACATTGGATTACTTGGAGGCGTTGTCGTGGCTCTTTGAGTCTCAAATGTTTTCTCAATATAAAATTGCGCTTGCTTAACCTGGGAATTGGATTTGTGTCATTCTGAACACTAAATCCAAAGTACGGACGATTTAGTGCGGACATGTCAAGTTGATCGGCCAGTTAAAATGATCATTCTAAAATGATAATTGGTGCTCCTTAAGTAAAGGCTTATAGATGAAGCATAATGCAAGACATCACATAGTTTGGGCTAGATTGGATTACTTGGAGGCTTTGTCGTAGCTATTTTAGACTTAAATTTATTCAAAATATTTGAAATTGAGCTAGTTTAGCATGGGCGTCGGATTTATGTCATTTTGAACTCTAAATCAAAATTACGGACGATTTTGTGCGAACATGTCAAGTTGATCGGCAAATTAAAATGATCATTCTAAACTTATCTTCAGTAAACGATTACAAATGTAAGCATAATGGATGGCATCATCCAGTTTGGGATACATTGGATTACTCGGAGGCTTTGTCGTAGTTCTTTTACTCTCAAATGTTCTAACAATATAGAAAATTGAGCTTGCTTAACGCGGGCATTGGATTCGTGTAATTCTGAACTCTAAATCAAAAGTTGAGGACGATTTAATGGAGACATGTCAAGTTGATAGGCCAGTTAAAATGATAATTCTTAACTCATCATTGGTACTCCTTGAGTAAAGGCTTATAAATGAAGCATAATGAATGACATCACACAATTTGGAATACATTGGATTACTTGGAGGCTTTTTCGTACCTCATTCAATCTAAAATGTTGTCACAATATGGAAAATTGAGCTAGCTTAACGTGAGTGTTGGATTCGTGTCATTGTGAACTTTAAATCAAAAGTTATGTACGATGTAGTTTGGACATATCAAGCTGATAGGCCACTTAAAATGATCATTCTAAACGGATCATTGGTGCTCCTTAAGTAAAGCCTTATAATTAAAGAAGAATGTATGGCATCATGCAGTTTGTATACATTGGATTACTTGGAGGCTTTTTCGTAACTCTTAGACTCTCAAATGTTGTCACAATATGGAAACCTGAGCTATCTTAGCGTGGGCGTTGGACTCCTATCATTTTGAGATCTAACTCAAAAGTTAAGGACAATTTAGTGCGGACATGTCAAGTTTATCAGCAAGCTAAAATGATCATTTTAAACTCATCATTGGTGCTCCTTGAGTAAAGGCTTATAAAGAGAAGCGTAATGCATGGCATCACACAGTTTGGAATAGTTTGGATTACTTGGAGGCTTTGTTCTAGCTATATTGGTCTAAAGTTTTGTCACAATATAGAAAATTGAGCTAGCCTAACGTGGCCATTGGATTCATGTCATTTCGAACTCTAAATAAAAAGTTGCGGACAATTTAGTACGGACATGTCCAATTGATCGGAAAATTAAAATGATCATTCTAAACTGATCATTGGTGCTGCTTCAGTAAAGTCTTATAAATGAAGCATAATGCATGGCATCACGCAGTTTGGGATACATTAGATTACTTGGAGGCTTTGTATAATGCATGGCATCACGCAGTTTGGGATACATTAGATTACTTGGAGGCTTTGTCGTAGCTATTTTGGCTTTAAATTTTTCAGAAATAGAAAATTGAGCTAGCTTAACGTGGGCGTTGAATTTGTTTCATTTTTTGAACTGTAAATCAAAATTATGGACGATTTATTACGGACATGTCAAGTTGATCGGCCAATTAAAATGATCATTCTAAACTGATCATTGGTGCTCCTTGGGTAAACAGTTATAAATGACTCATAATGGATGGCATCATCCAGTTTGGTATACATTGGATTACTTGGAGGCTTTGTCGTAGTTCTTTTTGTCTCAAATGTTCTAACAATATAGAAAATTCAGCTTGCTTAACATGAGCGTTAGATTCCTGTCATTCGGAACTCTAAATCAAAATTTACGCACGATTTAGTGCGGACATGTCAAGTTGATCGGCAACTAAAAATGATCATTTTAAACTGATCATTGGTGCTCCTTAAGTAAAGGCTTATAAATGAAGCATAATGTGTGGTATCATGCAGTTCGGGATACACTGGATTACTTGGAGGCTTTTTTGCAGCTCATTCAATCTCAAATGTTTTCACCGTATAGCAAATTGAGCTAGCTTAACGTGGGCGTTGGATTCGTGTCATTCTGAACTCTAAATCAAAAGTTACGGACGATTTAGTGCAGACATTTGAAGTTGATCGGCCTATTAAAATGATCAATTTAAACTGATCATTGGTGCTCCTTTTGTTAAGGCTTATAAATGAAGCATAATGCATGGCATCACGCTGTTTGGGATACATTGGATTACTTGGAGGCGTTGTCGTGGCTCTTTGAGTCTCAAATGTTTTCTCAATATAAAATTGCGCTTGCTTAACCTGGGAATTGGATTTGTGTCATTCTGAACACTAAATCCAAAGTACGGACGATTTAGTGCGGACATGTCAAGTTGATCGGCCAGTTAAAATGATCATTCTAAAATGATAATTGGTGCTCCTTAAGTAAAGGCTTATAGATGAAGCATAATGCAAGACATCACAGTTTGGCTAGATTGGATTACTTGGAGGCTTTGTCGTAGCTATTTTAGACTTAAATTTATTCAAAATATTTGAAATTGAGCTAGTTTAGCATGGGCGTCGGATTTATGTCATTTTGAACTCTAAATCAAAATTACGGACGATTTTGTGCGAACATGTCAAGTTGATCGGCAAATTAAAATGATCATTCTAAACTTATCTTCAGTAAACGATTACAAATGAAGCATAATGGATGGCATCATCCAGTTTGGGATACATTGGATTACTCGGAGGCTTTGTCGTAGTTCTTTTACTCTCAAATGTTCTAACAATATAGAAAATTGAGCTTGCTTAACGCGGGCATTGGATTCGTGTAATTCTGAACTCTAAATCAAAAGTTGAAGACGATTTAGTGCAGACATGTCAAGTTGATAGGCCAGTTAAAATGATAATTCTTGTCTAATCATTTGTACTCCTTGAGTAAAGGCTTATAAATGAAGCATAATTAATGACATCACACAATTTGGAATACATTGGATTACTTGGAGGCTTTTTCGTACCTCATTCAATCTAAAATCTTGTCACAATATGGAAAATTGAGCTAGCTTAATGTGAGAGTTGGATTCGTGTCATTGTGAACTCTAAATCAAAAGTTATGTACGATGTAGTTTGGACATATCAAGCTGATAGGCCACTTAAAATGATCATTCTAAACGGATCGTTGGTGCTCCTTACGTAAAGCCTTATAATTAAAGCAAAATGTATGGCATCATGCAGTTTGTATACATTGGATTACTTGGAGGCTTTTTCGTAACTCTTAGACTCTCAAATGTTGTCACAATATGGAAACCTGAGCTATCTTAGCGTGGGCGTTGGACTCCTATCATTTTGAGATCTAACTCAAAAGTTAAGGACAATTTAGTGCGGACATGTCAAGTTTATCAGCAAGCTAAAATGGTCATTTTAAACTCATCATTGGTGCTCCTTGAGTAAAGGCTTATAAAGAGAAGCGTAATGCATGGCATCACACAGTTTGGAATAGTTTGGATTACTTGGAGGCTTTGTCCTAGCTATATTGGTCTTAAGGTTTGTCACAAAATAGAAAATTGAGCTAGCCTAACGTGGCCATTGGATTCATGTCATTTTGAACTCTAAATAAAAAGTTGCTGACAATTTAGTACGGACATGTCCAATTGATCGGAAAATTAAAATGATCATTCTAAACTGATCATTGGTGCTGCTTCATTAAAGTCTTATAAATGAAGCATAATGCATGGCATCACGCAGTTTGGGATACATTAGATTACTTGGAGGCTTTGTCGTAGCTATTTTGGCCTTAAAGTTTTTCAGAATATAGAAAATTGAGCTAGCTTAACGTGGGCGTTGAATTTGTTTCATTTTGAACTGTAAATAAAAATTATGGACGATTTGTTACGGACATGTCAAGTTGATCGGCCAATTAAAATGATCATTCTAAACTGATCATTGGTGCTCCTTGTGTAAACGGTTATAAATGAATCATAATGGATGGCATCATCCAGTTTGGTATACATTGGATTACTTGGAGGCTTTGTCGTAGTTCTTTTTGTCTCAAATGTTCTAACAATATAGAAAATTCAGCTTGCTTAACATGAGCTTTGGATTCCTGTCATTCGGAACTCTAAATCAAAATTTACGCACGATTTAGTGCGGACATGTCAAGTTGATCGGCAACTAAAAATGATCATTTTAAACTGATCATTGGTGCTCCTTAAGTAAAGGCTTATAAATGAAACATAATGTGTGGTATCATGCAGTTCGGGATACACTGGATTACTTGGAGGCTTTTTTGCAGCTCATTCAATCTCAAATGTTTTCACCGTATAGCAAATTGAGCTAGCTTAACGTGGGCGTTGGATTCGTGTCATTCTGAACTCTAAATCAAAAGTTACGGACGATTTAGTGCAGACATTTGAAGTTGATCGGCCTATTAAAATGATCAATTTAAACTGATCATTGGTGCTCCTTTTGTTAAGGCTTATAAATGAAGCATAATGCATGGCATCACGCTGTTTGGGATACATTGGATTACTTGGAGGCGTTGTCGTGGCTCTTTGAGTCTCAAATGTTTTCTCAATATAAAATTGCGCTTGCTTAACCTGGGAATTGGATTTGTGTCATTCTGAACACTAAATCCAAAGTACGGACGATTTAGTGCGGACATGTCAAGTTGATCGGCCAGTTAAAATGATCATTCTAAAATGATAATTGGTGCTCCTTAAGTAAAGGCTTATAGATGAAGCATAATGCAAGACATCACATAGTTTGGGCTAGATTGGATTACTTGGAGGCTTTGTCGTAGCTATTTTAGACTTAAATTTATTCAAAATATTTGAAATTGAGCTAGTTTAGCATGGGCGTCGGATTTATGTCATTTTGAACTCTAAATCAAAATTACGGACGATTTTGTGCGAACATGTCAAGTTGATCGGCAAATTAAAATGATCATTCTAAACTTATCTTCAGTAAACGATTACAAATGAAGCATAATGGATGGCATCATCCAGTTTGGGATACATTGGATTACTCGGAGGCTTTGTCGTAGTTCTTTTACTCTCAAATGTTCTAACAATATAGAAAATTGAGCTTGCTTAACGCGGGCATTGGATTCGTGTAATTCTGAACTCTAAATCAAAAGTTGAGGACGATTTAGTGCAGACATGTCAAGTTGATAGGCCAGTTAAAATGATAATTCTTAACTGATCATTGGTACTCCTTGAGTAAATGCTTATAAATGAAGCATAATGAATGACATCACACAATTTGGAATACATTGGATAACTTGGAGGCTTTTTCGTACCTCATTCAATCTAAAATGTTGTCACAATATGGAAAATTGAGCTAGCTTAACGTGAGTGTTGGATTCGTGTCATTGTGAACTTTAAATCAAAAGTTATGTACGATGTAGTTTGGACATATCAAGCTGATAGGCCACTTAAAATGATCATTCTAAACGGATCGTTGGTGCTCCTTAAGTAAAGCCTTATAATTAAAGCAGAATGTATGGCATCATGCAGTTTGTATACATTGGATTACTTGGAGGCTTTTTCGTAACTCTTAGACTCTCAAATGTTGTCACAATATGGAAACCTGAGCTATCTTAGCGTGGGCGTTGGACTCCTATCATTTTGAGATCTAACTCAAAAGTTAAGGACAATTTAGTGCGGACATGTCAAGTTTATCAGCAAGCTAAAATGGTCATTTTAAACTCATCATTGGTGCTCCTTGAGTAAAGGCTTATAAAGAGAAGTGTAATGCATGGCATCACACAGTTTGGAATAGTTTGGATTACTTGGAGGCTTTGTCCTAGCTATATTGGTCTTAAGGTTTGTCACAATATAGAAAATTGAGCTAGCCTAACGTGGCCATTGGATTCATGTCATTTTGAACTCTAAACAAGAAGTTGCTGACAATTTAGTACGGACATGTCCAATTGATCGGAAAATTAAAATGATCATTCTAAACTGATCATTGGTGCTGCTTCATTAAAGTCTTATAAATGAAGCATAATGCATGGCATCACGCAGTTTGGGATACATTAGATTACTTGGAGGCTTTGTCGTAGCTATTTTGGCCTTAAAATTTTTCAGAATATAGAAAATTGAGCTAGCTTAACGTGGGCGTTGAATTTGTTTCATTTTGAACTGTAAATAAAAATTATGGACGATTTGTTACGGACATGTCAAGTTGATCAGCCAATTAAAATGATAATTCTAAACTGATCATTGGTGCTCCTTGTGTAAACGGTTATAAATGAATCATAATGGATGGCATCATCCAGTTTGCTATACATTGGATTACTTGGAGGCTTTGTCGTAGTTCTTTTTGTCTCAAATGTTCTAACAATATAGAAAATTCAGCTTGCTTAACATGAGCGTTGGATTCCTGTCATTTGGAACTCTAAATCAAAATTTACGTACGATTTAGTGCGGACATGTCAAGTTGATCAGCAACTAAAAATGATCATTTTAAACTGATCATTGGTGCTCCTTAAGTAAAGGCTTATAAATGAAGCATAATGTGTGGTATCATGCAGTTCGGGATACACTGGATTACTTGGAGGCTTTTTTGCAGCTCATTCAATCTCAAATGTTTTCACAGTATAGAAAATTAAGCTAGCTTAACGTGGGCGTTGGATTCGTGTCATTCTGAACTCTAAATCAAAAGTTACGGACGATTTAGTGCAGACATTTGAAGTTGATTGGCCTATTAAAATGATCAATTTAAACTGATCATTGGTGCTCCTTGTGTTAAGGCTTATAAATGAAGCATAATGCATGGCATCACGCTGTTTGGGATACATTGGAGTACTTGGAGGCGTTGTCGTGGTTCTTTGAGTCTCAAATGTTTTCTCAATATAAAATTGCGCTTGCTTAACCTGGGAATTGGATTTGTGTCATTCTGAACACTAAATCCAAAGTACGGACGATTTAGTGCGGACATGTCAAGTTGGTCGGCCAGTTAAAATGATCGTTCTAAAATGATAATTGGTGCTCCTTAAGTAAAGGCTTATAGATGAAGCATAATGCAAGACATCACATAGTTTGGGCTAGATTGGATTACTTGGAGGCTTTGTCGTAGCTATTTTAGACTTAAATTTATTCAAAATATTTGAAATTGAGCTAGTTTAGCGTGGGCGTCGGATTAATTTCATTTTGAACTCTAAATCAAAATTACGGACGATTTTGTGCGAACATGTCAAGTTGATCGGCAAATTAAAATGATCATTCTAAACTTATCTTCAGTAAGCGATTACAAATGAAGCATAATGGATGGCATCATCCAGTTGTGGATACATTGGATTACTCTGAAGCTTTGTCGTAGTTCTTTTACTCTCAAATGTTCTAACAATATAGAAAATTGAGCTTGCTTAACGCGGGCATTGGATTCGTGTAATTCTGAACTCTAAATCAAAAGTTATGGACGATTTAGTGCAGACATGTCAAGTTGATAGGCCAGTTAAAATGATAATTCTAAACTGATCATTGGTACTCCTTGAGTAAAGGCTTATAAATGACGCATAATTCATGACATCACACAATTTTGAATACATTGGATTACTTGGAGGCTTTTTCGTACCTCATTCAATCAAAAATGTTGGCACAATATGGAAAATTGAGCTACCTTAACGTGAGTGTTGGATTCGAGTCATTGTGAACTCTAAATCAAAAGTTATGTGCGATGTAGTTTGGACATATCAAGCCGATAGGCCACTTAAAATGATCATTCTAAACTGATCATTGGTGCTCCTTAAGTAAAGCCTTATAATTAAAGCATAATGTATGGCATCATGCAGTTTGTATACATTGGATTACTTGGAGGCTTTTTCGTAAATCTTAGACTTCCAAATGTTGTCACATTATGGAAACCTGAGCTATCTTAGCGTGGGCGTTGGACTCCTATCATTTTGAGATTTAACTCAAAAGTTAAGGACAATTTAGTGCGGACATGTCAAGTTTATCAGCAAGTTAAAATGATCATTTTAAACTCATCATTGGTGCTCCTTGAGTAAAGGGTTATAAAGAGAAGCGTAATGCATGGCATCACACAGTTTGGAATAGTTTGGACTACTTGGAGGCCTTGTACTAGCTATATTGGTCTGAAGTTTTGTCACAATATAGAAAATTGAGCTAGCCTAACGTGGCCATTGGATTCATGTCATTTCGAACTCTAAATTAAAAGTTGCTGACAATTTAGTACGGACATGTCCAATTGATCGGACAATTAAAATGATCATTCTAAACTGAGCATTGGTGCTGCTTCAGTAAAGTCTTATAAATGAAGCATAATGCATGGCATCACGCAGTTTGGGATACATTAGATTACTTGGAGGCTTTGTCGTAGCTATTTTGGCCTTAAATTTTTTCAGAATATAGAAAATTGAGCTAGCTTAAAGTGGGCGTTGAATTTGTTTCATTTTGAACTGTAAATCAAAATTATGGACGATTTATTACGGACATGTCAAGTTGATCGGCCAATTAAAATGATCATTCTAAACTGATCATTGGTGCTCCTTATGTAAACGGTTATAAATGAATCATAATGGATGGCATCATCCAGTTTGGTATACATTGGATTACTTGAAGGCTTTGTCGAAGTTCTTTTTGTCTCAAATGTCTAACAATATAGAAAATTCAGCTTGCTTAACATGAGCGTTGGATTCGTGTCATTCGGAACTCTAAATCAAAATTAACGTAAGATTTAGTGTGGACATGTCAAGTTAATCGGCAACTAAAAATGATCATTTTAAACTGATCATTGGTGCTCCTTAAGTAAAGGCTTATAAATGAAGCATAATGTATGGTATCATGCAGTTTGGGATACACTGGATTACTTGGAGGCTTTGTCGCAGCTCATTCAATATCAAATGTTTTCACAGTATAGAAAATTGAGCTAGCTTAACGTGGGCGTTGGATTCGTGTCATTCTGAACTCTAAATCAAAAGTTACGGACGATTTAGTGCAGACATTTGAAGTTGATCGGCCTATTAAAATGATAAATTTAAACTGATCATTGGTGCTCCTTGTGTTAAGGCTTATAAATGAAGCATAATGCATGGCACCACGCTGTTTGGGATACATTGGAGTACTTGGAGGTGTTGTCGTGGCTCTTTGAGTCTCAAATGTTTTCTCAATATAAAATTGCGCTTGCTTAACCTGGGAATTGGATTTGTGTCATTCTGAACACTAAATCCAAAGTACGGATGATTTAGATTGGATTACTTGGAGGCTTTGTCGTAGCTATTTTAGACTTAAATTTATTCAAAATATTTGAAATTGAGCTTGTTTAGCATGGGCGTCGGATTTATTTCATTTTGAACTCTAAATCAAAATCACGGACGATTTTGTGCGAACATGTCAAGTAGATCCGCAAATTCAAATGATCATTCTAAACTTATCTTCAGTAAACGATTACAAATGAAGCATAATGGATGGCATCATCCAGTTGTGGATACATTGGATTACTCTGAGGCTTTGTCGTAGTTCTTTTACTCTCAAATGTTCTAACAATATAGAAAATTGAGCTTCCTTACATGGGCATTGGGTTAGTGTAATTCTGAACTCTAAATCAAAAGTTATGAACGATTTAGTGCAGACATGTCAAGTTGATAGGCCAGTTAAAATAATAATTCTAAACTGATCATTGGTACTCCTTGAGTAAAGGCTTATAAATGACGCATAATGCATGACATCACACAATTTGGAATACATTGGATTACTTGGAGGCTTTTTCGTACCTCATTCAATCTAAAATATTGTAACAATATGGAAAATTGAGCTAGCTTAACATGAGTATTGGATTCGTGTCATTGTGAACTCTAAATCAAAAGTTATGTACGATGTAGTTTGGACATATCAAGCTGATAAGCCACTTAAAATGATCATTCTAAACTGATCATTGGTGCTCCTTAAGTAAAGCCTTATAATTAAAGCATAATGTATGGCATCATCCAGTTTGTATACATTGGATTACTTGGAGGCTTTTTCGTAACTCTTAGACTCCCAAATGTTGTCACAATATGGAAACCTGAGCTATCTTAGCGTGGGCGTTGGACTCCTATCATTTTGAGATCTAACTCAAAAGTTAAGGAAAACTTAGTGCGGACATGTCAAGTTTATCAGCAAGTTAAAATGATCATTTTAAACTCATCATTGGTGCTCCTTGAGTAAAGGCTTATAAAGAGAAGCGTAATGCATGGTATCACACAGTTTGGAATAGTTTGGATTACTTGGAGGCTTTGTCCTAGCTATATTGGTCTTAAGTTTTGTCACAATATAGAAAATTGAGCTAGCCTAACGTTGCCATTGGATTCATGTCATTCGAACTCTAAATAAAAAGTTGCGGACAATTTAGTACGGACATGTCCAATTGATCGGACAATTAAAATGATCATTCTAAACTGATCATTGGTGCTGCTTCGGTAAAGTCTTATAAATGAAGCATAATGGATGGCATCACGCAGTTTGGGATACATTAGATTACTTGAAGGCTTTGTCGTAGCTATTTTGGCCTTAAATTTTTTCAGAATATAGAAAATTGAGCTAGCTTAACGTGGGCGTTGAATTTGTTTCATTTTGAACTGTAAATCAAAATTATGGAGGATTTATTATGGACATGTCAAGTTGATCGGCCAATTAAAATGATCATTCTAAACTGATCATTGGTGCTCCTTGTGTAAACGGTTATAAATGAATCATAATGGATGGCATCATCCAGTTTGGTATACATTGGATTACTTGGAGGCTTTGTCATAGTTCTTTTTGTCTCAAATGTTCTAACAATATAGAAAATTCAGCTTGCCTAACATGAGCGTTGGATTCGTGTCATTCGGAACTCTAAATTAAAAGTTACAGACGATTTAGTGCAGACATTTGAAGTTGATCGGCCTATTAAAATGATCAATTTAAACTGATCATTGGTGCTCCTTAAGTAAAGGCTTATAAATGAGGCATAATGTATGGTATCATGCAGTTTGGGATACACTAGATTACTTGGAGGCTTTGTCGCAGATCATTCAACCTCAACTGTTTTCACAGTATAGAAAATTGAGCTAGCTTAACGTGGGCGTTGAATTCGTGTCATTCTGAACTCTAAATCAAAAGTTACAGACGATTTAGTGCAGACATTTGAAGTTGATCGGCCTATTAAAATGATCAATTTAAACTGATCATTGGTGCTCCTTCTGTTAAGGTTTATAAATGAAGCATAATGCATGGCATCACGCTATTTGGGATTCATTGGAGTACTTGGAGGCGTTGTCGTGGCTCTTTGAGTCTCAAATGTTTTCTCAATATAAAATTGCGCTTGCTTAACCTGGGAATTGGATTTGTGTCATTCTGAACACTAAATCCAAAGTACGGATGATTTAGTGCGGACATGTCAAGTTGATCGGCCAGTTAAAATGATCGTTCTAAAATGATAATTGGTGCTCCTTAAGTAAAGGCTTATAGATGAAACATAATGCAAGACATCACGTAGTTTGGGCTAGATTGGATTACTTGGAGGCTTTGTCGTAGCTATTTTAGACTTAAATTTATTCAAAATATTTGAAATTGAGCTTGTTTAGCATGGGCGTCGGATTTATTTCATTTTGAACTCTAAATCAAAATTACAGACGATTTTGTGCGAACATGTCAAGTTGATCCGCAAATACAAATGATCATTCTAAACTTATCTTTAGTAAACGATTACAAATGAAGCATAATGGATGGGATCATCCAGTTGTGGATACATTGGATTACTCTGAGGCTTTGTCGTAGTTCTTTTACTCTCAAATGTTCTAACAATATAGAAAATTGAGCTTGCTTAACGCGGGCATTGGGTTCGTGTAATTCTGAACACTAAATCAAAAGTTATGGACGATTTAGTGCAGACATGTCAAGTTGATAGGCTAGTTAAAATGATAATTCTAAACTGATCATTGGTACTCCTTGAGTAAAGGCTTATAAATGACGCATAATGCATGACATCACACAATTTGGAATACATTGGATTACTTGGAGGCTTTTTCGTACCTCATTCAATCTAAAATGTTGTCACAATATGGAAAATTGAGCTAGCTTAACATGAGTATTGGATTCGTGTCATTGTGAACTCTAAATCAAAAGTTATGTACGATGTAGTTTGGACATATCAAGCTGATAAGCCACTTAAAATGATCATTCTAAACTGATCATTGGTGCTCCTTAAGTAAAGCCTTATAATTAAAGCATAATGTATGGCATCATCCAGTTTGTATGCATTGGATTACTTGGAGGCTTTTTCGTAACCCTTGGACTCCCAAATGTTGTCACAATATGGAAACCTGAGCTATCTTAGCGTGGGCGTTGGACTCCTATCATTTTGAGATCTAACTCAAAAGTTAAGGACAATTTAGTGCGGACATGTCAAGTTTATCAGCAAGTTAAAATGATCATTTTAAACTCATCATTGGTGCTCCTTGAGTAAAGGCTTATAAAGAGAAGCGTAATGCATGACATCACACAGTTTGGAATAGTTTGGATTACTTCGAGGCTTTGTGCTAGCTATATTGGTATTAAGTTTTGTCACAATATAGAAAATTGAGCTAGCCTAACGTGGCCATTGGATTCATGTCATTTCGAACTCTAAATAAAAAGTTGCAGACAATTTAGAACGGACATGTCCAATTGATCGGACAATTAAAATGATCATTCTAAACTGATCATTGGTGCTGCTTCAGTAAAGTCTTATAAATGAAGCATAATGCATGGCATCACGCAGTTTGGGATACATTAGATTACTTGGAGGCTTTGTCGTAGCTATTTTGGCATTAAATTTTTTCAGAATATAGAAAATTGAGCTAGCTTTACGTGGGCGTTGAATTTGTTTCATTTTGAACTGTAAATCAAAATTATGGACGCTTTATTACGGACATGTCAAGTTGATCGGCCAATTAAAATGATCATTCTAAACTGATCATTGGTGCTCCTTGTGTAAACGGTTATAAATGAATCATAATGGATGGCATCATCCAGTTTGGTATACATTGGATTACTTGGAGGCTTTGTCGTAGTTCTTTTTGTCTCAAATGTTGTAACAATATAGAAAATTCAGCTTGCTTAACATGAGTGTTGGATTTGTGTCATTCGGAACTCTAAATAAAAATTTACATACGATTTAGTGCGGACATGTCAAGTTGATCGGCAAGTAAAAATGATCATTTTAAACTGATCATTGGTGCTCCTTAAGCAAAGGCTTATAAATGAAGCATAACGTATGGTATCATGCAGTTCGGGATACACTGGATTACTTGGAGGCTTTGTCGCAGCTCATTCAATCTCAAATGTTTTCACAGTATAGAAAATTGAGCTAGCTTAACGTGGGCGTTGGATTCGTGTCATTCTGAACTCTAAATCAAAAGTTACGGACGATTTAGTGCAGACATTTGAAGTTGCTCGGCCTATTAAAATGATCAATTTAAACTGATCATTGGTGCTCCTTGTGTTAAGGCTTATAAATGAAGCATAATGCATGGCATCACGCTGTTTGGGATACATTGGATTACTTGGAGGCGTTGTCGTGGCTCTTTGAGTCTCAAATGTTTTCTCAATACAAAATTGTGCTTGCTTAACCTGGGAATTGGATTTGTGTCATTCTGAACACTAACTAAAAAGTACGGACGATTTAGTGCGGACATGTCAAATTGATCGGCCAGTTAAAATGATCATTCTAAAATGATAATTGGTTCTCCTTAAGTAAAGGCTTATAGATGAAGCATAATGCAAGACATCACGTAGTTTGGGCTAGATTGGATTACTTGGAGGCTTTGTCGTAGCTATTTTAGACTTAAATTTATTCAAAATATTTGAAATTGAGCTAGTTTAGCATGGGCGTCGGATTTATTTCATTTTGAACTCTAAATAAAAATTACGGACGATTTTGTGCGAACATGTCAAGTTGATCGGCAAATTAAAATGATCATTCTAAACTTATCTTCAGTAAGCGATTACAAATGAAGCATAATGGATGGCATCATCCAGTTGTGGATACATTGGATTACTCTAAGGCTTTGTCGTAGTTCTTTTACTCTCAAATGTTCTAACAATATAGCAAATTGAGCTTGCTTACCGCGGGCATTGGATTCGTGTAATTCTGAACTCTAAATCAAAAGTTATTGACGATTTAGTGCAGACATGTCAAGTTGATAGGCCAGTTAAAATGATAATTCTAAACTGATCATTGGTACTCCTTGAGTAAAGGCTTATAAATGACGCATAATGCATGACATCACACAATTCGGAATACATTGGATTACTTGGAGGCTTTTTCGTACCTCATTCAATCTAAAATGTTGTCACAATATGGAAAATTGAGCTAGCTTAACGTGAGTGTTGGATTCGTGTCATTGTGAACTCTAAATCAAAAGTTATGTACGATGTAGTTTGGACATATCAAGCTGATAGGCCACTTAAAATGATCATTCTAAACTGATTATTGGTGCTCCTTAAGTAAAGTCTTATAATTAAAGCATAATGTATGGCATCATGCAGTTTGTATACATTGGTTTACTTGGAGGCTTTTTCGTAACTCTTAGACTCCCAAATGTTGTCACATTATGGAAACCTTAGCTATCTTAGCGTGGGCGTTGGACTCCTATCATTTTGAGATTTAACTCAAAAGTTAAGGACAATTTAGTGCAGACATGTCAAGTTTATCAGCAAGTTAAAATGATCATTTTAAACTCATCATTGGTGCTCCTTGAGTAAAGGCTTATAAAGAGAAGCGTAATGCATGGCATCACACAGTTTGGAATAGTTTGGATTACTTGGAGGCTTTGTACTAGCTATATTGGTCTGAAGTTTGTCACAATATAGAAATTTGAGCTCGCCTAACGTGGCCATTGGATTCATGTCATTTCGAACTCTAAATAAAAAGTTGCGGACAATTTAGTACGGACATGTCCAATTCATCGGACAATTAAAATGTTCATTCTTAACTGATCATTGGTGCTGCTTCAGTAAAGTCTTATAAATGAAGCATAATGCATGGCATCACGCAGTTTGGGATACATTAGATTACTTGGAGGCTTTGTCGTAGCTATTTTGGCCTTAAATGTTTTCAGAATATAGAAAATTGAGCTAGCTTAACGTGGGCGTTGAATTTGTTTCATTTTGAACTGTAAATCACAATGATGGACGATTTATTACGGACATGTCAAGTTGATCGGCCAATTAAAATGATCATTCTAAACTGATCATTGGTGCTCCTTGTGTAAACGGTTATAAATGAATCATAATGGATGGCATCATCCAGTTTGGTATACATTGGATTACTTGGAGGCTTTGTCGTAGTTCTTTTTGTCTCAAATGTTCTAACAATATAGAAAATTCAGCTTGCTTAACATGAGCATTGGATTCGTGTCATTTGGAACTCTAAATCAAAATTTACGTACGATTTAGTGTGGACATGTCAAGTTGATTGGCAACTAAAAATGATCATTTTAAACTGATCATGGGTGCTCCTTAAGTAAAGGCTTATAAATGACGCATAATGTATGGTATCATGCAGTTCGGGATACACTGGATTACTTGGAGGCTTTGTCGCAGCTCATTCAATCTTAAATGTTTTCACAGTATAGAAAATTGAGCTAGCTTAACGTGGGCGTTGGATTCGTGTCATTCTGAACTCTAAACCAAAAGTTACGGACGATTTAGTGCAGACATTTGAAGTTGATCGGCCTATTAAACTGATCATTGGTGCTCCTTGTGTTAAGGCTTATAAATGAAGCATAATGCATGGCATCACGCTGTTTGGGATACATTGGAGTACTTGGAGGCGTTGTCGTGGCTCTTTGAGTCTCAAATGTTTTCTCAATATAAAATTGCGCTTGCTTAACCTGGGAATTGGATTTGTGTCATTCTGAACACTAAATCCAAAGTACGGACGATTTAGTGCGGACATGTCAAGTTGATCGGCCAGTTAAAATGATCGTTCGAAAATGATTATTGGTGCTCCTTAAGTAAAGGCTTATAGATGAAGCATAATGCTAGACATCACGTAGTTTGGGCTAGATTGGATTACTTGGAGGCTTTGACGTAGCTATTTTAGACTTAAATTTATTCAAAATATTTGAAATTGAGCTTGTTTAGCATGGGCGTCGGATTTATTTCATTTTGAACTCTAAATCAAAATCACGGACGATTTTGTGCGAACATGTCAAGTAGATCCGCAAATTCAAATGATCATTCTAAACTTATCTTCAGTAAACGATTACAAATGAAGCATAATGGATGGCATCATCCAGTTGTGGATACATTGGATTACTCTGAGGCTTTGTCGTAGTTCTTTTACTCTCAAATGTTCTAACAATATAGAAAATTGAGCTTGCTTAACGCGGGCATTGGATTCGTGTAATTCTGAACTCTAAATCAAAAGTTGAGGACGATTTAGTGCAGACATGTCAAGTTGATAGGCCAGTTAAAATGATAATTCTTAACTAATCATTGGTACTCCTTGAGTAAAGGCTTATAAATGAAGCATAATGAATGACATCACACAATTTGGAATACATTGGATTACTTGGAGGCTTTTTCGTACCTCATTCAATCTAAAATGTTGTCACAATATGGAAAATTGAGCTAGCTTAACGTGAGTGTTGGATTCGTGTCATTGTGAACTTTAAATCAAAAGTTATGTATGATGTAGTTTGGACATATCAAGCTGATAGGCCACTTAAAATGATCATTCTAAACTGATCATTGGTGCTCCTTAAGTAAAGCCTTATAATTAAAGCAGAATGTATGGCATCATGCAGTTTGTATACATTGGATTACTTGGAGGCTTTTTCGTAACTCTTAGACTCTCAAATGTTGTCACAATATGGAAACCTGAGCTATCTTAGCGTGGGCGTTGGACTCCTATCATTTTGAGATCTAACTCAAAAGTTAAGGACAATTTAGTGCGGACATGTCAAGTTTATCAGCAAGTTAAAATGATCATTTTAAACTCATCATTGGTGCTCCTTGAGTAAAGGCTTATAAAGAGAAGCGTAATGCATGGCATCACACAGTTTGGAATAGTTTGGATTACTTGGAGGCTTTGTCCTAGCTATATTGGTCTTAAGTTTTGTCACAATATAGAAAATTGAGCTAGCCTAACGTGGCCATTGGATTCATGTCATTCGAACTCTAAATAAAAAGTTGCGGACAATTTAGTACGGACATGTCCAATTGATCGGACAATTAAAATGATCATTCTAAACTGATCATTGGTGCTGCTTCGGTAAAGTCTTATAAATGAAGCATAATGGATGGCATCACGCAGTTTGGGATACATTAGATTACTTGAAGGCTTTGTCGTAGCTATTTTGGCCTTAAATTTTTTCAGAATATAGAAAATTGAGCTAGCTTAACGTGGGCGTTGAATTTGTTTCATTTTGAACTGTAAATCAAAATTATGGAGGATTTATTATGGACATGTCAAGTTGATCGGCCAATTAAAATGATCATTCTAAACTGATCATTGGTGCTCCTTGTGTAAACGGTTATAAATGAATCATAATGGATGGCATCATCCAGTTTGGTATACATTGGATTACTTGGAGGCTTTGTCGTAGTTCTTTTTGTCTCAAATGTTCTAACAATATAGAAAATTCAGCTTGCTTAACATGAGCGTTGGATTCGTGTCATTTGGAACTCTAAATCAAAATTTACGTACGATTTAGTGTGGACATGTCAAGTTGATTGGTACCTAAAAATGATCATTTTAAACTGATCATGGGTGCTCCTTAAGTAAAGGCTTATAAATGAAGCATAATGTATGGTATCATGCAGTTCGGGATACACTGGATTACTTGGAGGCTTTGTCGCAGCTCATTCAATCTTAAATCTTTTCACAGTATAGAAAATTGAGCTATCTTAACGTGGGCGTTGGATTCGTGTCATTCTGAACTCTAAATCAAAAGTTACGGACGATTTAGTGCAGACATTTGAAGTTGATCGGCCTATTAAACTGATCATTGGTGCTCCTTGTGTTAAGGCTTATAAATGAAGCATAATGCATGGCATCACGCTGTTTGGGATACATTGGAGTACTTGGAGGCGTTGTCGTGGCTCTTTGAGTCTCAAATGTTTTCTCAATATAAAATTGCGCTTGCTTAACCTGGGAATTGGATTTGTGTCATTCTGAACACTAAATCCAAAGTACGGACGATTTAGTGCGGACATGTCAAGTTGATCGGCCAGTTAAAATGATCGTTCGAAAATGATAATTGGTGCTCCTTAAGTAAAGGCTTATAGATGAAGCATAATGCTAGACATCACGTAGTTTGGGCTAGATTGGATTACTTGGAGGCTTTGACGTAGCTATTTTAGACTTAAATTTATTCAAAATATTTGAAATTGAGCTTGTTTAGCATGGGCGTCGGATTTATTTCATTTTGAACTCTAAATCAAAATTACAGACGATTTTGTTCGAACATGTCAAGTTGATCCGCAAATTCAAATGATCATTCTAAACTTATCTTGAGTAAATGATTACAAATGAAGCATAATGGATGGCATCATCCAGTTGTGGATACATTGGATTACTCTGAGGCTTTGTCGTAGTTCTTTTACTCTCAAATGTTCTAACAATATAGAAAATTGAGCTTGCTTAACACGGGCATTGGATTCGTGTAATTCTGAACTCTAAATCAAAAGTTATGGACGATTTAGTGCAGACATGTCAAGTTGATAGGCCAGTTAAAATGATAATTCTAAACTGATCATTGGTACTCCTTGAGTAAAGGCTTATAAATGACACATAATGCATGACATCACACAATTTGTAATACATTGGATTACTTGGAGGCTTTTTCGTACCTCATTCAATCTAAAATGTTGTCACAATATGGAAAATTGAGCTAGCTTAACGTGAGTGTTGGATTCGTGTCATTGTGAACTCTAAATCAAAAGTTATGTACGATGTAGTTTGGACATATCAAGCTGATAGGCCACTTAAAATGATCATTCTAAACTGATCATTGGTGCTCCTTAAGTAAAGCCTTATAATTAAAGCATAATGTATGGCATCATGCAGTTTGTATACATTGGATTACTTGGAGGCTTTTTCGTAACTCTTAGACTCCCAAATGTTGTCACATTATGGAAACCTTAGCTATCTTAGCGTGGGCGTTGGACTCCTATCATTTTGAGATTTAACTCAAAAGTTAAGGACAATTTAGTGCAGACATGTCAAGTTTATCAGCAAGTTAAAATGATCATTTTAAACTCATCATTGGTGCTCCTTGAGTAAAGGCTTATAAAGAGAAGCGTAATGCATGGCATCACACAGTTTGGAATAGTTTGGATTACTTGGAGGCTTTGTACTAGCTATATTGGTCTGAAGTTTGTCACAATATAGAAATTTGAGCTCGCCTAACGTGGCCATTGGATTCATGTCATTTCGAACTCTAAATAAAAAGTTGCGGACAATTTAGTACGGACATGTCCAATTAATCGGACAATTAAAATGTTCATTCTTAACTGATCATTGGTGCTGCTTCAGTAAAGTCTTATAAATGAAGCATAATGCATGGCATCACGCAGTTTGGGATACATTAGATTACTTGGAGGCTTTGTCGTAGCTATTTTGGCCTTAAATGTTTTCAGAATATAGAAAATTGAGCTAGCTTAACGTGGGCGTTGAATTTGTTTCATTTTGAACTGTAAATCACAATGATGGACGATTTATTACGGACATGTCAAGTTGATCGGCCAATTAAAATGATCATTCTAAACTGATCATTGGTGCTCCTTGTGTAAACGGTTATAAATGAATCATAATGGATGGCATCATCCAGTTTGGTATACATTGGATTACTTGGAGGCTTTGTCGTAGTTCTTTTTGTCTCAAATGTTCTAACAATATAGAAAATTCAGCTTGCTTAACATGAGCATTGGATTCGTGTCATTTGGAACTCTAAATCAAAATTTACGTACGATTTAGTGTGGACATGTCAAGTTGATTGGCAACTAAAAATGATCATTTTAAACTGATCATGGGTGCTCCTTAAGTAAAGGCTTATAAATGACGCATAATGTATGGTATCATGCAGTTCGGGATACACTGGATTACTTGGAGGCTTTGTCGCAGCTCATTCAATCTTAAATGTTTTCACAGTATAGAAAATTGAGCTAGCTTAACGTGGGCGTTGGATTCGTGTCATTCTGAACTCTAAACCAAAAGTTACGGACGATTTAGTGCAGACATTTGAAGTTGATCGGCCTATTAAACTGATCATTGGTGCTCCTTGTGTTAAGGCTTATAAATGAAGCATAATGCATGGCATCACGCTGTTTGGGATACATTGGAGTACTTGGAGGCGTTGTCGTGGCTCTTTGAGTCTCAAATGTTTTCTCAATATAAAATTGCGCTTGCTTAACCTGGGAATTGGATTTGTGTCATTCTGAACACTAAATCCAAAGTACGGACGATTTAGTGCGGACATGTCAAGTTGATCGGCCAGTTAAAATGATCGTTCGAAAATGATAATTGGTGCTCCTTAAGTAAAGGCTTATAGATGAAGCATAATGCTAGACATCACGTAGTTTGGGCTAGATTGGATTACTTGGAGGCTTTGACGTAGCTATTTTAGACTTAAATTTATTCAAAATATTTGAAATTGAGCTTGTTTAGCATGGGCGTCGGATTTATTTCATTTTGAACTCTAAATCAAAATTACAGACGATTTTGTGCGAACATGTCAAGTTGATCCGCAAATTCAAATGATCATTCTAAACTTATCTTCAGTAAATGATTAAAAATGAAGCATAATGGATGGCATCATCCAGTTGTGGATACATTGGATTACTCTGAGGCTTTGTCGTAGTTCTTTTACTCTCAAATGTTCTAACAATATAGAAAATTGAGCTTGCTTAACACGGGCATTGGATTCGTGTAATTCTGAACTCTAAATCAAAAGTTATGGACGATTTAGTGCAGACATGTCAAGTTGATAGGCCAGTTAAAATGATAATTCTAAACTGATCATTGGTACTCCTTGAGTAAAGGCTTATAAATGACGCATAATGCATGACATCACACAATTTGTAATACATTGGATTACTTGGAGGCTTTTTCGTACCTCATTCAATCTAAAATGTTGTCACAATATGGAAAATTGAGCTAGCTTAACGAGAGTGTTGGATTCGTGTCATTGTGAACTCTAAATCAAAAGTTATGTACGATGTAGTTTGGACATATCAAGCTGATAAGCCACTTAAAATGATCATTCTAAACTGATCATTGGTGCTCCTTAAGTAAAGCCTTATAATTAAAGCATAATGTATGGCATCATGCAGTTTGTATACATTGGATTACTTGGAGGGTTTTCGTTACTCTTAGACTCCCAAATGTTGTCACAATATGGAAACCTGAGCTATCTTAGCGTGGGCGTTGGACTCCTATCATTTTGAGATCTAACTCGAAAGTTAAGGACAATTTAGTGCGGACATGTCAAGTTTATTAGCAAGTTAAAATGTCATTTTAAACTCATCATTGGTGCTCCTTGAGTAAAGGCTTATAAAGAGAAGCGTAATGCATGGCATCACACAGTTTGGAATAGTTTGGATTTTTTGGATGCTTTGTCCTAGCTATATTGGTCTGAAGTTTTGTCACAATATAGAAAATTGAGCTAGCCTAACGTGGCTATTGGATTCATGTCATTTCGAACTCTAAATAAAAAGTTGCGGACAATTTAGTACGGACATGTCCAATTGATCGGACAATTAAAATGATCATTCTAAACTGATCATTGGTGCTGCTTCAGTAAAGTCTTATAAATGAAGCATAATGCATGGCATCACGCAGTTTGGGATACATTGTATTACTTGGAGGCTTTGTCGTAGCTATTTTGGCCTTAAATTTTTTAAGAATATAGAAAATTGAGCTAGCTTAACGTGGGCGTTGAATTTGTTTTATTTTGAACTGTAAATCAAAATTACGGACGATTTATTACGGACATGTCAAGTTGATCGGCCAATTAAAATGATCATTCTAAACTGATCATTGGTGCTCCTTGTGTAAACGGTTATAAATGAATCATAATGGATGGCATTATCCAGTTTGGTATACATTGGATTACTTGGAGGCTTTGTCGTAGTTCTTTTTGTCTCAAATGTTCTAACAATATAGAAAATTCAGCTTTCTTAACATGAGCGTTGGATTCGTGTCATTCGGAACTCTAAATCAAAATTTATGTACGATTTGGTGCGGATATGTCAAGTTGATCGGCAACTAAAAATGATCATTTTAAACTGATCATTGGTGCTCCTTAAGTAAAGGCTTATAAATGAAGCATAATGTATGGTATCAT